>OZ005735.1:16230573-16830573 GCA_963930755.1 Eudasyphora cyanicolor | reverse complement strand
TATGATAAATAAAGGTCTTGATTGTATTGTATATTGCATTGTATCTTATCTATGCCATTCAGAGGAAGGATTTTTCGAACGATATATACACTTTACTTTATAGTTCGTTAACTGAGAGGTTTACTATAGAATATACCTAAAAAGATTCAAATTTAATTATTGTTTTAAAAATAATCAAAAAAAACTGCCAACAATCAAGAGTTATAAATGTGTTTATGTGGTACATGGGTGCGTATGATTATTAAATATTTTTGTGGTACACTTGTCGGTCCTTTAAGGCCCTCGAATCAGAAAGAAAAATATATCAGTTAAAAGATAATATTCCAATGATGTGCAGAATCATATTCATAATTAATTTCACAAAATTTTAAAACATACAAATTTTGCATAATTTTTTTCAAAAAAAGCAAAGATTGATGCTCAATGTTATCCTGAATTTTCTTATTGGAGCTTGTTTTGTATATACCATAACTGGTTAATTTTGAGGTCCTGAGCTCCGGCCCTTATGTTAAATTAAGGTCTTAACTATATTGTAGATAGGGACTCTTATCTTCTTCATTCAAATGTAGCATTTTTCGAATTGATTGAATGAGTTTTGGTTATAAATACATCCTAATATATTAAAATTTATTTCTGTGGTCCCAATCGACAACCGTCTAAGTCTATTTAAGAAACAATTTAGTTATGTATGCTATCATATACTGCCAGCAATACTCTATATTTACGTGAAATCGCCATATCTCTAACATTGTTCTTTAAAAGATATTAACAAAAACATATTGACTTAAGTCGTAATGAAGCCCCATAAACGAAAACTGCCGATAACACTATGCAACAAATGAACACTTTTTGAAAAATACACGAACCTGACTGTATAGCTTCGATTATACTACCAAATGGTAGTATAACCCTATACTTAGTTTCGCGAGATTGGTGACCAATTTTTTTTATGGGCCTCGAAAGATTCGGAATATCAGTGGACCCCTTGAAAAAAGGTGTCATCGGTTTTTGAGCAACAGGTAATTCAGACTTGGTGATAGCGCTTAACTATATTTGGCAATAATGTAGCTAAGAACACGTTGAACAAAATCTGTTAACATTTCATGCCAAAAAAATTTTGTTTTCATGCTCTTTTTTTCAAAAAACATAGGATTAAATTTATTTTTTTTCACTTTTTTCGGCATAACTTTAAGGGATCGCTGATTTTTTACTAACAATATTTGGCAATATTGTAGCCACGGTAAATCTGAACAACTTTTATGAACAAATCAATACAATCTGAACGTGTCTAGGAACCTTAAATAGCTCAAAAATCCACATTGTACCCCAAAAATGTAAGTATTTCACTGTTATGTAACAAAAATAAATTTTTTTGGTATATGGCATGTACAGCAACTTTATAGAAAATATTAAGGCCAATATTTTTGTGGAAAATTTTAACCCTCTAGCTCCTCCACATAACTGTAATTTTTGGCCCCATTTTAACAAATCGTAAAAAACACCCGTTAAAAGGGGGAGGGCGGGGATGAAATGTTCTACAAAAATGTTCGCCATAAAATTTTACTATATGTGTCAGAACACACCAGGGCTCAAAACATAACACAAACACCAAAAAAGGGCAAATTCCTGATCGTGCATCAATGTTAGTCGTACGATCTAGTGGTTGAAGCAATGAAGATACCAGTAAAGAACGTTGTTGACTGGAATTTGACCGTTTTTTGGGTTTTTGTGTTAAGATTTGGGTTTTGGTGTGTTCTGACACATATAGTAAAATTTTATGGCGAACATTTTTGTAGAACATTTCATCCCCGCCCTCCCCCTTTTAACGGGTGTTTTTTACGATTTGTTAAAATGGGGCCAAAAATTACAGTTATGTGGAGGAGCTAGAGGGTTAAAATTTTCCACAAAAATATTGGCCTTAATATTTTCTATAAAATTACTGAACATACCCCATACCAGAAAAATATATTTTTGTTACATAACAGTGAAATACTTACATTTTTGGGGTACAATGTGGATTTTTGAGCTATTTAAGGTGCCTAGACACGTTCAGATTGTATTGATATGTTCATAAAAGTTGTTCAGATTTACCGTGGCTACAATATTGCCAAATATTGTTAGTAAAAAATCAGCGATCCCTTAAAGTTATGCCAAAAAAAGTGAAAAAAAATAAATTTAATCCCATGTTTTTCGAAAAAAAGTGCAGGAAAACAAAAATTTTTTGACATGAAATGTTAACAGACTTTGTTCAACGTGTTCATAGCTACATTATTGCCAAATATAGTTAAGCGCTATCACCAAGTCTGAAGTAGCTGTTGCTCAAAAACCAATGACACCTTTTTCAAGGGGTCCACTGATTTTGCGAATCTTTCGAGGCCCATAAAAAGAAATTGGTCACCAATCTCGCCAAACTGAATATAGGGTTATACTAGCATTTGGCAGTAGAATCGAACCTATACCGTCAGATCCGTGTATTTTTTTCACTGTTGCACAGTGTAATCAAAAGTTATAGCAGTTTTTCAGCGGTACTTGGCTGCGTATGATTATTGAACACTTTTTGTGGTACACTTTTCGGTTCTTTAAAACTATTGAATCAGAACGAAATATATATCAATGAAAAGATACTGTTCCAATGATGTGCAGAATCATATTTATAATTAATGTCACAAGATTTTAATACATAATAATATCTATAATTGTTTAATATGTTTACATTTGATATATATGAAAATACACTTTAATGTATTCGAATTTGATTCTTAGGAAAAATATAATCGAAACATGTAGATTTAATAGTAATAACAGTGTTTATGTGGGAACTTGGATGCGTATGATTCAAATATATTTTTGTGGTACACTTTTCAGTACTTTAGGGACCTCAACTGGGAACAAAATGTACATCAATGGAATGATAACAAAGATGTGCAGAATCATATGCACAAATAATATTGTCTAGAATTGTAATTTAAGTTTTATTAAAGTTTTATTATTAGGGAATCGAAAATCTAATGCCGCAAGTTTCCTAGTTTGAGGTGAGGTCGCCTATGCTAAATATAATCTCGTTAAAACTTCTACTTATATTATATGCACGAGACAACACGAAAATGCAAGAGGTAGCGTAACCGTTTATTAATGCTTAAGCTAATGCGTCGTCTAGATTCAATTACCTTTTCCCAAATTCCCACCACTGCGATTGAAGGGCCAATTTTCATTGGAACTTTTTCATTTAGAGCTCTACTTTTCTCATTAGATTACGTATATTTTGTCTATATAAATACACATTAACGTTCTTGAATTTGATTATTGAGAAAATTCTAATCGAAACATGCAGATTCAATAGTAATAACGGTTTTTATGGGGAACTTGGGAGCGTATGATTGCCTATATATTTTTGTGGTACATTTTAGAGTACTTTAGGGACCTCAAATGAGAACAAAATGTACATCAACGGAATGATAATTTTCCAAAGATGTGCAGAATCATATTTACAAATAATATTGGTAAATTATATTATCTAGAATTAAAATTTGATTTTCTTATTAAACCGGAAGGTAGACAAATTTGTGATGACGATGATTATGACAGATAGGGCTCCCATAAAAAACATAAGCCTAATAAAACTTCTGCTGTAAGTACGTGACAACACGGAATTAGTAGAGGTAGCGTAACCATCTCTACGTTTTGGTTATGACGTATATCTTCTGTTATAAAAATATAAAGTTTTGTTCTAATCATTTTGATTAATTTACATGTTTAATAAATTCCCCCCACTGTACCTCACTCCGTTGAGGCGTTGATGTTTTTTTTTTTCCTTTTGTAAAGTGCTCGTTTCAAGTGTTTGACCACTTTTAGTAATTTTTCCTACACCATGGGCTGGACTGGCATGAATAGATGTTGGGTTCGTTTGCTCTATTCTTTTTTTCTCGCGTTTTATGCCTTTTTGTGTAAACGTCACTTTTCAGCCTCTTCAAGCTGGCGTTTTTTTCTTCTCCGGCTGTCGCGCTTTTATTATTTTTATGGCCGGTGTATTAGGTTAAAGGCGGCGGCAGCGGCAAGCAAGTGTAGCTACCAGTGCACCACCAACAATAACCCGGCTAACCGCAAACAATACCAACAATAGCACAAACAAACTGGAAACACTAACATTATTTCAAACAACACCTCCACCTGATTTAAGTTGGTCTAAGCATTCGTCTGTCCCTCAATCAGTCCGTCTGTCTGTCCCTCCATTGGACTCTTGTGTCTGGAACGCATAACGACATCGTTTGCCTTACCTCCCACTCACGGCCCTCATTTGAACTGGAAAATACCTTTTCTAGTTGAGATTTTATTGTCGCCGCTTTTTTGTAACAACACTTTTTTGTGAAATTTGTTATTGTGATTTTTTCCACGTCTATTTTCACAGCAGCGCTTAACGGACTTGAGTATTGTGCAGAAAAAAATGTCTTTCCGTGGCGCTATGACAAGCGCAAAGGTATAGGAGAAAAATAAATATAAAATAAAATTGAGCTCAACAAGAGTAAAAGAAATAAAAGTTAAAAATATGATAATGATCAAAATACATTGTAAAGAAAATTGTGTGTTTGGGCTGTCGTCGACAATATCTGCATATGACTATTGTCGTTGGTTGTTGGACTCTTTAATGGTGTTTTGGGTATGGCTTTGAAGAAAGAAGGTACCGTACATAACAAATATATGACATATTAATTTAAAAATTAGAATTTTATATATTTAAATTGAAATTGGATTCAAATTTAGAGCCTTACAACTTTCCGGTTGTTAAATATTTAATGACTTATTTTTGAAAAGTATATCAGTTTTTTATTTCCCACAAATAAATTTTATCCAAATTGAAAAATTTGTATAACCCGGATTTAAAAAGGCCAGCTGGGGTATATAAAGAACATAAATTTGGTATATGTGAAAGCATATGATAGCTATTTTAATATCTGCTATTCTCACAAATACAAACCCTTATAACAAAAAACGATATTACTGTGTTTCCAATTCACTTTGAATTTCTTAATGTTATAATTCAAAAATATTAATTAAAGATTTAATTCTGCACATCTTTGAAAAATTATCTATACTGTTCTATGCAACTTATTCTCATTTGAGTGCGTTAAGGATCTGAAAAATGTACCACAAAAATATTTAATTAGTCATACGCACCCAAGAACCGCGTACAATTTGTTATTACTTATTAATTACAGCAGCCATTTTTATTGCATGTTAATCATGGATCAAAATCGATCACTTGAAGATTTTTTCCTATCCCAAAGTTGCAATTTATGGAATTAGATAAAAAAAACTTTGCTTTTTATTTTCAAAATGTTTGGATAGCTAAAGTACATTTTCATGAGAAAAGTTGTTTCTTGAAAAAGCTTCGAAATCTTAGTAATAATAAGAAGCAGTATTATTTTCGAAGCAATGTCATTAGCTTAATTAATTTATTCAATTTTTGTTGACTTTATAATTTAACAACATTATTTAAATATCGATACCTCCATTCTAAACTATGCTAAGTGCAAAAAGTTAGTTTTTCAGGAGAGGCGATCAAAGTTTGATGAATTTTTTAAATGTGTGTGGAATTCCTTTGTAATGGAAATTGAATGACCTGCACTGTTTTGTGAATAACTTTTGATTGGGTTGACAGATAAACACCAAATTTTTACTGAATATAATTTGGAATGTTAAGAAATTATAAATGCAATCTCCCTAAAACTATGCTAAGTCGACTTAGCATGTTTTAGAATGGAGGTATCGGTATATGATTCCGCATATCTTTCGAAAATTAGCAAATTTTTACTTTGGAAAGAACAAAAATATACCACAAAAATATTAAATTAACCATACGCATCCAAATACCGCATAAGACACTTTTATTGCTCATGAATGTTTGAAGCCATTCATGGATCAAATTTGATCACTTGATGATGTTTTCTATCCCAAAATTAGTTTTTTATATTTTTTTGAGAATTTTCAGTTTTCTGGAACTGATTTTAATTCCCAAACATTTTACATAAATCAAGGACAGTTATACCTTGAAAAGGTTCCGAAAACATAGGCAGACCCAAAATTGTTGTTAATTTATCGATAGATAAAGATTGGTAGCATACTTTTATTCCTATTCAATTATTAAAATGTAATTTCTAGACTATGTAACTTAGCTTTATTAATAAAAAAAATACGATTCTGCACATACTTAGAAAATTTGCTATCCTATGATATGCAACTAATTCTCATTTGAGTGCTTTAAACATCTGAATAATGTACCACAAAAATAGTTGATTCATCATACGCACCCAAGTGCCGCATAAGAAACTGTTATTACTTAGGAATGTTTGCAGCCATTTGATTAGATTTTTGATATGGACTAAATTCGAACTTTTGAAAATGTTTAGTATACCAAAATTACAATTAAACGAATTGTACAGGAAAACTGTGGTTTTTGAGAATTACCGACTATAAAAATTCTAATGTTCGGCAGAGTCGAAGAAATTTTTCATTCATAGCACTTAACCAGCTATATCTTGGACTAGATTACAAAACTTCAGTATACCTATCTGTGATAATCCTTAGCAGATCTTATTCATTCCTATTTGATTTGATTTAAATGAAATTTCTATATATTATAATTTTACGATATTAACTTAAGATATGATTCTGCACATCCTTGGAATTTTATCTACCCAAGGACATCCAATTTATTCTCCTTTGAATGACTCAATGTATTAAAATATGTACCACAAAAATTTATAACTTATCATACGCACCAATGCACTTCATAAAAAACCTTACCCTACTTGTTTTTTATTTATTCGATCTGCTTTCATAGTTCATATTTTGTTTTTGCACTTTGTTAGGCTCAAGATCGTTTTTGTTGTTTTCAGTATTTGAAAACAACGTTGTTAAAAATGAAAGAAAAAGTATAGTGACATTTATTAGGGATGACCACAGCCATTTCTAATAGACTTTAGAGATGGATTAAATTCGAGCATTTTAAAATGTATCATATCACAAAATAGTTTTAGGAGCAAATATGAATTCAAACATTTATATTGGGTTAATATTTATAATATAACAGAAAAATCTGTATGCATTCAAAAGTTATAACAGATTGGGATATGGTACCTAATTGCGTATGACCAATATTAATTTTTTGTGGTACACTTTTCCATCCCTTTAGGAACTCAGATGATAATAAATTGCATGTCAATGGAAAGTTAATTTCACATAGATTTGCAGACTTATACTTTTAGTTTAGTTTGTTAAAAAATTAAATCTAAAAAGTTCACTAAATTTATTTTATAACCAGAAAGAGTAGATTCCCTTACACAATTCTGCGTTAGAAAATATATAGTATATACGTATTCTAAATGTTATCTTAATTTTAAATGCTAAAACAAGGTCTTGCCTAATAATATAAAGAGTGGTTAAATTGTAAGTGCCGATGTTGAATGTGAACCACACCTAAACGTCAAGTTTTTTCTGCATTTCATTTGACATTTCTCAATTTCAGACTAACTCAATTTGAATCATGGAAAGATACACAATCAAGCAATGCGTAAAAGTTTTTTAAGCCTTTTACGAAAATGGGCGATCAAATCAAAATCCATTTCGTGCACTTCGTGATGTTTTTTTGATTAGCATAATCGACCAAATGTGTTAAAAATCGGGAGAATTGTGCGCAAATTTCGGCAACCCGGTCTGTAGGAGATGTGCTCGCCCAATTAGTTTGGTGCCGGTTATGGGCCGGCGACGTCATCGGGCCATAATTCTTCGAATTGAGGCCGGTCAGGCAGTTACTGTGAATGGGGTTCGCTATCGTGAGATGATAACGAACTTTTTATGGCCCGAATTGGAAGATATGGATGTGGACAATATGTGTTTTCAACAGGACGGTGCCACTTGCCACACAGCTACCGAAACAATAACTCTTTTGCGCAACAAATTCAATGGCCGTGTTATCTCATGTCGTGGAGATGTCAATTGGCCGCCAAGATCATGTGATTTGACACCGTTGGACTTCTTTCTTTGGCGCTATTTGAAAGAAAAGGTGTACGTCGATAAGCCAGCACATTAACATTATCGGCATAGCACCTCAATTATGCCTCAGCGTCATCGAAAATTTGGACCATCGGATGGAGGTGTGCCGCCGAGTTCGCGGCGGCCTATTGGCCGATATTTTGTTCCGTACATATTTGAACCATACCAATATTATCATTATAAAAAGAAATAACAATAATTTTCTAAATAATTTGTGTTTTATTCAAAATCAACATTAGCCCTTAAAATTTAACCACCCTTTATATATAATAAAAATATACATATTTTTAGAGCCCAGATCTGCCAAAAGAGTTTAGCTATGGTTAACTGGTTCATAGTTTGTGTGGCCTCCATAAGTAGATAAAAAGATTGCATTATTTTCCAATTCGCTAAAATAATTCTGGGATCTAATATGAATTGAAACATTCATACTGCGTTAATATTTAAAATGTAATAGAAACAGCTGCAGGCATTTCAACGTCATTACAGATTTTAATAGGGTACATTATTGCGTATGACCAATATTAATTCTTTGTGGTACACTTTTCCATTGCTTTAGGCACTCAGGTGAGAATAAAATGTATACCAGTGGAAACTTAATTTTATAAAGATGTGCAGAATAATATTTTTAATTATGTTTGGTAAATAATAAAATCTACAAACTGATTATAACTTTTTCATATGATTAGAACTACAGGCATATATAAACTGTAGTAGATTCCATTACACAAATCTTTCATAACAGATTTTAATAGGGTACATTATTGCGTATAACCAATATTAATTCTTTGTGGTACACTTTTCCATTGCTTTAGGCACTCAGGTGAGAATAAAATGTATACCAATGAAAACTTAATTTTATAAAGATGTGCAGAATAATATTTTTAATTATGTTTGGTAAATAATAAAATCTACAAACTGATTATAACTTTTTCATATGATTAGAACTACAGATATATACAAACTGTAGTAGATTCCATTACACAAATCTGTGTTAGAGAATGAGAATATGGAAAAGGGAGAGGTTTGGTAACTGTTCGATGTTAGGTCCTAAATTATGTCACCCTAGCTTAGTAGTTTTTTCTGCCACTAAAGGCCTATGTCTTGGTGGTTTTCTTCTAGGTATTTCTGTCATGACATTCAAAAATATGTGCTTACAAAATTCGGAAAGCAAAGAACCAAATGCGTAGATGCTCTAAAAGTTATCCGAATTTTAAAAGTAGTTAATATTTTTCTGACATTGCATTACATTTCTAGTTATAACATTTTCTTTAAGGGTGATTTAAATATTCTATACAAAAAAAAAATATTTGACAGAGTGCGCCTCTTCCTCAATAATCAGCCCAATCATGGATTAGCCTGTAGATATCGAAAAGTAGAAACAGTTGGTATGACCACCTCAAAAAATGTATATTTCCAGATGTAATGCTCTTTCACTAAATGAGCGATATGTATTTCCCTCAAAGTATGAATAAAAATCCTACTACTTTCATGCAGTCAATAGTCATTTATTGTACTAACATTTATTTGTCTATCTGAGTTTTTTGTCTCCTAATTTGTCAGTAGAGAGTATCTGGGATGGAACACAACTTTAAACATTAAATTTTAATTATAATCGAAATATCTCCAGACATTTTCAAGTTATAATGGTTTTATCTGATACTTGGTTGCGTATAATGAATCTTAACTTTTTGTGGTGCACTTTTCAGTATTTTGAGACACTCAAATTCAATTAAATTGTAGGCCAATGTAAAGGTAGTTTTACAAAGATGTGCAGTAAAATATTTTTTTGTAAAAAATAATATCTAAAAAAGGCAATTTGTTTATTTTGATGAAAATCATAAGATAAAACGAGAATGTATAAATATTGAATGTAACGTAACCACTTCTATGTCTAGGGCATACACTATGCCTCCTTTGCTTAGTAAATCTATTTGTAACTTGTTACCTTTTTCTAGTTGTCAATCTCCTACGTCTTTCTTTGCCATCTCTGGTTTCATTTTTTACCTGCTCATGCTCCATGACATGCAGATTTTTTTCTTTCATCTACACTTCTCTCGACACTTTATGGCTACCAAAATGGTCTCTCCATTGAGGCAGGTTGTAATTTGGCGTTGGCTGTGGGTATTGTGTTGGTTTGTCTCTAAACGACTATCAGATCCATGGTTTTCCTGTACCTGAACAACATGTCGGATTTTGTCTGTGCATTTTTGTGTAATTTAAATGTTCAACAACCACGAAATGTTCAGTTTCGATTCAAATGAAATGTTTTGCGTTCCGCTTTTGCCGGTTTTTTTCTTCTTTCTTACATTTGTAATCAATGACAATTGACATGAAATTTCCTTATATGCTATGGCGGCGGTAATGATAATTTATTATTTGTTCACTGACATTCACAATGACCAGCAAACGCCCTCCACCCACTTTACGGAAACATGGTTCAACAATTATTATCATCTGCGACATGGTGTCTTGTGCCCCAAAACAGATACTCTTACACAGACTCTAAACGGTGATGTGCTCGTGGGTGTTGGTAGCGGTGTTTAAAAAAGACGAAGAATGTCGCATTTTATGGCTGTTGAAACTTTTACCATTCGACATGGTGCTGGATGGAGTCTTAACAACATAATCTTGTCGGATTAAGAGATGCGGGGAGATCTCTCTCGCATTCCATAAATGGTGGCAGACACAAAGTGATTTTATTTTAACAAGGTGGAGATAATCTTTGTAATTTCTGACAAATTGACAAAATGGCTAAAACAAAAAAATTCAGGTCATGAATTCATATGAATTTCTCGAATAGGTGTAGAGAAATTGTTTGAGATATAATATGAAGAGTTCAGATTTAAATAACAACAAATGGTGTAATTATTATTTCTGCAAGCATACAGAACTTAATATATGAGTTTATAATATATGGGACTTGGGTGTGTATGATTAATATTAATGAAACGGTTTAAATATGAGAGGATATTTTTTAAGTTAATAGTCCTGATTAATAGTCACATAACTAGTGTCTAATTTATAATCAAAATAGCTGCCGACATTCTGATGTAGCAACACTTTTATATGCGTACTGGGGTACGTATGATTTTTATTAAATTTTTGTGGTACACTTTTCAGCTCTATAAAATAACCAAATGCATATGAAATGTATATCACTATAAAGCTTATTTGTCACGGAAGGGCAGAGTTCTTAGAAATAACAAAAACATTTAATTTTTTTCGAAAAATGTCAAAAAAAAAGTATTTAGTTCTCTTTTTCAAACAAAATAATGTACGCTCGATGTTTATGTAAGTATACGTACACACGATTGTCAGATCGAACCACGTTATCAAACCTGTTAAAGTGCTGCCAATTTACGGACAATGACAGTTTGTTAGGCAAAGGTGAATTCTGACAAATTGAGAAAATGGCAAAAACAAAGAAATTCAGGTCATGAATTCATATGAATTTCTCGAATAGTTGTAGAGAATTTCTTTGAGATATAATATCAATAGTACAGATTTAATTAACAACAAATGATGTAATTAAAATTTCTGCAAGCATACAGAACTTAATGTATGAGTTTATAATATATGGGACTTGGGTGTGTATGATTAATATTAATGAAACGATTTAAATATTTTAAATTAATAGTCCTGATTAATAGTCAAATTATTAATGTCTAAAATATAATCAAAATAGCTGCCGACCTTCTGAGGTAGTAACACTTTTATATGCGGTACAGGGGTACGTATGATTTTTATTAATTTTTTGTGGTACCCTTTTCAGCTCTATAAAATAACCAAATACATACAAAATGTATATCACTACAAAGCTTATTTGCCAAGGAAGTGCAGAGTTCATAGAAATAAAAAAGTATTTATTTTTTCGAAAAATGCCAAACAAAAATAAGTATTTAGTTCACACGATTGTCAGATCGGACAACGTTATCAACTCTGTTAAAGTGCTGCCAATGTACGAACAATGACAGATTGTTAGGCAAAGGTGAATTAACAGTAAACGTTATAATTTCATATATATACAATATATTTTGTAAATGTTTATATGCATAAAAATATTTTATAGACAGTGTTGCCAACAAAATATTTCTCTGACAATGGTGTCATTTCCATATGCATAAACTTTCCACATCTTTCAATGTCTCACAATTTATTGACGATGACTTTTCTACCAACGTTTCAGGACAAACATTTTAAGTTCACAGTTTAGCATTTTTCGCCATTTTCCTGACAATTTTCCTTTATTTAACCATTAGTTAACAACCTATAAATAAATTTGTAAATGGTACTTGGGTGCGGGTTATTACTACTAATTATGAACTTTTTACAGAAAAACTGCTATAACTTTTGTTTAACGAAAGCTATTTAAATATGGTAAAATTTCCAAGGAAACAGAGACTCTGGGTGATAGAGGAGACCTAACTTCCAAATCATAAATATTTAAATATATAATCAAAACTTATGTTTTTGTAATGATTTATATCTTGACTTTAGAATTTTCCTATCTTTGGATCTCCCATAATTGGCAGCCTCCCTTTATATGTATCTATTTCTAAATTTCTTTTCCTATGACAAACATATCAATGGCGTTTTCTCCTCTACAAAAGTTACAAAAAGGCATAGCAATTCATTTACTGGATTCTGATATTCATTGTTGTTCGCGAGAATATCGAAATCTTTATACTATCCAATTGTCCACAATCAAGGACTCTTTTGTTGTTCATGGGTCTATTATCGCAATCTCTTTATTATTGATCTACTTAACCATTGACACATAGTGTTTATTTTGTAGAGAGCTTCGCTGTCTATGGTCACGACAGTGGCCCAGCAACAATAATAGCAATAAAAGCACGTATTGACCTGGCCCATTAAGCAGCTGCTGCTGCTGCTGTCTATTGACATGAGCCATTAAGTATATTTTGTTGTTATCTTGATATAAGGGCTAGTAGTAGTACTTGTTGTCTATTTGCCTAAACTATTAAGTAGCCATTAATATTATTTTTATTGATATTACAAATGCGTGAATCTACAAAAGAACAATGACATATACACGAGTATGTAAGGAATTAAGAGCTCAAACCAGGAGGGGTCTCAATGTCTTATTAAGGGGAAATGGTCAAGAAAATGTAAATAATTTGTCTGTCTACTTAATAGCTAAATGATTTAGAAAGGCTAAATGGCGAAGTCTATCAGTAAGTTAATTTAACAGTAGTTTTGTCCTGATTACACCTTAAGCTTTTTTGCTGGTTTATACATTTTATCGTACTCACTTTTGTTTTACTTAAATGTTTCATTTACAAATGCATACCCACTCTGTTTTCTTCTGAGTTTTCTATCAGCTTCTCAATTTCCATTTCCTCAATTTCTAAAATCTTAGATTAACATTTAATTCCAAATATAAAATGATAATTGGAAAATGTCCGTCATTACTTATATCCCACTGTCAATTTTCCCGCCCCTCTCCAAAAAGATAAAAATAATTTAAATGCATTTATAAATTTAAAAATTTATAATTGATGTTATTGCTGTTGTTTCATGTTGTTGCAATTTTCATTTACTCATTAAAAATTACACAATAATACATTTGAGATTGCCTCTCGAGATAGTAAAATCTACATAAAACCCAACTCAATTAATTTTATACACATTTAATTTGTGTTATGCTATATATAATGCAATACAAAACGGCAACAAAAAAAAATCGAAATGAAAATGAACAAAAAATCAAGCGCACATGCAAATAATAAAGCACTTATCAAATACAATAATTTTGAAAAAAGAATTATGAACCGAATGCACAGATTGAGGGATACCTTAGAGGGGAAAATCTGCAAATTTAAAGGAAAATAGTTTGCATCTAATAAGACTACCAGAAGGCTGTAAATAACATCTGCCAGTGTTCAAAATTTGGTTGAAATAATCGTAAGCATTCAATACTTACAACGTGTTTTTCTTTTAGTACTAGGGTGCGTATGACTATTATTAATAAAAAAGTTTATTGACAAAAATGTTAATAACTTGGGTGATACCATAAGGTATCCGGAAAATTCGAACTGGCACGACAAGCTAACATTTCCTACAAAATTCTGATGAAATATTAAAAAAAATTCAATAGATTAAGAAAACATAAACTGCATTAAATTTTAAGTAAATTATGATAAAAAAAGAGATGTTGGAAGGACCTTAATTTGTCATGAATCTTAAAGCTCAATGGCTCAATATAAAAACTGAAAGTAGTATCTGCGACTCTTCCAAATTTAATTGAAATAGCTACAGGCGATTAACATTTACAACGGGTTTTCTTTTGATTGTTATTAATAAAAAGGTTTAGAGAGAGAAAAAAATTAAAATAACTTGATAACTAGGAAATATATCGGACAAATTCAAAATATCGAAAAAGCTGAGATTTCACAACATTTAATTAAAATTTAATCAATTAAAGAAGTCTAAAGAAGAATGCATAAAAATGGAGAACTAGGTACAACTTTACAGAAGAGGAAAAAGGCTGACCTTGGACACATGATACGGACCCCAAAATTCTTAACATCACAAAGTCAAAAATAGACAGAAACCCTGGCAAAGGAAGGAAATGGAAATATAACATTCAAAAAATTTTTAATTAAAATTTCTACAAGCATACAGAACACAATACGAGTATATGAGTTTATAATATATGGGACATAGGTGTGTATGATTAATATTAATGAAAGGGTTTAAATATGAGAGGATATTTTGAATTTACTAGTCCTGGTCAAAAGTCACATAACTAGTGTCTAATATATAATCAAAATAGTTGCCGACATTCTGATGTAGCAACACTTTTATATGCGTACTGGGGTACGTATGATTTCTATTAAATTTTTGTGGTACACTTTTCAGCTCTATAAAATAACCAAATGCATATAAAATGTATATCACTATGAAGCTTATTTGCCAAAGAAGTGCAGAGTTCATAGAAATAAAAAAATATTTAATTTTTTCGAAAAATGTCAAAAAAGTATTTAGTTCTGTTTTTCAAACAAAATAATGTACGCTCGATGTCTATGTAAGTATACGTTAGGCAATATACACACGATTGTCAGATCAAACAAAGTTATCAAACCTGTTAAAGTGCTGCCAATTTACGGACAATGACAGTTTGTTAGGCAAAGGTGAATTCTGACATAATGACAAAATGGCAAAAACAAAGAAATTCAGGTTATGAATTCATATGAATTTCTCGAATAGTTGTAGAGAAATTGTTTGAGATACAATATCAATAGTTCAGATTTAATTAACAACAAATGGTGTAATTCAAATTTCTGCAAGCATACATAACTTAATATATGGGACTTGGGTGTGTATGATTAATATTAATATATATGAGGGGATATTTTGAATTTAATAGTCCTGGTCAAAAGTCACATAACTAGTGTCTAATATATAATCAAAATAGCTACCGATTTTCTGATCTCGTAACACATTTATATGCGGTACCGGGGTGCGTATGATTTTTATTAAATTTTTGTGGTAAATTTCGCTCACTCACTTCAAGAGTGACATAACTCAAGATTGAAAATTGCCAAGATGTGTAACTTTAAGTCCGTATAAAAAGATAAGTAACATGAAATAAGATGTTGAAATACGCTTGAGTAATCCGAAATATGGTTGTTTACTTATAGACCAAATTTCGCTGAGATTAATTTATGGACATTTGCATAATTCGGATTTTTGTAAGGCAACCTCACAAGTTTTAAATTTTGAGTTATGTCACTCTTGAAGTGAGTGAGCGATTTATCAGCGCCAAAAGAAACAAATGTATATCACTATAAAGCTTCACATTTGCCAAGGAAGAGTCCCTGCATTTTTTTTTCGAAAAATGCCAATATAACATTCAAATATGGACTGGATTCCGTGACTGGCGTTATCTTCATATTGCCGCAAGAAATAGAGAGGAGTTTGCGGAAATTCTAAGAAGTTTTTGATTACTTTTTTCTTAATAATATGTACTAAGAAATAATAAATAAAATAAAATTAATTTGAAAAACTTTTATTCTTTAAATTATAAGCTAAAATAATGAGTCCAATCATTCTACAATAAAGCTGCTTATAAAATTCGCAAATGTTCAAAATTTAATTGAAATAACTAAAGGCCTTTAATAGTTACAATAGTTTTCCTTTTCGGTACTTGGCTGCGTATGATTAGTATTAATAAAAAGGAAAATTGTTCATAACATGGCTGTTGCAAAAGTTATAGAAAAAAATCAAAATCTTGAGGAAAGCAGAGATTTCACAACATTTAATTAACATTTTAAAGTAAACTAGAATGGTTAAAGAAAGTAGAATCTATATTAAGACTGCAGTAAATTGTAAGGTAAAAGTCATCTTAATTTATCCTGAGTAAATGGTAAGGTAAAAGTCATCTTAATTTATCCTGAGTAAATGGTAAGGTAAAAGTCATCTTAATTTATCCTGAATATTTAAAATATTTAGTTCAGTATAGGAAACATAGAATGTGAGAATTTTCCAAAAAAAAAATGGAATAAATGCAGGCGTTCAACAGCTACAACGGGTTTTCTTTAAGTACTTGGGTGCGTATGACTATTAACAATAAAAAGTTTATGGAGGAAAACGTCCATAACTTCGGTGATACAATAGATATTGGAAAAATTTAAATTGTTGAGAAAAACTGATAATCCAGAACATTTAAAAACAATCTTAAATTAAACTCCTATGGTTAAGGAAAGTAGAAATTATATTAAATTGGAAATAAATGACATAATAATTTTATACAAATGTGAAAAAACCGCAAGTCTTCCTAAAATTGTAACATATGTGTGAATATTCAAATTTTTATTCAAATAACTACAGTCGTTCATAAGTTACAATAGCTTTTCTTTTGGCTCTTGGGTGCGTATGATTATTATTAATAAAAAGGTTTATGGAGAAAAAACATTAATAACTTGCCTGCTACGTAAGATAGCTAAAAATTTAAAATGTTGAGACAAGGTTAGATTCCAAAACATTTAAATAAAATCTTAAAAAAACGCCCAATAGTCTAATAATGTAGAAACTACATATTAATTATATGAAAGTCGATAACAAAAACTTATATTTTAAAAAAAAAGTGCAAATTACCTTCATTCGAGTGCAAACTTGACAATTATTCTTTTTATTGTAAGGAGTCTTACAGCGCACACTTCAAGCTATCATTTATGATTTCCATTGAGAAAATTTGCTAAACTTCTACTCTACAGATGGTATTGAAACAATTTTATATTTCCAAGGAAGCTGAGACAATTACTTTACAAAGTACAAAACATTAACTTTTTGAAATCACTGTAATATAAACATATTTTTTCTAAACTTTTATGATATGAAATTTAAGCATTAGAGTGGTAAATTATAAGCTAACAAACGTAAATCAAAAAAAAATCTGCGGCATATATGTAAGTACCGCCAGAAAATGGTAGAAATACAGCTACAGCCGTTTTTATTTTGGTACTTGGGTGCGTATGACTATTAACAATAAAAAGGTTTGTGAATGGAAAAACTCAATAACGTCGCTGATACAACAGTTATAGGAAAAAATTCAAAATGTTGAGAAAAGCTGATATCCACAATATTAAAATAAAATCTTATAATAAACTCGAATAGTTTACGAAAATAGAAATTACATTAAGTTGGGAGTGAATGGCGATAAAGGCTCCGATTTTAAATAAATGTAAAAAGGAACACAATTGGTCATAAAACTCTATGACAATTAGATCAGAATAACTATCTGTGAATAATAAAAATTTAATTAAAACAGCTCGAGGCTTTCAAAAGGTTCAAACGTTCTTATTACTATTAATAAGAAGGTGTATGAAGAAGAATATTAATATCTTTGCTGCTACACATGACATCTGAAAAATTCTAAATGTTCTAATAAAAAAGAAACTATATATAATTAGTATGAGAATCGATAAATACTTAAATTATTAAATAAATGTGAAAATTACCTTAGTTCGTCTCAAAACTTTAAGGTACATAGTAATAATATTATAAAGGGTTTTCCTGCACACACTACAGGCTATCATTTAAGACATTCATTGAGAAAAATGAACTCCTACACTACAAAAGGTATTGAAGGAAGCTGAACCAATTACCATATAATTTACAAAACAATTAATATTCTAAAATCGCTATAATATTGAATTTTTTTTTAAACTTTTTTGGTATGAAATGTATACCTCATCGGTGAAAATTTCAAAAATTATTTGCTAGCAAACACAAATGTAACAAAGCTGTAAATACGATCAGCAAATGTCCGAAATTTAATTGAAATAACTGCAGTCGCCCAATAGTTACAAGAGTTATTCTTATTGGTTCTTGGGTGCGTATGATTGCTATTAATAAAAGGGCTTATGGGGGAAAATGTCAATAACTTGGCTGCTATAAAAGATATCGGAAAAATTAACAAGGCTGCGGATAGCTGAGATTTCAAAACATTTTGATACAATCTTAAAAAAATTCACATTGGCTAAGAATACAGCAAAATCTTTATTGAAATAGGTCTAGACTGGTCCAAGTACGTATAACTGAAAATTCTGGGGGTTTTCAAGATTACTTTAAAATTTACAAAATATTAACTTTGTGAAAGCGGAAATGTTAAAATAGAAACCAATTGCAGGAAACTGTAATATACCATAGACTGTGAGTATTGAAACGGGGATCAAATGCAGCATCTTTGCTATTAAAATCATTCGGTTTTTTTTTAGTAAACCTTTATGGTATGAAACTTGAAACTGAGAGGGGAAAATGTCCAAAGTTATTAGCAAACAACCATTAATCCAATAAGACTAGCGCAACGCTGTAAATAGCACCCGCAAATCCTTAAAATTTAATTTATATAACTGCAAGCGTTCAATAGTTACAACAGTTTATTTTTTTGTTCTTGGGTGCGTATGATTGCTATTAATAAAAGGGCTTATGGAGAAACATGTCATTAACTTGGCTGCTATAAAAGATATCGGAAAAATTAAAAAGGATGCGTATAGCTGAGATTTCAAAACATTTTGATACAATCTTAAAAAAACTCAAATTGGCTAAGAATACAGCAAAATCTTTATTGAAATTGGTCTAGACTGGTCCAAGTACGTATAACTGAAAATTCTGGGGGTTTTCAAGATTACTTTAAAATTTACAAAATATTAACTTTGTGAAATCGCTGAAATGTTGAAATAGAAACCAATTGCAGGAAACTGTAATATACCATAGACTGTGGGTATTGAAACGGGGATCAAATGCAGCATCTTTGCTATTAAAATCATTGTGGTTTTTTTAGTAAACCTTTATGGTATGAAACTTGAAACTGAGAGGGGAAAATTTCCAAAGTTATTAGCAAACAACCATGAATTCAGTAAGTCTAGCGCAACGTTGTAAATAGCATCCGCAAATCCTTAAA
The DNA here is from genome assembly GCA_963930755.1 of Eudasyphora cyanicolor. Lineage (NCBI taxonomy): Eukaryota > Metazoa > Arthropoda > Insecta > Diptera > Muscidae > Eudasyphora > Eudasyphora cyanicolor. The sequence goes on along the minus strand of OZ005735.1, from coordinate 16,811,093 downwards.
ATTTATCTTATATAACTGCAAGCGTTCAATAGTTACAACAGTTGGTTGGTTTTTCATGATTGCTTTAAATTTAACAACATATAAACTTTTATGAAATCTCTATAACTTGCTGTAAATAATTTTAATATATCTGAATGCAAGTATTTGAGAAACAGAATAAAAATGAAGGATTTTTACTATTTTAAGAACTTAAAATGTTTTGAAAAACATTTACTTTTATAAATGTATAGCAAATTTTTCCAGAAACCTTAAAATGTATATCAATCATATGCATTCCTTCGCAGTTAGTAATCCCGCTTTTAACAATCCTATAGCAATTTCTACTCACAAACTTCACTATCAACTTATTATATCTCCCCCATTGCAGTAGCGCCTCATTATTGCGTAGCAGATTTATACACACAACAATTTCAATCAATTTATTTTGTACATCAGAATTAAAAATGAAATCAAAATATTTAATCTACAAATATGCACAATTTTCAATTATCACTCATTATTATTATCACTGCATTGTCGGCGGAAAATGCTTTGGTTGGCTGACCAATATAACGCTTCCCCCAAACCCTTAACATATGTATGCCTGCGCTTATCATCGTCACTGCTACCGCTGCCATTGACGTAGTCATCAGCAGTGTTCACTCAATGAATTTTTAGTTTTTACAAAACTGATTTCAAATGCACAATTACTACATCAAGTGAATAACATATGTGTATGTGTGGTCAGATGGAACACCCACTTTTCAAATGAATTTAGCAGATAATACCGCTCGATTTTTTCCGTCTCTCCTACCCTTTCGGCGAATCGTTGTCCGCTGCCACCGTCGTCGTCTACCGTTGTCTAGTTTGCGGTTTATGTCGAAAAACCACAACAGCCGTTTTGACGTCTCATTGAATGTGAAAATGTGCGGCGTTAGGCGATATGAGATCGGTTGACCGGCAATTAATACGAGGTAAAGATTATAATTTAATCGGAATAGTTAAAAAACTTTATTGAAACAACGGCAGTCGTTTGCCAGTAATAATAGATTTTGATGAGGTACAGGGGTGCGTATGATTACTATTAATAAAAATGTTTATGCAGAAAAATTGCAATAACTTGGGCGGTAAAAAAGATATCAGAAAAATGCAAATTGTTGAGGAAAGCTGAGATTTCACCACATTTAGATAATATCTTAAATAACGAAAGAGAGATAGTGACGAGTATAATTCGTGGAAGGATTTCATTCGTAGAAAGATTTCATTCGTAGATTGATTCTGTTATTTCGAAGAGTATTTCTACTTAAAAAAAATATTACCAAATTTTAAATTTGGACAAAGAACAATTATATTACCTCCCATGAATAGTGGCAGACAAATTATCAAGGCTATTGTCGAGAAGTTAAACGATACAGTAAAGAATAATTTAGAACATCATAGAGTGAAAAATTCCTAAAAGTATAAAGAAACAAATATTAATCGTATAGAACTTCTATAAAGTTGTAAATAAAACATGAACATTTTCACAATTTAATTAAAATACCTGCAGTCGTTCAATAGTTACAACAGCTTTTCTTTCCATACCTGGGTGCGTATGATTACTATTAAAAAAATATTTATGCAGAAAATTTCCAATAACTTGGGCGGTAAAAAAGATATCAGAAAAATGCAAATTGTTGAGGAAAGCTGAGATATCACCACATTTATATGATACCTTAAACATCCAAAGAGAGATTGGGTTACTAATATAGTGACGAATATAATTCCTAGAAGGATTTCATTCGTAGATTGATTCTGTCGTTTCGAATCAATATACCATAAGACTGCTACAGAACTGTAAATACACATGCAAATTTTAAAAATTTTAAGTAAAATACCTGTAGTCGTTCAACAGTTAAAACCGTTTTTCTTTTTTTTCTTGGATATTTATGATTACTATTACCAAAAAGGTATATGGAGAAAAAATGTCAATATCTTGGTTGCTACAGATGATATCGGGAAATTGCAAAATTTTTAGGAAAGGAGAGTTTACAACATTTAGATAACATCTTAAAACTCCATTATGTTCTTGGCTGCGTATGAATAATATTTTATTTCAAAAAATTGCTATAATTTCAATTCTTTAAAAACTTTAGTTAAAATGCCAAATATTTGAAAACAATAGTATCATTTTAATAACCTCTCTATTAAAAAAATTGGAAGTCTGACCAAAGAATTATTATTATTATTTTACCTCCTATGAATAGTAGCAGACAAAGTATCAAGGCTATTGTCGAGAAGTGAAACGATAAAGAATAATTTTATAAAGCATAGAGTGTAAAACTCCTAGCAATATAAACAAACAAATACAAATCGAATAAAATTTCTATAAAGTTGTAACTAACGCCCGAAAATTTTAAAAAATGTAATTGAAATATCTCCAGGCGTTCAATAGTTACAACAGCTTTTCGTTCGGTACTTGGGTGCGTATGATTACTATTAAAAAATATTTATGGAGAAAAATTGCAATAACTTGGGTAATACAAAAGATATCAGAAAAATGCAAAGTGTTGAGGAAAGCTAAATTTTCACCACATTTAGATAATATCTTAAAAATCGAAAGAGAGATAGCGACGAATATTATTAGTAGAAGCATTTCATTCGTAGATTGATTCTGTCATTTCGAAGAGTATTTCTACTTCAAAAAAAAATATTACCAAATTTTAAGTTTGGCCAAAGAAGTATTATTTTACCTCCCATAAATAGTAGCAGACAAGGTATCAAAGCTATTGCCGAGAAGTTAAACGATACAGTAAAGAATAATTTAAAAAATCCTAAAAATATAAACAAACAAATATAAATCGTATAAAACTTCTATAAAGTTGTAAATAAAACATGAACATTTTCAAAATTTAATGAAAATACCTGCAGTCGTTCAATAGTTACAACAGTTTTCCTTTCGATACTTGGGTGCGTATGATTACTATTAATAAAAAGGTTTATGAGAAAATTGCAATAACTTGGGTAATACAAAAGATATCAGAAACAATGCGAAATTTGGAGGAAAGCTGAGATTTCAACACATTTAGATAATATCTTAAAAATCGAAAGAGATATAGCGACGAATATAAATCGTAGAAGCATTTCATTCGTAGATTGATTCTGTCGTTTCGAGAAGTATTTCTACTTCATTAAAAATATTACCAGATTTTTAGTTTGGCCAAAGAAGCATTATTTTACCCCCCATGAATAGTGGCAGACAAATTATCAAGGCTATTGTCGAGAAGTTAAACGATACAGTAAAGAATAATTTAAAAAATCATAGAGTGGAAAATTCCTAAAAATATAAACAAACAAATATAAATCGTATAAAACTTCTATAAAGTTGTAAATAAAACATGAACATTTTCAAAATTTAATGAAAATACCTGCAGTCGTTCAATAGTTACAACAGTTTTCCTTTCGATACTTGGGTGCGTATGATTACTATTAATAAAAATGTTTATGCAGAAAAATTGCAATAACTTGGGCGGTAAAAAAGATATCAGAAAAATGCAAATTGTTGAGGAAAGCTCAGATATCACCACATTTATATGATACCTTAAACATCCAAGGAGAGATTGGGTTACTAATATAGTGACGAATATAATTCCTAGAAGGATTTCATTCGTAGATTGATTCTGTCTTTGCGAATCAATATACCATGAGACTGCTACAGAACTATAAACCACACCCACAAATTTTCAAAATTTAATTAAAATACCTGTAGTCACTCAATAGTTAAAACTGTTTTTCTTTTTGTTCTTGGATATTTATGATTACTATTACCAAAAAGGTTTATGGACAAAAAAAGGTCAATATCTTGGTTGCTACAGATGATATCGGGAAATTGCAAAATGTTTAGGAAAGGAGAGATCACAACATTTAGATAACATCTTAAAACTCCATTATGTTCTTGGCTGCGTATGAATAATATTTTATTTCCAAAAATTGCTATAATTTCAATTCCTTAAAAAACTATAGTTAAAATGCCAAATATTTGAAAACAATAGTATCGTTTTAAAAACCTCTATATTAAAAAAACTGGAAGTCTGGCCAAAGAATTATTATTATTATTTTACCTCCTATGAATAGTAGCAGACAAAGTATCAAGGCTATTGTCGAGAAGTGAAACGATAAAGAATAATTTTATAAAGCATAGAGTGTAAGCACCTAACAATATAAACAAACAAATACAAATCGAATAAAATTTCTATATAGTTGTAACTAACACCCGAAATTTTTCAAAAATTTAATTGAAATACCTGCAGGCGTTCAATAGTTACAACAGCTTTTCTTTCGGTACTTGAGTGCGTATGATTACTATTAATGTTTATGGAGAAAAATTGCAACACCTTGAGTGATACAAATGATATCAGAAAAATGCAAGATGTTGAGGAAAGCTGAGGTTTCCCCACATTTAGATAATATCTATAATTCGAAAGAGAGATAGCGACGAATATAATTCGTAGAAGGATTTCATTCGTAAATTGATTCTGTCGTTTCGAGGAGTATTTCTACTTCAAAAAAAAATATTAACAAATTTTAAGTTTGGCCAAAGAACTATTATTTTACCTCCCATGAATAGTGGCAGACAAATTATCAAGGCTATTGTCGAGAAGTCAAACGATAGAGAATAATTTATTAAAGCATAGTGGGAAATTCCTAAAAATATAAACAAACAAATATAAATCGTATAAAACTTCTATAAAGTTGTAAATAAAACATGAAAATTTTCAAAATTTAATTAAAATACCTGCAGTCGTTCAATAGTTACAACAGCTTTTCTTTCGGTACTTGGGTGCGTGTGATTACTATTAAAAAATGTTTATGGAGAAAAATTGCAATAACTTGGGTAATACAAAAGATATCAGAAAACTGCGAAATGTTGAGGAAAGCTGAGATATCACCACATTTAGATAATATCTAAAAAAATCGAAAGAGAGATAGCGACGAATATAATTCGTAGAAGGATTTCATTCGTAGATTGATTCTGTCGTTTCGAGGAGTATTTCTACTTCAAAAAAAAAATATTACCAAATTTTTAATTTGGCCAAAGAAGTATTATTTTACATCCCATGAATAGTGGCGGACAAACTATCAAGGTTATTGTCGAGAAGTTATACGATACAGTAAAGAATAATTTAGAAAATCATAGAGTGGAAAATTCCTAAAAATATAAACAAACAAATATTAATCGTATAGAACTTCTATAAAGTTGTAAATAAAACATGAACATTTTCAAAATTTAATGAAAATACCTGCAGTCGTTCAATAGTTACAACAGTTTTTCTTTCGGTACTTGGGTGCGTATGATTACTATTAATAAAAAGGTTTATGGAGAAAAATTGCAATAACTTGGGTGATACAAAAGATATCAGAAAACTGCAAAATGTTGAAGAAAGCTGAGATTTCACCACATTTAGATAATATCTAAAAAATCGAAAGAGATATAGCGACGAATATAATTCGTAGAATCATTTCATTCGTAGATTGATTCTGTCGTTTCGAGGAGTATTTCTACTTCAAAAAAAATATTACCAAACTTTTAGTTTAGCCATAGAAGTATTATTTTACCTCCCATGAACAGTGGCAGACAAATTATCAAGGCTATTGTCGAGAATTTAAACGATACAGTAAAGAATAATTTAAAAATCATAGAGTGGAAAATTCCCAAAAATATAAACAAACAAATATAAATCGTATAAAACTTCTATAAAGTTGTAAATAAAACATGAACATTTTCAAAATTTAATGAAAATACATGCAGTCGTTCAATAGTTACAACAGTTTTCCTTTCGATACTTGGGTGCGTATGATTACTATTAATAAAAAGTTTATGGAGAAAAATTGCAATAACTTGGGTGATACAAAAGATATCAGAAAACTGCAAAATGTTTAGGAAAGCTGAGATATCACCACATTTTTACGATACCTTTAAAATCGAAAGAAAGATAGTGACGAATATAATTCGTAAAAGGATTTCATTCGACGATCGATTCTGTGGTTTCGAAGCGTATTTCTACTTCAAAAAAATATTACCAAATTCCATTCAGGAGATATAAAAATTTCTGATTGATACTTGGGTGCGTATGACTACTATTAATATCAATGTTATTGAAGAAAAATGTCAATAACTCTTATGAAATTCGAAATGCTGAAGGAAGCTCAGAAAAAGAGTTGCCTTTTTTAATATGGTTTTTGAAGGTCTGACCAAATATTTCTTAATTACCTTCAATAATCGTAAATGAAAAATAATAAAGGAGATTGCCTAGAAGTTGGATGATACCGAAATGTATACTAAACAAGTAAAAGCGTTAAGTTCGGCCATGCCGAATCTTATATATCCTCCACCATGGATAGCACGTGACCTCACAAAATAACTCAAACCTAAAGAAAATAACACCGAAAACACACAAAAAATATAGTAGATGAACAGTAGGAATCACAACAAGTTAGATGCTATATATGGGAGCTATATCTAAATATGGACCGCTATCGCCCATTTGCAATCCCAAACAACCTGCAACTATAAGAAGTACTTGTAGCAGATTTGATCAACCTAGCTCTATTATTGCGGACTGTAGCGTGATTACCACAGACGGACGGACAGACGGACATGGCTAAATCATCTTGGAATTTTACGACGATTAAGAATATATATACTTTATGGGGTCTCAGATCAATATTTAGAGGTGTTACAAACGGAGTGACAAAATTAATATACCCCCCATCCTATATTGGAGGTTATACAAATATTGGAATACGTATTAGTTAGTTACAATAAGTATAATAACGTTTGTAGACGAGGTACTTGGGTGCGTATGACTATTATAAAAAACGAGCTATATAAGAAACAATTAATATATTAGGAAGCCATTAAAGCTTTTTAATAAACTCCAAGTTTTAAAAAAAAAAACTAGAAAGTTTATTATTCAAGTCTATAGTAAAACTCATTTACCCATATAAATTTTATAGGTTTCAATGGGAAGAAGAATCATTTTTTATTGTGTAAGGCTAGGTTAGGGTGAAGTAGAAGAGTCGTTTTAATGTCTTATGCCCCTGAACGTTTTGGTAACATTTTTAACAAAGTACACTTTGAAATTTTCTAAAAAAAAATTTTCAACTGTTTGAAATATTTAAGCATAAAACGTATTGTGGAGATCGCCAATAGATCGGAAAGCTGGTACCAAGAGAAAGTTGTACTAATGTAAAGACGAATATAAATCGTAGAATAGTCTTCAAATTAAATTCATTTCATTTTGGTGTAATATCCAGAACGGTTGACCCTATTTAGCCCTGAAATGCTACAGGTAACTTATTACATATTTATATATATATATATTTTATTTATTTATTTATATGAATTACAATACAAAGTAAATTTATATTCTAATTTTAATGTCCAGGGAAAGGCCGGGTTACAAAGACCATATGGCTAAATTTTGAAGCGACAGACCAGAGCCTCTGGTGGGAATCGAACCCACGACCCCCAAACTCATAGGCGAGTACGCTACCAACTCACCTACTAAGGCGCTCAATATATATATATAGAGAACAATACATACATTATTGGATGAAACCCATTTTCTCTTTTGACTTCCTTCACTTATTCTGTAACATCTCTCCCTGTATATCTTTGCACCTCTGCACAGATTCGAATCGTTTTTCTACTTCAAAAAACATTCCCTAAATTGCATTAGTATAGCTGTAGCCATTCATATGTTGTAAAAGTTATGGAGTGGTACAGAGGTGCGTTAATTCAAGGAAAGTTACTATAATTCGAATTTTATCAAAGCTATGGGAAAAATTCAAGCTGTCCAGGGAAGCTGGGACATGATTTTATCCTCCAATGTCACAGATAATTTATTACTTATTTATATATACAGAAATTAATTGTTTTCCCATTCACCTCCTATTAAAAAACAATCCCTCGTTGTATATCTTTGCACAACTGCACAGTTCAAAAAATCTGCCAAAATATCATTAGTATAACTATAGCAGTTCTTGAATTTTAAAATGTATACAGTGGTACTTGGGTGCGTATGATATATATTAATTAAAAGGGTACAGAGGGAAAATATCAATAACTCGTATGTTTTTAAAGCTATGGGAAAAATTCGAACTGTTAATGGAAGCTGAGAATCTATGTTATACGGATATTTTTTGAAATACTTATACATATATTCAAAACTTTATAGAAAATAATTATATTTTCATTACTTTATTTTCTGTTTTTTTTTTCTATTCCCCAATCCTAACAACCCCTCCTCGTATACATATGTATCTTAGCACATCTGCAAAAAGCTGAAATTTTTATTTAAAAAAATGCCAATGTTTAATGCTTTTGTTGTCGGTTTCTTTCTAAATAAATACAAATGTGCACAATGACTGACAATTGTCTGTGTTTCAGTATGCGGTGCATTAAATGTTTTTTTTTATTTGTTGTTATTCTCACTTTAAATGGTTTTTAGTTTTTTTTTTGTTTCTCAAAACATTCAGCAAACGTTGTAAAAACCATAAAAACGGCAATTCCGATGTGTTCTAATCTATGAAATGTGAAATGCATCTGTCCGAATGGACTTTGATGATAATGTGACTGAGTGAGTAACTGACAGAGTCCGTCTATCAGTCTGTCAAATCGATTTTTTTTGAAATCGTTGAAGCGGCTTTTAGCTTTAATCGCCAGCGGTTTTTTTAAATAGATTTTGTTTAGATTTTATTTACTTAGATTACGGATTTGGTTGCTGTTTTATTATTATTATTGCTGTTTCACAATTTAATGTATTCTAATGGATATTTGCCTTAAGAATTTTAACAAATCGGCATTTGTTTATTTCTGTTTAATCTGCTGCAATTGTGAGAATGCCAATCAAAATGATGTGGCAGCTTAAAATGTTCATACAAATGTTGTAATTCCAGAGGGGGCAATGCTTTTTGTTAAAAACGTAAATGCATAATAACAATAAAACAAGTAAAATGATCATATAAATGACAAATGGAACAGCAGGAAACGAGGGCAACTGGATGATATAGGGGACACAGACCAAGAAATTTAACTTTAATATCTTAAACACAAACAAACGATTGCTGGAATATTTTAAGGAATACTAAGTCATGACTTCTAATAAATATTAGAATTAAATATATTAAAAATATTTCGAAATTTCATTGAAAATGCTTTAGACGTTCACATGTAATAACGTTTTATATTTGGAGTAGATGGGTGCGTATGATTACTGTAAATTCAGAGGTTTTTTAAGAAAAATGTCAACAATTGGAAAACAATAATAACTATTTAAAAAAATTCAAATAATTAAGGGAACAGAGACTATCAAACCTACATTTATATTATAACATAAGTCTTTCATATTGAAGAACACTTTGGAAATCTATATATTTTCTCCAAATTATTACGAAATTTTCATAGAAACCCAAAAATAAATTAAACAAAATTATTGCAAAACGGTCAAAAAATCCAAAAATCATTAAAAATTAATTCTTCTTTTATACATAAAACACATTTGAATTTCTCTAATTTTTCATTCCAACCTCTTTCATTGCTTTGCCAATGAATACAACAATTTGGAAAACAAAAGCTAATTTAAAAATTAAATTAAAGAAAACACCTGTCCGACGCTACCCACGTTTACAACAGCACCGTCGCCGTCCGTTTTTTTTTTTTGCTTGATTCAACAAAATATATAAAACTGTCATTCAAATTTCAGTTAGCTTAATTACATTTTTGTGGTTTGTAATGAAATTGACAAAAATGCTGTGCAATGTAAATATAAAATATATAAAATTGAATGCATTCAAAGGGACACTAACACGTCAACAATGAATGAAAACAGGGAAAGAAAAGTTGATGGAATCTATTAATATTTAACTGCATTCAAACCATTATAAAATAGGCAAAATTGATAAAAGGGTAAAATTACAAAAAATTAATAATTATTTGATTTTTTCCCTTTAAATTTAAATTTGTTGCTTTTTTCTTCTATACAAATTTAAAGAATCTCTTTAGAAACATAAAAGATTTCATGGATTTTTTAAGAAAATTTCACAATTTTTTTATTTAGAATTTTTCGTGGATGTTTTTAATGTAGAGCCTTTTTCGGGATATTGTTTGTAGAGAAATATATTGAAAAGAAAATTTCTTGGAACATTTCGAACAAAAAATCCATAGAATTATTCTTAATAGAATTTCTAAATAAAATGTTAAGTTTTTAAAAAAAATCTTAGAATTGTTTATAAAATATTTCTTGGAAAATTTTTATATACAAAAATTAAATGTCTAAAAATTACAATTTTAGGTCCTACTTACCATTGCCAAAGATGTCTCCATTCATATGTGTTTTATCTGGAATAAAAAACGGATAAATATACTTATATTATTATTTAATGAAATTTTAATTATATATGTATATTTATAAATATAGATTTACTACTACTTTTTGAAGCATGGAATTGAAAAAATATAATAAATTAAAAAAATATGCTCAACTAACACATACAATTTTTTTAGTTCAAAATTTAAAATTTTCTTCAAAAAATTTTCCCTTTTAGATTTTTTTATTAAAAAATTACAAAAAAAAAATTAAATGAAAAAATCATATTACAATTGCTTTACTCATATTAAATTTCATAGAAATTCGGTTTATATATTATTTTCATTAAAATGTTGTTTATAGAAAACTTTGATAGAAATTTTGTTTATTGTAAAGTTTCATAGAAATATTGTTTATAGTAAAATGTCATTGAAATTGTTTTATAGAAAAGTTTCATAGAAATTTTATTTATTGAAAAATTTCATAGACATATTATTTATTGAAAAATTTCCTAGACATTTTGTTTTTTAAAAAATTTAGATGTTCAGATGTTTGCTTAAAGAAAAATTGCATAGGCATTTAGTTTATAGAAAAATTCATAGAAATTTTGTTTATAAAAAAAAATTATAAAGAAATAAAAAAAATTCCTAGAAATTTTCACTATAGAAAAATTTTGATTATAGCAATATGTCATAGAAATTATTATTATAGAAAAATTTCATAAAAATCTAATTTACAGAAAAATTTTATAGAAACTTTCATAGAATTTTTATTTTTCCAAAATTTTATAGAATTTTTATTTTTAAGAAAATTTCATAAAAATTTCGTTTATATAAAATTTATAGAAAATAAAGAATTTTTGATACAGAAAAAGTTCATAAATATATTGGTAACAGAGAAATTTCAAAGAAATTCTGTTCATTGAAAAATTGCATAGAAATTTTGTTAAAAGAAAAATTTCATTGAAATTTGGTAAAAGAGAAATTTCAAAAAATTCCGATTAGTGAAAAATTTCATAAAAATTTTGTTTATAGCAAAATTTTATAGATATATTGATTATAGCAAAATTTCATAGAAATTTTGTTTATAGCAAATTTCTTAGAAAATTTTTTTATAGCAATATTTCACAGAAATGTTATTTATAGCAATATTTCATAGAAATGTTGTTTATAGAACTATTATTTATACACAATATTCATTAATAAAAAAATTTCATAAAATATTTGTTTATATAAAATTTGTAGAAATTTTTAATTTAGAAAATATTGAATTTTTGATACAGAAAAATTTCATAAATATTGTGATAAAAGAGAAATTTCAAAGAAATTCCGTTTATTGAAAAATTTCATAGAAATTTTGTTTATAGCAAAATTTCGTAGAATTTTTTTTTTGTTTATAGAAAAATTGCAAACTATTTTTTACGGAAAATTTTGTTCATAGGAAATTTCATAAAATTATTTTGTACACAAAAAATTCATAGAACTTTATAGAAACATTTAATAGAAATTTTGTTTGGAGAAAAACTTCAAAGAATATTTTTATAGAAAAATGCCATATTTTTTTTTTGTAGAAAAACTGCGCCCAACTTTTTTTTAAAAATTTCAGACATTTTTTATAGCATTATTTATGGAAAATTTCCACAACAATTTTGTTTATCGAAAAATTTCATAGAAATTTTATAGACTTTTTTAAAGAAAAATTTCATGGAAACATTTTTGTTCATAGAAAATTTCATAAAATTATTTTGTACACAAAAAATTCATAGAACTTTATAGAAACATTTAATAGAAATTTTGTTTGGAGAAAAACTTCAAAGAATATTTTTATAGAAAAATTCCATATTTTTTTTGTAGAACTTTTTTTGCTTCCAACTTTTTTTGAAAAATTCCAGACATTTTTTATAGCATTATTTATGGAAAATTTCCACAACAATTTTGTTTATCGAAAAATTTCATAGAAATTTTATAGACTTTTTTTAAAGAAAAATTTCATGGAAACATTTTAAGAAATTTTGTTTGGAGAAAAACTTCATAGAAATTTTGGTTATAGAAATATTTTAATAAATTTTGTTTTCAGAAGTATTTCATAGGTATTTTTTAAAATTTAAAAATTTCATAAAAATATTGTTTATAGCAAAATTTTATTGAACTTTTATTTATAGCAAAATTTCATAGAATTTTTTATTATTGAAAAATTTCATAGAATTTTTTATTATTGAAAAATTTCATAGAATTGTTTATTATTGAAAAATTTCATAGAATTTTGTTTATAAAAAAATTTCATAGAAACTCATAGAATCTTTTTTATAGCAACATTTCATAGAAAATTTTGTTTATAGAAAATATTAATAAATATTTAGTTTAAAGAAAAATTTCGTAAAAATCGTTTTTTAGAAAAATTTCATGAACATGTTGTTTATAGTGAAATTGTACAGAAATTTGGTTTATAGAAAAATTTCTTAAACATTTTGTTTGTAGAACAATTTCGTAGAAATTTTGTTTATATAAAATTTAATATAAATTTTGTTTATAGCAAAATTTCATAGAAATTTTGTTTATAGCAAAATTTCATAGAAATTTTGTTTATAGCAAAATTTCATAGAAATTTTGTTTATAGCAAAATTTCATAGAAATTGTTTAAAGAACAATTTCATAGAAATTATGTTTAAAGAAACATTTCATAGAACTACTTTGTTTATAGCACAATTTCATAGAAATTTTGTCTATAGCAAAGTTTTATCGACATTTTATTTATAGCAAAATTTCATAGAATTTTTTTTTGTTTATAGAAAATTCATAGAAATTTTGTTTATAGAAAAATTGCAAAATATTTTTTACGGAAAATTCCATAGAAATTTTGTTCATAGAAAATTTCATAAAATTATATTTCACACAAAAAATTCATAGAACTTTATAGAAACATTTAATAGAAATTTTGTTTGGAGAAAAACTTCAAAGAATATTTTTATAGAAAAATTCCATATGTTTCTTTTGTAGAAAAAATGCGCCCAACTTTTTTTGAAAAATTTCAGACATTTTTTATGGAAAATTTCCCCAACAATTTTGTTTATCGAAAAATTTCATAGCAATTTTATAGACTTTTTTTTAAAGAAAAATTTCATGGAAACATTTTAAGAAATTTTGTTTGGAGAAAAGCTTCATAGAAATTTTGGTTACAGAAATATTTTAATAAATTTTGTTTTTTTTATAGAAACATTTTATATACATTTTTAATAGTAACATATTATAGAAAATTTTTTAAAATTTCATAGAAATTTTTATTATTGAAAAATTTCGTAGTAATTTTGTTTATAGAAAAATTTCATAGAAATCTTGTTTATAGATAAATTTCATAGAAATGTTGTTTATAGAAAAATTTCATAAAAATTTTGTTTATAGAAAAAAATAATAAAAATTTAGTTTAAAGAAAAATTTCGTAGAAATCATTTTTTTAGAAAAATTTCGTAGAATTATAGAAATATTTCATAGAATTATAGAAATATTTCATAGAATTATAGAAATATTTCATAGAATTATAGAAATATTTCATAGAATTATAGAAATATTTCATAGAATTATAGAAAAATTTCATAAACATTTTGTTATAGAACAATTTCGTAGAAATTTTGTTATATTAAATTTCATAGAAATTTTGTTTTTAGCAAATTTTGATTTTAGCAAAATTTTATAGAAATTTTGGTTAAAGAAAAATTTCATAGAAATTTTGTTTATAGAAAAATTTCATAGAAATTTTGTTTATAGCAAAATTTCATAGAAATTTTGTTTATAGAAAAATTCATAGCAATTTTGTTTATAGCAAAATTTCATAGAAATTTTGTTTATAGCAAAATTTTATGCAAATTTTGTTTATAGAAAAATTTTATTGAAATTTTGTTATATTAAATTTAATATAAATTTTGTTTATAGCAAAATTTCACAGACATTTTGTCTTTAGCAAAATGTTATAGAAATTTTGTTTTCAGCAAAATTTTAAAAAAATTTTGTTTTCAGCAAAATTTCAAAGAAATTTTGTTTGTAGCTAAATTTCGTATAAATTTTGGTTATAGAAAAATTTCATAGATATTTTGATTATAAAAAAATTTCATAGATATTTTGTTGAAAAAAATTGCAGACACTTTCTTTGATAGAAATACTACAAAAATGCAAAAAATCTTAAAAAATTTATAGAATTTTTTTTTGCAGAAAAAGAAAATTTTAAAATTATAGGAAACTTTATGTTAAATTTTTTATAGAAAAATTTCGTTTTTAGAACAATTTCATGTAAATTACAGTTATAAAAAATTTTGTTTATAGAAAAAATTAATGTAAATTTCGTTTATAGAAAAATTTTAAAGAAAATTTTGTTTCATGCATATTTCGTTACTAGAATAATTTCATGTAAATTTCGTTTATAAAAAATTTTGTTTATAGAAAAAATGCAAGCAAATTTATCAATTTTCTAAATAAAAAAATTCCTAGAATTTTATTTAGAAAAAAATCATATACAAATTTTGTTTATATAAAAATTTCGCTGAATTTTTTTTTATAAAACTTTCTTACATATTTTGTTTATTGCATAGAAATTTTAGCTAAAAAATATTTCATAGAATTTTTGTTCATAGAAAAATGGCATAGGAAATTTGTTTTAGAAAAATTTTATAGAATTAGTTAATATATAAAAATATTTGTAAAAAAAATTTATGTATTTTCATTATTTTCTTTCAGGTAAGATTCATAATCAAACATACGATCTTAGTAACGGTAAGTCGGACATATTTCTGCAATTTGTTTTAATAGAGTTTAATGCTTATTATGTAAACAACGTAAATTGGTCGCTTTAATTTATATTCTCACTGTTCCAGGCAAAATCCAACTAATTGTTTTCCTAATTCCATCTGTGAGGGTTCATCAACTGAAAATAATCCAAACAAACTTAAGACAAAAATATCTTCAACACTAACAATAAATAATTTTCTTTCCAGACCATTAACAGTGTTAATGGTCGTCTTCACCTCTCTGCCAGTCAGTCCTTCGCCCAGTCAGCCAAAGCCTACATATTTAATTGAAATCTAATTAGTTATTCCATTAAAAATCTAAACCATTAGAAGTGCCAACCAAAACAACAACAACGGCAACAGTTTACATTTTCAGAAATTTGTCTGTTTTCTGGGGTAATCCCAAAGGAGGAGCACGTGGCGGCTGTCAAACAAATGAACATTCCATCCGGAGGCAAGTTCCCCCAAATGTTTTGGGGGAAGCGGCAACGACGAAGTGAAGTCCCCCTCGGTCTGCCCACACTTCCCACAGTCACGGAAATCAGACACTGAACAGAAGAAGAGCAGTGGATGATGGAACATCATCACCCAATGAGGACCACTTGTTAAAACGCCAATTTGTTGTTGGACGTTTGAGGAATACGGAATACAATTGTTGGTTTTTTCTTCAAAGAAAACTGTTGTGGGAAAATGGAGAGAGTAGTTCAATAGCGTCACTTCGAATGTATTGCTATGCTATTGCTGTCCGTCTGTCTGTGTGTCCATTTGTCCGTCTGCTTGAC
Source organism: Eudasyphora cyanicolor (assembly GCA_963930755.1). NCBI lineage: Eukaryota > Metazoa > Arthropoda > Insecta > Diptera > Muscidae > Eudasyphora > Eudasyphora cyanicolor. The sequence continues at coordinate 16,795,209 of OZ005735.1, read as the reverse complement.
TTTTGAGGCATCATCTCAATTGGAGATTTGACGATATAAGTGTTGTTCTGTTACCATTACTGTTTCTGTTTCTGTTGCTTTTGCCATTGTGCGATTTCGCATAATGTTTATTTGACGATATAGTTTCGTTTCATTGTTTTTATTATTCTGTGAATGGTTTGTATTTTCTACTGATTTCTTCCTCGTCAATACACTCGAAAAATCAAAGTTGAGCAAAAAATCTATATTTTATAGAAACTGGAAATTTAATATTTTATAAAAAAAAATATATATTTAATGCATGCAAAATGCTTTATTTTGTTATTCGAAAACGTTTTTATTGAAACGAATTTAAACTTTTTCATTTATCTAAAGTTGAGAACTTGCTATAATTTTTATAGCAACTGAAACTAAAAGACTTTTCGAAAATTTTCGATTTGAATTACTTTTCTTTAAATATTAAAAAATATTAAGTATTAAAAAAAATTAAAAATAATTTGTGATACTCATAGAATGTTGAGCTTTTGTAATTATTTTACAACTGTAGCAATTTTTTAAGGCAAATTTGTTGTTAGTTTACCCAAAAAGCTTTATTTTTGTTTTGCAATGTTACATTTATCGAAGAATTAAAAATTTGTTATTTAACTGAAGTTGCGAACTTGCTATAATTTTTATAGCAACTAAAACAATGAGACTTTTCGACAAATTTCCAACTGGTTTAATTACTTTTAGAGATTACTTACTGAAAATTTGTATTGAACACAACAAAATGTGGCTAAACCCTTAAAATATTATATATATTTTTTTTTTAATTTTATAATTTTTTAAAGCAAATGTTTAGTTATTGGGTCAAAAAAGTTTTATTTTTCTTTATAAGTGCCTATTTTTTCGAAAATAATTCAAAATTAATTACTAATCTGAAGTTGATAACTTGCAATAATTTTTATAGCAACTAAAACTATAAGACTTTTCGACAAATTTCCACTGATTTCATTTTCTTAGAAGTCACTTATTAAACATTTCAATATCCATAGATGGCAGAGTGAACAGAGTTTGGCTAAAGACTGGAAATTTTATAATTATTTTTTTTTTAATTTAGGAACTTTGGAAATTTTTTAAAGAAAATTTGTTATTAGGTGACCCAAAAGCCTTTATTTTTGTTTTTCACTGTTAAATTTATTGAAAGGAATTAAACAAATTGTATTTATCTGAAGTTGAGAACTTGCTATAATTTTTATAGCAACTAAAACTATGAGACTTTTCGACAAATTTCCACCTGATTTATTTATCCTTGAGATCACTTATTGAAATTTTACATTCATTTTGAAAGCAGAACTCAACAAAGTGTGGCTATATCTTGAAAATATTATAATTTTTTTTTTAGAATTTTATAATTTTTTAGAGAATTTCTCTTTAGTTATTGGGCCAAAGCAGATTTATTCTTCTTTTTCAATGCCTAATTTATCGAAAATAATTCAAAATATATTACTAATCTGAAGTTGAGAACTTGCTATAATTTTTATAGCAACTAAAACTATAAGACTTTTCGACAAATTTCCACTGATTTCATTTTCTTAGAAGTCACTTATTAAAAATTTCAATATCCATAGATGGCAGAGTGAACAGAGTTTGGCTAAAGACTGGAAATTTTAAAATTATTTTTTTTTTAATTTAGGAACTTTGGAAATTTTTTAAAGAAAATTTGTTATTAGGTGACCCAAAAGCCTTTATTTTGGTTTTTCACTGTTAAATTTATTGAAAGGAATTAAACAAATTGTATTTATCTGAAGTTGAGAACTTGCCATAATTTTTATAGCAACTAAAACTATGAGATTTTTCGATAAATTTCCACCTGATTTATTTATCTTTGAGATCACTTATTGAAATTTTACATTCATTTTTGAAAGCAGAACTCAACAAAATGTGGCTATATCTTGAAAATATTAAAATTTTTTTTTAGAATTTTATAATTTTTATAGAAAATTTTTAGTTATTGGGCCAAAAATGTTTTATTCTTCTTTTTCAATGCCTAATTTATCGAAAATAATTCAAAATAAATTACTAATCTGAAGTTGAGAACTTGCTACAATTTTTATAGCAACTAAGACTATAAGACTTTTCGACAAATTTCCACCTGATTTCATTTTCTTAGAAGTCACTTATTAAAAATTTCAATATCCATAGACGGCAGAGTGAACAGAGTTTGGCTAAATAGTGGAAATTTTATAATTATTTTTTTTTAATTTAGGAACTTTGGAATTTTTTTAAAGACAATTTTTTATTAGGTGACCCAAAAAGCTTTATTTTTCTTTTTCAATGTTAAATTTATTGAAAGGAATTAAACAAATTTTATTCATCTGAAGTTGAGAACTTGCTATAATTTTTATAGCAACTGAAACTATAAGACTTTTCGAATATTTTCGATTTGAATTACTTTTCTTTAAATATTAAAAAGTATTAAGTATTGAAAAAAATAAAATTAATTTGTGAATACTCATAGAATGTTGAGCTTTTGTAATTATTTTACAACTGTAGCAATTTTTTAAGGCAAATTTGTTGTTAGGTTACCAAAAAAGCTTTATTTTTGTTTTGCAATGGTACATTTATCGAAAAGAATTAAAAATTTTTTAATAATCTGAAGTTAAGAACTTGCTATAATTTTTATAGCAACTAAAACTATGATACTTTTCTACAAATTTCCACCAGATTTAATTATCTTGTGGAATCACTTATTGAAATTTTATATTCATATTGAAAGCAGAACTCAGAAAAGTGTGGCTAAATCCTGAAAATATTATGTTTTTTTCTGAATTTTATAATTTTTTATAGAAAATGTTAAGTTATTGGGTCAAATAAAAAGTTGTATTTTTATTTTAAAATGTTACATGAAAAGAATTTAAAATTTGGTATTTAGCTGAAGTTAAGAACTTGCTATAATTTTTATAGCAACTAAAACTATGATACTTTACGGCAAATTTCTATCTGACTTGCTTTTCTCTATGGATCACTTATTTGTTAAGACTTTGGAATGCAGAACTTAGGAAGCGAAAATGTGGCTAAATACCGGAAATATTGTAATTATCTTTTTTTGAAACTGTAGCAAATTTTTATAGAAAATGTTTATTTATTTCAGCAAAAATGTTCTATTTTTATTTTTAAATGTCAAATTTATTAAAAATTATTTGAAATTTTGTATTTACCTGAAGTTGAGAACTTGCTATAATTATTATAGCAACTAATACTTTAGGGCTTTTCGAAAAAATTCCACTTGATTTAATTATTTTAGACATAACTTTATACAATTTTAAGTACATCTAGAAGACAGAGCATAGCAACGATAAGTATGGCTAAATCCTGGAAATATTTTATTTATTTATTTTTTGTTTTAAGTTGTTTTAATACAAAAAAAAAACAGATTTTTTGCAAAACTTAATTTTAAATTTACCCAAAAAGTAATATTTTTGTTTTATAATGTAAAAATTTTAGAAAACTATTCAAAATTAGTTTTTTATCAGTAGTACAGAACTTGCTATAATTTTTATAGCAACTCCAACCACAGGCATTTTTGAAAAATTCTAATAGATTTAATTAGTTTGATTGTTAGTTTCATACATTACAAATAAATAAATGTTGAAAGCGACTGTTAATAACGGGAAAATGTTGGTTTTAGATTTGAAAACATTTAATTGTTCTATTGTTTTTATTTTATAATTTGTTTTGATACTGAAATTTTTCGAGTGTCTTTCGACGGGAGCAAATTCTTCCTGCTGGAAGTCGGCACAGTTGTGTATGTATGTACAAGTACCCAGTGACACACAGAGCGCAGCACTGGGACTAAGCGACTGCTGTGTTTATTTGATTCGAGGGGGAGCGGGGAAACGGAGGCAGAGGTTTATTTTTATTTTCATTTCCTTTTCATGGTATTGTTGCGATTCTGCTTAAACATTAATGGTTTTTAATAGTAGGATTGTTCAGTTGGGCAAATCGAGTCAGTCTTCGGTCTGTCCGCCATCGCTTGCTGGTAGTTTTCACTTGATGTCGTTCTGGTGTTTGTTTTATTTTATTACATTTTTTTCTGATCATTGTTGTATATTTGTGTTTATTTGTATTATGTGATTATAAACATTTTGTGTGTGTAGTACGTATTTGCTGGGATTCTGCTGCTGATGTTTGTCTGTTGTTTTTTTTTTTTAAATATTATTACGAGTGTGTATCCGAATTGGGTGTATTAGCTTCACTGACCTATCGTCTTGTTTATTTTGTTATACCAATTCCATGGGATTGTTATGTCATGTTTTAAGATTGCTGACGACGTGGTTGATGCCTCTGGAGGAAGGAGGAGGCATTAAACACATACACGTTTTTGGAGGGAATTTAAGCCATAGGATTTGTTGGTTTTATAAGAAAAATTGTATTCTTTAGGGAATTTTTAAAGATGTCAGGGATAATGGAATATTTGATTACGCTAAACAAACAAATATTTTGTCCTAAAGCTGTGAATGATTTTTTTCCTATGTATGTTCGACATATAATATAAAATAAATTTTAGTATTTCTTTTTTTATCGGTGGTAGTCTTGCTCTTCTGATTATATTTGGAGAAGAAGAGATCCGATTTCGCATCGAATTTCCCCTTTAACAACCGGTTTCATTCCATGTTTGATTAAAGGTGAATAAAGTGACCTAAAAGCTACTCAAATCCAGTGGAAATTTCCCGAAAACAGTAATGGTTTGAGATGCTATAAAAATTATAGCAAGTTCTCAACTTCACGTTTTGAACAAATTGTGAATGCTATGCAATAAATTAGCCACTGCAATACATATTTAAATAATTGTTAACATACTATATAAAGTTTTTTTCTTTCGAAAAAGGCATAAATCACAAATAAATAGTTTTTTTTTCAAATCGTAGGCGCGTTTCCCATACTATCGAAGTAGGTTTTCAAATTTACTTTAAATATCAACTTACCCCTTCTCTGAACTATACAGATCTATTTTCAAATTTCTTATATCTGCAAAGGTTTGAGTTGCTATAAAAATTATAGCAAGTTCTCAACTTCACGTTGTTAATAAATTGTTAATACTTTTTCATAAATCATCCACAATAGAACATAATGAAAAAATTTTTAACTGACTGAACAAGTTATAACATACAAATAGACAAAATAACATCCGATTTTAGGATTATTCTTACTTTTCTCTAGCAGAATTTTAAAAATAATTTAAATAATAAAACTTTTTCCGAATTATTAAAATCCATTGGAAATTTTTGTAAATGTGCCATGGTTTGAGTTGCTATAAAAATTATAGCAAGTTCTCAACTTTATGTTATTAATACATTTAGAGGTATATCATATAAATCAGCCAAGGTAATAATATTTAAATACTTCAGAGCCCACTCGATAAATATTTTTCTTCTAAAAGCGAGGAAAAACTAATTGTAGTTGTTTTTCAGTTTTTAGTCCCTTTTTCCATTCAATCAAATGAATTTTTCAAATTACTAATGAATCCTTCCCAGAACTATTAAAATCAATTCGAATTTTTCCGAAATATGCACTGGTTTGAGTTGCTATAAAAATTATAGCAAGTTCTCAAATTCACGATATGAATAAATATTGACGGCCGTTCAATAAAAAAGCAATTTTAGAACTTTATTAAATCTTAAGAAATGCTATAAATGAACCATTTTGAAAACATGTAAAAACAAATAATAGAACAATTTTGTTGAATGGATTTTCCACAATTACTCCTGATGAAGTTGGTATAAAGCCAACGAAACGTTGAATGACACATGAAGTAAATTACTTTTATTTACTTCATAACATTCTAAACAACATACATGGTTAAAACAAATTTTATTTTTAAATATATTTCTTATTTCTATATTTCTTTTTCATATTTCTGGTATATTAATAATAGTCTTAAACATTTATTAATTGAGAATTTGATAAAACGTCCCTAAAACTAACCAAATCCACTGAAAAATTGCCAAAAACTCTAATGGCTTGAGTTGCTATAAAAATTATAGCAAGTTCTAAACTTCAGATAAGATGAAAAATTGTACTTCTGTTCGATAAATTTGCTATTGGAAAACAATAATAAAACATTTTCGTTTTAATAAATAAAAATGTTCTATACAAAAATGGCTAAAACTAAAAAAAATTGGCAAATATGATATTTTCAGGATTATTTCACATAATAAGCTCCGTAATGTATACGAACTTAACATTTTAATAATTGATAGCTTCAGACAATTAAATCAAGTGAAAATAACTCGAAAAGTCCTATAGTTTGAGATGCTATAAAAATTCTAGCAAGTTCTCAACTTCAGTTAAATAATAAAGTTTAAATTCTATTCGGCAGATTAAACACTGTAAAACATAAATAGACATTTTTTACAGCTTCAAATCTACTTAAAATAGTGGAGAATTAAAAACTGAATATACAATTATTATTTATATATTTTTGACGTGCATACAAAATGAAGCTTTTCCATTAAAATATTTTCAAAATGTGCAATGGTTTGATTTGCTATAAAAACTATAGCAAGTTCTCAACTTCACGTTAATAACATCTATTGAAGGCCATCCAATAAACTGGTCACCCCAGAACGTTATTAAACTTTTGGTAACTGAACAAATGGAACTTTACTTCTGAAAGTTGTAAAAAACATATATTTTCCATATTTTTGGTCTATTAAAAATAATGTTAAACGTTTTCTTATTGAGAATATGATAAAGTGTCCCTAAAACTATCCAAATCCACTGAAAAATTACCAAAAACTCTAATGACTTGAGTTGCTATAAATATTATAGCAAGTTCTCAACCTCAGATAAGCTGAAAAAATTTAATTCTGTTCGATAAATTTGCTATTGGAAGACAATAATAAAACAATTTACAATCAATAACTAAAAATTTTCTATAAAAAATATTTTAAAATTCACCACAAAAAATATTCGAGTACATAATATTTCCAGGTTTAAGCACTATTTCGTTCTCTTAGAAAATTTTATGAAGCGATCGCTTAAGATAATTAAATCAACTGGAAATTTATCATAAAGTCACATAGATTGAGATGCTATAAAAATTATAGGAAGTTCTCAACTTCAGTTAAATAATAAATTTTAAATTTTATTCGACAGATTAAACACTGTAAAACATAAATAGACATTTTTATAGCTTCAAATCTACTTAAAATAGTGGAGAATTAACAAATTAATATACAATTATTATTTATATATATTTGACGTACATTTTCAGTTTTTCACAACTAATAAAATCCATTGGAAAATGAGCACTGGTTTGATTTGCTATAAGAATTATAGCAAGTTCTCAACTTCACGTTAATAACAACTATTGTAGGCCATCCATTAAACTGGCCACCCCAGAACATTATTAAAAGTTTGACAACTCAACAAATGAAATGTTTAACTTCTGAAAGTTCAAAAAAAAAATATGGTTTGAGTTGCTATAAAAATTATAGCAAGTTCTCAACTTCAGATAAGATGAACAATTTTAATTCTGTTCGCTAAATTTGCTATTGAAAAACAATAGTAAAACATTTTAGAATCAATAAATAAAAATTTTCTATAAAAATTTTAAAATTCACTATTTCAAAAATGTACTATTTTCAGTTTTAAACCCCATTTTGTTCTCTTCTTAAGCTCCGCTCTATATATGACTAAACATTGTATTAAGTGATCGCCTTAGATAATTAAATCAAGTGGAAATTATTCGAAAAGTCCCACAGTTTGACTTGCTATAAAAATTATAGGAAGTTCTCATCTTCAGATAAATAATAAATAAATTAAATGCTATTCGGCAGACTAAAACCTTAAACATAAATAGCCACTTTAAATCTTCAAATATTATTAAAATAGTGGATAATTAAAAACATAATATACAGATATTATTTATATATGTATATTTGACGTGCATACAAACTAAATCTGATGCCAGACAAGTTATTTTTTTTTCTAGTATATTTAAGCGTTGTTTTTAAAAATCTAATTTATTAAATTTTATTTGTTTGTATAGATTTTATCTCTTTTCTATAAATATTTGTTTAATTTTCTTCATCCATGTTGGGCAATAAATTCAAGTCATTATTATGACATAAATTAATGAGCACGTGCCTCACCGCACTTAGGTCTTTTGTTGGGGATTGTCTTTGTCATTTCATAGAGCTATTCAACGCATTATCATCGCCTCCAGTCGCTGTACATATATGGCTTCAAACAATGTCTTTTATCTTGACTTGTATAGATTTTGATCGGTATGAGTTCAATTACTTGCGATTTAGATACGGGAACTTGCAACAGCATTGAAAGTATCATATTTGGTAAGTGCGTTGCTGAATATGGCCTGTCCGTCTGTCTCTGTGTCTGTCCGTCCGTCCTTGTATTTTTTCCTAAAGATCTAGATGCAAGAAGCATGAAGGCCTGGCACACCACCATATACTCGCATGAGGACGTATGCACTTTTGAGGTTTCCCAATGAATTGAATTTAATAAAAAAAAATAATAATAATAAATGTTGGCTTTTGTTGTGGTGTGCGCCCGATGTTGCTGCCAATGACGCAAAGAGTACAATCTGAATTTAGAAGAAAAGAAACTAACGAACGAACCCAAAACCACTTCAACAAGTCACACAACGAACGTTTCATTGAAGAGACATTGGACGACGAAGAGCTTTGCCCAATGAGGCGTAAATTGATCTTGTTAAACGTAAATAAGGGCAATTACTTATGTGCATGTTGCAGAGCGCACATAACGCCAGATCAACGATCAACAACTGCGTCACAAGCATGTTGTTCGGTACAGGCGAACGAGCCAAAGAACAATGTTCATGTGAAGAGCTTGTCATGTAGCGTCATCGTTTGGAAGATATTTTTTTCTCTTCATCTGTTGTCTTGTGGTTTTGAACCCCTATGAAATAGACACATTGTTTGTTGCATGTATCTTATGATTGATTGTCGTTTGGGAATGGAATTTTACAAAAGAGAATAAGTCATGAAATGGAAAGGTAACAACAAATAAAAAAATAAAGCTTAAAATCCCGTTTATTTAAGTTTTATTGTAAATTGATTTAATAAACGAACAAACCATCCCCAGGTCTGTTGAAAACCATTGAAAAATTTTGAAAATGTGTCATGGTTTGAGTTGCTATAAATATTATAGCATGTTCTCAATTTTATGTTATTAACAATTTTTAAAGGCTATCCGATAAATTAGTAAATCTTCATTATAATTAAATCATTTGTAACTCACTAAGTTAAGTTTTTACTTTTAAAAAAACCTAAAAAGCAAAAAAAAATTTTAGATATTAAAGACTCTAGGCGAAATTTTCATTGTTTAAAAAAGTGCTTTGGAAATTTTCCAAAATATGCCATGGCTTGAGTTGCTATAAAAATTCTAGCAATCTCTAGACTTATCGAAATTAATATTTTTTTAAGGTTATTTGATAAATTGAACACTCAAAATTATAATTCAGTCATTTATAGCTCACGACATGAAGTTTTTACTTACAAAATGTAAAAAAATACCAATAGAAAATTTTATATATATATTTGAATATGGAAAAAGGACAATAAAATTTAATTAAATTACTAATAAATAATCCTCAGGACTATTTAAATCCTTTGGAATTTTTTCAAAATGTGGAACGGTTTGAGTTGCTATAAAAATTATAGCAAGTTCTCAACTGTATGTTATTGAGCAATTTTAAACATTTTTTAAAAGATATCTTCTATTTTAGTGCTCGAAAGTACTCGAAATCTGTTAGAAAATAATCCTCTTAGGAACTATTTACATGCTTTGAAATTTTTCCGAAATGTACCTTGGTTTAAGTAGCCATAAAAATTATAGCAAATTCTCAACATCAGGTTAGTAATATATGTAAAAGGCTATTCGATAAATTGGCCGATAAAGAATAAAATTAAATCATTTATTACTCACTAGATGATAAAAAGTCCACAATACCAATATACAAAATTATATAGATATTTAGATTCCAGTTTAATTTATAATACTATAAAAAACAGGATATTAAAATTAAATTCAATTACTAATAAATCATGTTAAGAACATCTTAAATCCGTTGAAAGTTGTTCGAAATATGCAATGGTTTGAGATGCTATAAAAATTATAGCAAGTTCTCAACTTCATGTAATTAATAAATTTTAAAGGCTATTCGATAAATCAGCCACTATAAACCTAATTAATTACTTTGTAACTGACTCGATAAAATTTTTGCTTCTAATAATGTATAAAACGACAAAAGAGTATATTATATTTTCAGATCATAGTCACATTTTTCCTTCAGTCAAGTATGAAATCAAAATGTATTTAAATTACTAAAACTAATTAATTTTTAAGGTTATTTGATAAATTGAACACTCCAAATTATAATTCATTCATTTATAGCTCACGACGTGATGTTTTTACTTATAAAATATAAAAAAATACCAATAGAAAATGTGAAATATAAAATTAAATTCTAGCTTAATTTTGCATTCTATGGAAAAAGGACATTAAAATGTAATTAAATTACTAATAAATAATCTTCAGGACTATTTAAATCCTTTGGAATTTTTTCAAAATGTGGCATGGTTTGAGTTGCTATAAAAATTATAGCATGTTCTCAACTTAACGTTATTGAGCAATTTTAAACATTTTTTAAGAGATATCTTCTATTTTAGTGCAAATGTTAATACACTGTCCAGAAAAGTACTCGAAATCTGTTAGAAAATAATCCTCTTAAGAACTATTGACATCCTTTGAAATTTTTCCTAAAGGTACCTTGGTTTAAGTAGCCATAAAAATTATAGCAAATTCTCAACATCAATATATGTTAAAGGCTATTCGATAAATTAGCCGATAAAAATAAAATTAAATCATTTATAACTCACTAAAAGATGTTTTTACCTTTAAAAAGTCCACAACAACAATATTAAAAATTATATAGATTTTTAGATTATACGCTAATTTTTTATACTATAAGAAGCAGGATATTAAAATTTAATTAAATTACTAATAAATCATGTAAAAAACAACATAAATCATTTCAAAGTTGTTCGAAATATGCAATGGTTTGAGATGCTATAAAAATTATAGCAAGTTCTCAACTTCATGTTATTAAAAAATTTAAAAGACTATCCGATAAATCAGCCACTATAGAACCTAATTAAATATTTTGTAACTCATTCGATAAAGACTTTTCTTCCAAAATGGTGCAAAACACCAATTGAGAAAATTATGTTTTCAGATTTTAGGCACATTTTGCCTTCAGGCACGTATGTGCTAAAAATTTGTTTATATTACTAATAAATCATCTTCAGACCTATTAAAATCCTTTGGAAAATTTTCGGAATGTACCTTGGTTTGACTTGCTATACAAATTACAGCAAGTTCTCAAGTTTATGTAATTAAAAAATTTTGAAGTAAATTTGATGAATTAGCCTCGCTAAAATACAAAGAAATATTTTTGAAATCCAAATTTATTTTTTTTATTCATTTCAAATTCAATAAATATAAAATTTGAAATTTAAGAATTATAAGAATAAAGAATAAATTTGAAAATTAAGAAAATATATGACTTATATAACTTTCAAAATGTCTCGCTGCAAATAATGTTTCATGTTCTCTAGTCCCGTGCCTCTCTCTAGATTTCTTATCTTTCTTGTTTGTTTTATTTTCTTGTCAATGCTATTCTGTGGTTCTGCTTGATTGTCTTTATGTGTCAGTGGGCGAAATTCGTTTTTCTTACTTTGTATCCGACGACTTCGCACTCTTAGCACATATGGTGCGGCAGCGCCACCACTACTGGGAGTCAGCGCGCCCGAGATGGCTTGATTGGTGGCACACTTGCGTGTTTTTGGTTCATCATCATCATCATCTTTAATGTGGCATGCAATCGGAATTTATGCTTGCTGTTGCTGCAAGTTATTCTCACCACTCACTCATGTTGCTTACAAAACAATGTAAATGGCCATATTATCACGCATAGAATTTTTTTGTTTTTCTTGGTGAAATTTTTTTTTACTATTTTTATTACATTGCGTGGTGTTGATTTATCACGAATGCTTCTATATGGAATTCTTTGAAATTTGTTGACCTTTGTGACTACTAATAATTTAAGAAATATGTAGTAATTATAGGGATATTTACACAGTAGATTTGGAAATTTTTTACGTTTTAAATCTGTATATCAGCCGTTTGCTTCTTTTGCAAAATTAAATTTTAATTAAATTAAAATTATCATTGTAAAAATAATGAAAATGGCAAAACATGATATTTTTAAAAAATTTTTTGTTTGATACACCTCTAACTAAATCAAATTAAAAAATTTGCCTCAAATGCACATACCTGCTGCCGCATATTATATAAATCAATTGAAATTTTTTCCAAAAGTCCAACGGTTTGAGTTGCTATAAAAATTATAGCAAGTTCTAAACTTTGCATATATTGACATTTTTAAAAGCCATTCAATAAATCAATCGCTTTAATATATGTTGGACATAAATTAAACTTAATAACATTCTAATTCCGCCTTCACTACAATGTTTTGAGAATTTTGTCCATTATGCAAATTTTTTAAAAATCAGTAGCTGAACTCCAAAGAGTCCAACAGCTAATCTACATATAATTTATAGAAACATTTAAAACCTGTCAATTACTTTAATGTAGATGATTTTTTACCAAATTTCAATTTGTTTCAGATGCTATAAAAATGATAGCAATTTCTAAACTTCAGTTTGAAAGGGAATTTTAAATGTTAATCAATTAATTGGTAAAAGCTTTTTATGAATATTATATAATATAAAACAATGATTGGGAAAATTTTATAAAATATACCTATGATTTGTCTAAAATTATTCAAATCAAGTAATATTTTTTCCAAAACTCCACTACTTTAAGTTGCTATAAAAATTATAGGAAGTTCTAAACATCACTTTATAAATGATTGTTTACAGTTATTTAGTTTATTATTGAATTTAAATTGCTATCATACTATTTTGAGTCAGTTTTAATGACAATATCACATGTTCATTTAAATGTAAATAACATATTCATTATTTATTTTTTGCAAAAAAACAAATATTTTACTGAAATCAAATATGGAAATTTACTTAAAATTTTTATTTCTGCTGCCCAAAGTAATGCAAATCAATTGCATTTTTTTCGAAATGTCGTACGGGTTGAGTTGCTATAAAAAGTATAGCAAGTTCTAAACTTGGACTAAATGCAAATTTTTAAAAACCATTTAATAAATCAACTTCTTCGCTTAATGTTAGACATAAATTCAACTTAGTAAGTCCATATTTACAACTATGTTTTATATTTTTTCCATTATGCAAAGCAGAATTCTAAAGAGTCCTCCTTCTACAAAAATCCAATGTGTAAATTTGCTAAAAAAAATTTTTCGCAATCCATAATTATGTAAATCAATTAAATTTTATTCAAAATGTTCAACGGTCAAACCAATAAAAATTATAGCAAGTTCTAAACTTGGCTAAATCGAAAATATTTAAAAGCGAATAAATAAATCGAGCTCTCTTATTTATGTTAGACGTAAATTAAACTTAATAACATTCATTATTACATATTCACGACTCTGTTTTCATATTTTTTTTCCATTATGAGAAGCTTTGAAAAACCAGTAGCAGAATTCAAATGCTACCACGTTCTACAAACATCCAATGTGGAAATTTGCTTCGATATTTGTATTACTGCTTCCCGAAACTATGTAAATCAATTGAGATTTTTTCCAAATGTCTAACGGTTTGAGTTGCTATAAAAATTATAGCAAGTTCTAAACTTGGCCTTAAAGAAAATTTTCAAAATCCATTAAATAAATCAACCTCTTCGCTTTATGTGAGGCATTAATTAAACTTAATAATTTTCTATAGTCCATATTCACAACTCTGTTTTCATATTTTTTCCATTATGTAAAGCTTTGAAAACCCAGTAGCAGAATTCTAAAGAGTCTACCTTCTGCAAAAATCAAATGCGGAAATTTGTACAAAATTAGTATTTCTGCTGCCCAAAATTATGTAAATCAATTGAAATTTTTTCCAAATATTCAACGGTTTGAGTTGCTATAAAAATTATAGCAAGTTCTAAACTTGTAATAAATGAGAATTTTTTAAAGCGATTTAATAAATCAAGCTATGTGCTTTATGTTAGACATAAATTCAACTTAATAACTTTCTTTATTTCATATGCAATGCTCTGTTTATAATTTTTTTTTCATTATGCAAATCTTTGGAACCCCTGTAGCCGAATTTTAAAGAGTCCACAATTTACAAAAATCCAATGTGAAAATTTGCTTAAAATGTGTATTTCCGCAACCTAAAATTATGTAAATCATCTGAAATTTTTTCGAAATGTCTAACGGTTTGAGTTGCTATAAAAATTATAGCAAGTTCTAAACTTGGAATAAATTAAAATTTTTAAAAGCGATTTAATAAATCAACCTCTTCGCTTTAAGTTAGGCATAAATTAAACTTAACATATTTCATTATTTCATATTCACGACTCTGTTTTCATATTTTTTCCATTATCCAAAGTTATGAAAACAAGTAACAAGTAATTTTTTTTTATTTTGCAAACTAAATCTACTACAGAAATCAACTGCTGAAGTTGGCTTAAAATTTGTATTTCTGCTGCCCAAAATTATGTAAATCAATTGAATTTTTTTCCAAATATTCAACGGTTTGAGTTGCTATAAAAATTATAGCAAGTTCTAAACTTGTAATAAATGAGAATTTTTTAAAGCGATTTAATAAATCAAGCTATGTGCTTTACGTTAGAAAATTTGTAAATGCCATTTTATAAATCAAGCCTCTCGCTTTATGTTACTCATAAATTAAACTTAATTATTTATATTATTAATATTTTTCCCATTACGCAAGATAAATCTTCCACCACAATCAAATGTGGAAATTTGAGTAAAATTATTAGTTCTGCTGCCAAAAATTATGCAAATCAATTGAAATTTTTTTGAAATGTCCAACGGTTTGTGTTGCTATACAAATTATAGCAAGTTCTAAACTTGCCCTAAATAAAAATTTTTAAAATCCGTTTAATAAATCAAACTCTTGGCTTTATTCTAGACATACATTAAACTTAATAACTTTCATTTTTCCATATTCACGACTCTGTTTTCATATTTTTCTTCCATTATCCAAAGTTATGAAAACCAGTAGCAAGAACATATTAATTAACAATTTTATTTTACAAAATAAATCATCTACAGAAACCAAATGCGGAAATTTCATAGAAATTTGTATTTCTGCTGTCCAAAATTATGTAAATCAATAGAATTTTTTTCCAAATGTCCAACGGTTTGTGTTGCTATAAAAATTATAGCAAGTTCTATACTTGATCTAAATGAAAATTTGTAAATGCCATTTTATAAATCAAGCCTCTCGCTTTATGTTACTCATAAATTAAACTTAATTATTTACATTATTAATATTTTTCCCATTACGCATAGCTTTGTTCGCAAGATAAATCTTCTACCAAAATCAAATGTGGAAATTTGATTAAAATTATTAGTTCTGCTGTCCAAAATTATGTAAATCAATAGAATTTTTTCCAAATGTCCAACGGTTTGTGTTGCTATAAAAATTATAGCAAGTTCTAAACATGGCCAAAATGAAAATTTTTAAAAGCCATTTAAAAAATCATGCTATTTGCTTTATGTTTGACATAAATTAAACTTAATAATATACATTATTCCATATTCGCGACTCTGTTTTCATATTTTTTCCATAATGCAAATTGAAAATCCAGTATTTTGAAAATCCAGTAGCAGAATTCTAAAGAGTCCAACAGCTAATCTACAAATAATTTAACAAAACATTTAATATCTGACAATTACTTTAATGCATGAGCGGCATCATCACTAGCTGTTCCACCTACGGTTGGCCACGGTAATAACCATGTCGTTGCTACTGTTATGATCACAAAACAAACACTCCCAAAACTAGCGAAACGATATGTTCGTTCGTACACAGTGGGGGTAGAAAAACAGGCTGGAGTGTCAGCAAGCCGACCAAGTCATATATGAGCTTAATTTCAAGCTGCTTGGCAGCAAAAGAAGACAAAACCCTGACACTCCTTATAGCAATTAAGAGCCTCATGCTGCAGGAGAGACACTGCAATTGTTGGCAACTACTGTTTTGTGTTGTCGCCATGGCAATCAAGCGATGTTAACGACAACAGGAAATGCAACTGGCAACTACGGCTGTCTCAACTACTGTAGACAGACTACTTAGAGGTACTGACTTGCCAACCTGACAATCCAGACACTGACTGGGGAGCCAAACTTATTGGTCTGCAGTGCAGTGAGCCTTAAGCATCAACCACAAAACCTAGTTGGAGCATGCAATACCTGGTGAGTTTCTGATGTGAAGTGAAGGAGTCTTTAATTTCTACTTGGCCAACAATGCAGCAACAGCATCAAAAATGTGTTACTGCTACCGTAATCAGGCAATCGACATGGCAAATACCCCATTGGCGGCACAGCACAGTAACTGTTGCAAGTCAAGCCAAGCTAAACCAGGCCAGAAGAGATGCTTCCACAGAAAACAAAAAAGAAATTCGAAATTAATTTACAACATGATCATAAACAATCTGCTTATACCGAAGAGTCGTATGTAAATATCCCAAGCGCAAAGAGTTGACATGTAGTTTAAAAATGGCAACTAGATATTGCCACTACTCGTACTCGTATCGAGAGGCAGCAAGGTAATGGGAGATGTTGCCTGTGGGGCCAGCGTTAACTAGTTACCTCCTCTAGAGGAGACACATGTCCTCCACAGCTTCCCCCATTGCCACTAAACTAAACATGCAACAAGCATAGCTGACACTTGGGACAGAGTTTTTCTCCTGGCCACGTATGGTACGTATGGTGTAGCCTAGTGTGTTCTGTATTATAAATTTGTGGCGCTCGCAATTAGCTTTGGTCTCGCATATAATTCAGATTAACCATTTTTCACGCTGCCACACGATGTTTGCCTTGCAACGATGGCGTGTCATGACGCCGCCGACATGCACCAGAGGCAAGTGCATGCAACTCGTTGCAATACTCAAAGAACGGTGGGACAGCATGAGAATTTGTAAAAAAAAAGAAATTTAATTTAGGTGGATAGCTATGAGTTAGTGGGTTTAAAATGTCCTAAATTCTAAAATTTAGTAAAATGTCGGCAGAACTAGCGAATTTAAGTCAAAAAAACGTGCAAAATGGCGACAGTATGACTTACTATAAAAATTATAGCAAGTTCCAAACATAACCTAATCAGGAAATTTTTACGTTTTTTCCACTAACTGTCAAATAAGGAACAATAATAAAATAAATTGAAGGATATCGATGACTATTTAAAAAAAAATCAGTGTTTTGAGAAAATCAACTATTTAACAAATTTTCAACTTTTTATAGTTTAATAAGCTTAAGTTGTTATAAAATTACCTAAATCAATTGGAATATTTTTCAAAATTCCTTTAGTATGAGTTGCTATAAAAATTATAGCAAGTTCCAAACTTAGCACTATCGAAAAATTTTAAGATATTTTCAACTAAGCAACGTCTAATGAGCAATAAAATAATAAATTCAGTGCAAAAATTCGAATCGAATAAAAATAAGAATCGAAAAAAAACAAAAATTCATAACAATATCTGTCATATATGTATAATGTTTATTAGACTTTTATTGGTCTTACATATTTCGTTGTTTAAAAATGCTCAGAAGGATTTGCTACAAAACTTATACATACATATATTTACATTTATTTTATAACTTTTTCAATATTTTCTGGTTAAATAATTGTAATCCTCCTTAAATTTGTTATTGATTTTTTTCAAAAGCGCTTCGGTATGATTTGCTATAAAAATTATAGCAAGTCCCAAACTTCAAGTAAACATCGATTTTAAATGTCTATCACTAACTACATTTATTCAATTAATATTTTCTGGGCATTTGTGCCCAGAAATCACTAACTACATCACTAACATAATCACTAACTACATTTATTCAATTAATATTTTCTGGACATTTGTGTCTACATTTTGGAACATATAATTAATTTATTTTCTTAAAACTAAGTCAAAATTATAAAAGTTAAAACGTATGATACATTTTTAGATTTTACTACCTTACTCATCTTTTACACAATTTAATTTTCCATAGAACTGTTAAATAATACTCCCACAATTCACAATTAGTGAAAATTTAACGAAATATTCATTCGTTTAAGTTGCTATAAAATTATAGCAAGTTCTAAAATTCGGCTAAATAAAGCATTAAGATTTGTATACCATTCACCATAGGATGGGGGTATTTTCATTTTGTCACTCCGTTTGCAACACCTCTAAATATTGATCTGAGACCCCATAAAGTTGTATATTCTTAATCGTCTTAAAATTCTAAGACGATTTAGCCATGTCCGTCTGTCCGTCCGTCCGTCTGTCTGTTGTAATCATGCTACAATCTATAATACTTGAGCTAGGTGGCTGAAATTTGGTATAGATACTTCTTAGAGCTGCAGGTAACTTGGGATTCAAAATTGGCGATATCGGTCCATATTTAGATATAGCTCCCATTTATAGCTTCTAGCTTGTTGTGATTCCTAATGTACTATATTTTTTTCTGCGTTTTTCGGTGTCATTTTCTTTAGGTTTGAGTTATTTTGTGAGGTCACATGCTATCCATGGTGGAGGGTATATAAGATTCGGCATGGCCGAACTTAACGCTTTTACTTGTTTTCTATAAATGACGGTGGCCAATTTCAGTAAAATTACTATTTCGAGCACAAATCTGTAAAAAATTTCAGTTATATATGTAGTGGATTTAATCATAAATTCAATATTTTATAATATTGCAGAGCTTTCCAACGCTCTCTTAATTATTTGATACAATATTTCAATAAATGTGCCGGATATATACAAGGAATATCAAAAGGAAATCGAATCGAGTATCAATTTAATAAAACTCCATTGGTTTGACTTGCTATAAAATTTATAGCAAGTTCCAAACTTTACGTAAATATCGAATTTTAAACACCACTCGATTATTTCATATTTGCACACACATGAACAACTATCTTCTATTGTTTTAAATGAAAATATTGCATACTAGAGCGTAATTAAGGTTTAGTGTTATATTTTTGGAGATTTTATATCCTTACTGATTTTTTGCAAGACTGAGCTTTTAATTATTGTCTAAACGTTGATAAATAATGCCTAAAATTATTGGTTTCAAGCGTCAATTTCATGAAAACTCCATTGGTTTGAGTTGCTATAAAAATTATAGCAAGTTCAAAATTTGTAATATATCGACAATTGCGACAAATGCAATAATTCGATAAATTTGACAATATTTCGTATCAAGTGTCAGTGTTTTGAAAACTCCTCTGGTTTGAGTTGCTATAAAAATTATAGCAAGTTCAAAATTTGTGATATAACGAAAATTTATGCAATTTTTTGATAAAATGGACACCATATTTTCCAAATTGATAATTTTGGCCTTCATTGTAGTGACTACAGATAATTTAAAATTTAATATAAATATTTTTAAGTTTATAGAGGCTCACGAATATATTGCACGACTCAGATTTTAATAGTTGTTTAAAATTTTGATAAATAATGCCTGAAATAGTTTGTGTCAAGTTTCAATTTGATAACATCTCCTTTGGTTTGAGTTGCTATAAAAAGTTCAGAATTTGTGATATAACAAAAATTTATGCAATTATTTGATAAATTGGACACCATAGTTGCAGAATTTAAATTTTTTCGGCTTTGTAGTAATGACTTCCTATGGTACAGCTAAATGAATTTTTTTATAAAATTTTTCTCAAGGCGCTTATTGATCCTTTGCAAGACAGATATTTCAGTAGTTATTCAACATTTCGCTAAATAATGCCTAAAACAATAAGTATCAAGTATTATTTTTATAAAATCTCCCTTGGTTTCAGTTGCTATAAAAATTATAGCAAGTTCAAAAGTTGTGATATATCGAAAATTTATGCAATGATTCGATACATTTGACGCAATACATGCTGAATTGACAAGTTTTTGTCCAATTTTATAAAAATTTCATTAAAAAAAACTCGTATTCGTATATTGTGTTTGTCTGTAATCTTGAAAATATCATCTTAACTTACCTAAGAAGTGGCAAATAGTAAAGACAGCACCCATTAACATAACTGCAAAAAATACTATAATTTTCATAACAAATATGTTGCAATGTTTTTAATTACAAAATGTTTCAAATTCTTTCTTTTGTGTCATGAAACACAATTTTCATAGTAGAAGCCTAAAATATTTTTTGTATTTATTCAAAAACATAATATGACTTCTCAGAGAGATATGTAAATTGCTAACAAATTTTTACCTTTAACACAGAACATAGAAATCTTTTGTAAACTATTTCAAGACGAAGAACAAGATGCAATTTATTTGAAATATTATTTTCAAAAAGGACAGACCACCACCACCACACCAAAGGAGGAGGGAGGGAACGCAAACGAAAAAAGAACACAACACTTTCTAAAATAAAATTTATGAGACCATAATATATGAGTTGATATTTGCTATAAATCTTTTACTGTTTTAGCAAAGCAAACAAACAGACCGTCAGGCAGACAGACGGACGGACAAGCAAATAGAACAGCAAAACTGAGACATTATTATTGCTGTTGCTATTGCTGCAGCAATGGCAAGAACAGCAGCAGCAGCAGCAACACGAAAGTGTGTTTAGCAACATTTGACATGAAATATTTATTCATGTGAACATCTGCGAAAATGGAAAGCCAAAGAGAAATGAGGAGGTTGTAATGGTGGATGAGGGGGGAGAGGGGGGAGAGTCCCCTATGACAAACAAAGATATGTAGCGTTTTTGTGGTCGTCCTTCCTCTTTACATTCAAATTGGCAATTGTGTGGATTCACGCCAAAACATATATCACAGCATAGGTACAGTGGCCCAAAGGGAAAACAAATGTACAAATATATTATGGTCATGAATATATTGATGACAGTGGATTGTGGGACATAAGAACATAACTTTGTCGTGGTTATGTTAATTTGAAATCCGTCTTGAAAGACGAGTGTTTAGGTTGGGTCCCGTTCGAAGGTCCTATGTTTACCTTGGGTCCGGTTCGAAGGACCAATGTTTAGGTTGGGTCCGATTCGATGTTTATGCCGATTGCGCATTCTATGGATATTAGTCTCTTTTCCATTTTCTATCCCTTTGAGCCACTGTATTTCCTTTCCTTGGCATATGCCACTTCGTTTCGAACCTGTTTAGCATAGAGTGCTGCAAAATTGCTACAGTAACCATAAAAATAACAATAACAAAAATAAAACGAAAAGGAAATAAATATTTTATATACATATTTTATTTTTGTTTTTGTACCAAGACAAATATATAAATATGCATTTGGCAGAATGAGAGTATGAGTGCGTGAGTGCGAGCGTGCGTGTCGTATCTTGTCTTGTCTGCATCAACGCAGATGTGCAACATTTTCATACCAAAGTCTCGAGAGATGTATATCAACAAATAATTGGCAAAAAAAAACTTGCGAAAAAATATTTACTTTAACTGCATCCCATGTTTGTCTAGGAAAAGAGAAATTGGATTTTTTTTCTTTTATCGAAGATAAATGTCTTGACTTCACCTTATAATGAAGTGTGTGTATGAAATACAGTGGGTCAATGGGGGCACATACATATAATGGTTGCATCCGATTTGACGTCTTGACGCTCTAGAGGACATTTACTTCCTCTCAATTATATAAATAGTGGTGCAGAATATTAAAGTCCTGTCACTTCGTATGTCTGAGGATGCATTCTATGACCCATAGCCGTAAATGTTTTCCCAAAAACTTAAGAATTCCTTAATTTAATCCAGTTGGGCTAAAAATATATCCCCTAAAACATCAATAAATCTAATCGGAAGGGACCTTCACATGATGGGTTGCAGCAAAAGCTGAACTGATATATCCCATTTGTAATAGGACTGATGTTAGTGCAAATAAAGTAAAAAACCAGTAGGGTAAGGCTAAAGTCGGGCGGGCCGACTATATAATACCCTACACCACTGTCGTAATATTGAATAACTCTGAAATATAAATTTTGTAGTTCATGTATAAATTGTTTACATAAATTTACTTTTGGGACATTTTATACTTAAATAATACCCATTCTAAATATCAAAACGATTGGATGTAAACTACAGCATCTGTAGGAATAAAGGGTCAAATCGGACGAAAGATTTGTATGGGAGCTATATCTAAATATTAACCGATTTACTTAAAATTCGGTAGTGTTGGTTCATGGATCAAGAAACTCTACCATTCTAAATTTCAAAACGATTGGATGTAAAATACAGCTTCTATAGAACTAAAGGGCCAAATCGGACGAAACATATATATGGGAGCTATAGCTAAATCTTAACCGATTTTCTTCAAATTCGGCAATGTTGGTTCATGGATCAAGAAACTCTACCATTCTAAATTTCAAAATGATTGGATGTAAAATACAGCTTCTATAGAACTAAAGGGCCTAATCGGACGAAACATATGTATATATGGGAGCTATAGCTAAATCTTAACCGATTTTCTTCAAATTCGGCAATGTTGGTTCATGGATCAAGAAACTCTACCATTCTAAATTTCAAAACGATTGGATGTAAAATACAGATTCTATAGGACTAAAGGGCCAAATCGGACGAAAGATATATATGGGAGCTATATCTAACTCTGAACCGATTTCAACCAAATTCAATGGGGATCTTTATAGCTGCGAAATACTCTAAACTGCAAAATTTCAGAACGATCGGAGAGAAATTGCGACCTGTAGTCGACGAACAACTTTACATGGACAGAAAGACGGACGGACAGACAGACATGGTTAAATCGACTCAGCTAGTGATTCTGAGTCGATCGGTATACTTTAAGGTGGGTCTAGCTGTGTTATTTTCAGGTGTTACAAACATCTGCCGTGAAACAAACTTATAGCTAGTGATTCTGAATCAATCGGTATACTTTAAGGTGGGTCTAGCTGTGTTATTTTCAGGTGTTACAAACATCTGCCGTGAAACAAACTTATAATACCCTGTACCACAGTGTGGTGTAGGGTATAAATACTTAATTTTAGACAGATGGTTGGAAAAATGTGAAAGGAACCTTTCATTTGGGTCTCTACGAGAACATCTAGGCCAAATTTTATGAATCCCCTCACCTTGAGTCCCCAAAAAATATTCGTAAATTTTTTTTTGTTTTAATCAAATTTTTATCACTTTAAATTGCATTTAATAACATTAAAGTATATACTGCTATTAAAATTAAAAGCTGTTTACATTTGGTACAAGATGGTCCATTTATGTGGTAGGTATCAAAAGGCGTGCCAATGACGCCAACTTTTCTGTGGACTCTAGGTACTACAAAAGCATTACACTGTTGGCCGCGACCCACGACCTTGACTACCATGAGCAATATTTTAGATCTCGTTAAGAGTTATCTTTTTGCGATTGCCCGATTCCCGATCCGACGTACCGGAATCATCGGTCCATATTTCTTCAAAAATGATGCCGGTGAGAACGTAACCGTCAATGGCGACCGTTATCGTGTCATGATAGCCGACTATTTGATGCCTGAAATTTGAGCTAGTGATCTCGGCGACATTTGGTTTCAACGAGAGGGCACCACTTCCCACACATCGCATCAATCAATGGATTTATTGAGAGAACACTTCGGTGAGCAGATAATTTCACGTTTTGGGCCGGTCGAGTGGACACCAAGATCGTGTGATATCACATATGTAAAGTCTAAAGTTTATGAGGACAAACCCGCTTCGATTCAGGCCTTGGGGCAAAACATCACGCGTGTCATTCGCCAGTTACCAGTCGAAATGCTCAAACGAGTTGGACTCAACGGATGGACCATCTGAGACGTAGCCGCGGCCAACATATGATAGACATAATCCACAAAAAATAAATGCCAAAGAATATTCTTTCAAATGATAATAAACATTCCCCATTCAATGTGCATTTTCTGTGTTTTTTTCTTCAAAAATGTTGGGAACCTCGAAATGGATCACGCTATAGTACCTAGAGTCTAGAGTAAAGTGGCCGTAATTGGCACGCCCATTTTGGTACCTCCTACACAAGTGGACCATTTTACACAAAAAGTTAACAAATTATAACTTTAATACCAGTACATAGTTTAAAGTTATTAAATGCAATTAAAATTGATAATAATTTAATTAAAACAAAAAATAAATAAATAAATATACTAATATTTTTTTGGGACTCAAGGTGAGGGAATTCATAAGTCGGTTTACCCGACTGGACTTTCTTACTGGTTTTTTAATTCATTTGCTTTGGAATTACCCATAAACATATTCATATTGCTCTATATGTAAGTGTTAAGGTTATTTCCCTATTGCAGAAGAGACAGAGTTTTACATTCACTGAATTTTCCCATTTGCAACGGTTTAAATGTGTCATCTTTTGCAAGCATAACCTCAAAATTACGTGAAAAATAAATTTCCTGTTATAATTAGTATTCGAAGGTTATGTGTATGTTAAATAATATAACTCCCGGAAACCTAGAAATTCTTCTAATTTTATACGTCCACATCTCCAAGCTTCATTAATAATTCCAATGCCATAGAAAATTTGCAACAAAAAAACTCATAACAAACAGCTGTTGAATATCTTAAAAAGGAAAATCGCACCAAAAAAAAAAACAAAATGCCTTAAGGCTCAACAAAAATAAAGGAAACATAAAATGAAAAAAATGTTACACTAAAATTCCCACAAAAAAACAAGAATTGGCATGCATGAACAGGACGAGCGAACATAACCTTCGAAACACGTTCGTGGCAACACATGTCATATTAGATGGGAGAGTAATTCAACGTTTTGGTCATATTTTAAATTAGCAAAACCACAGAGTGAATGAGAGGGAGTGAGTGTGTGTTCAATGCATCTGCTCTGTGCATATAAATATGTATGAGTGTATATATGTATATGTTGGTTGGTAGTAGTACTATGAAATTATAAACATACAAATTTTGATTTACATATGTATGTTACGCTACAGCTTCATGCTGCTGCATGACTGCGCGCTGCATTAGCATATGTCCTATGCATAACCAAACATGCATACTCGTACATACTCGAATATTCAAAAGAAACGTGTTTGCGACAAACCAAACATCAAGCAAGCCAGCATGAGAAGCAATAGCAGCAACGACCCACCAACCCACCGAACGACTAACAGACAGACAGACCGACAAACATCGCTGAGCCGAAGCAACAGCAGTGAATAATTGCTTTGGGCAATTTTTAAGATATTAATAAAAATGCAACCAATGTACGAGTACGTACGTATGTTTATAGCGGCGCACATTGGACACATGTACTCTCTTAAAGTTGGAAGACAAGAATAAAGTTTTGGCGAAGAGTAGAGAGCAGAAAGCACAGTGAGATTGATGTGCAAACCTACTCAACCAGCCAACCAACCTAGAGGCAAGCCACACATATTTTTCGGGTGGTCGAGGGGAGTAGAACTCAAATAAACTTAATTTAAAATCTATTCTCGCCCATGAAACATGATTAAGAACAAGCAACAGCATCCCAAACATACTCAATTTGCATATAAAATAGCTCACTTGCATAAGCACACACACACACACACCCTCTCCCAACCAAACACTCAGATGGACATGTACACACATGATGATGCCTGATGTTACCACCAACAACAAAGTATTTGGTCAGAATGTAAACCTCATTAAACACTCTTGCATGGCGGGGATAGATACAATGGGTGAGAGGGGGACTGGGGATACAAAACACATCTCACAATATGTAGCAAAGCTTATATGTATATAGCTCTTATATGCGTTCCCCTCTCCCAAACATCACTCATGCATTTTTTGCATTATTAGCCACAAGTACTTACTTAGTAGTGTTACTTTTTCCCGAACAATAACAACAATGCTGGTGGTTGGGTTGTGAACTTTGGTTTCATTACATAGCGACACACACTCCCTCTCACTCCACGGATTTTATTACACTCGAATCTGACGTTACACCGGAAAAAAACATTTTACCAATAAAGGGTTTTCCAACAAGAGGTGTTATTTTGGTATTCAAAGAAAAATGCCATTTTTTTTTCAGATAAATGATCGGAAGTTTATTTCATAATAAAGAGGAAGGTATGCCCGTAGTAATAAAAAAAAAATCAGCCAAATGGCCACCACGACCACGCTTACAGGACCATATCCTTTTCATGAAATTTTCCACACATATATCATTTGCTACGAGCCAAAAGTGTAACACATCGAAGGATTGGACTAAAGCCCTAAGCGGAAATCCGTTTTGGGTCATTTTAAGTCATTTGAGCAATGTCCGTCCGTCTGTCTGTCTGCTGGCTGGTGCGCACGATAACTCTCGAAAGGAGTAACCGATTTACTTCAAATTGGGTATGCGGTAATATTTTTCTCTATCTCAGGCTATGTTCGGAGAAGGGCCATATTGGTCCACTCCATCTAGTACCTCCCCCACAAAGGGTTAACTTTTAGTGAAATATTGATTCTTTAATACCTACTATCTTCTGAAATTTCACATATAGTATTAGTTTTTTAGTCGCGAACACGTCAAGAAAATGGGCGAAGTAGCCACTCCCTATTTGGTACCTCCCACACGAATGGACCATTTTGCACCAAAAGTTAACTGTTTATGGCTTTAATATCAGTTCATACAAGTACTACTACAGTATAATGCTTTTATAGTACCTAGAGTCCAGAGAAAAATGGGCGATTGGCACGCACCTTTTGGTACCTCTCACACAAATTGATCCCTTTGTACCAAAAGTTAACAGCTTTAAATATTAATACCAGTGTATACAAATACTTGAAATTTTATACGGTATAATGTTTTAATAATACCTACTCCTGTTACTACAAGGACAAACATATTTTTCAACTGTTTTGAAGAGAAGTGGCAGAGGTTTTCATTGGTACTATTATCTTCAAATTGTGTGAAGGGAATAAGGAGTATTAACACTTTTAACAAATGGAAGCGAATACTGAAATATATTTTTGTGAAAGCGAATGCGAAAGCGCATAATCCAAAGATGTTTTTTGCGAATATTCGTTACATCCCTACTCATAACTTAAGTTTAAGTACGGAATGTACTTATTGTAATGTTTATATTCTATGACGAACCTATTGTAAGCGTTCTATTGTCTCCTCAGCAAAGTCAATGTCTTTATAATGTTTCTTTTAATTTTATCTTTATAATTATTTTTCTTCATTTTGGAAACACTCAAAAGTGCATGTGTCTGTTCCTCATTTTAAAGATTAATGCCTTTATTTTAAATATTATTTTATTTATTTAAAGATTATTCTCTTTTTTTAAAGATAATTATCTTTAATTAATTGCTCATTTTCTTTAATTTAAAGATTTTTTATAAATCAAAAAAATTTATTTGCAATAAGCTAATATTATTTTCAATGGCCCTGTGTGTCACATTGGAACGACGGGAATAAATATTTAATATTATATTTACATTTTATGTAAATTGTCAAATCAATAAATTGTCTCCATTTTAATATGCCCGCATAATAAGTTTAAGGACGTACTTATTTTAAACATTATATTCCCTGGCGTCAAATTTAAAATAAGACGGTGTTATACATAAGTTAAAGGCTATTTACTTTCTATTAAGTAAATTGTCTTAATATTTTAAATTATTTTTTATATATTTACTTTAAATTATTAGTGTCTAAGCTAACTTAATCCTTATATCAAGTATGCGGTTTAACATAAACTCAAAGAAAATTAACTAAC
Organism: Eudasyphora cyanicolor; assembly: GCA_963930755.1. Taxonomy (NCBI): domain Eukaryota; kingdom Metazoa; phylum Arthropoda; class Insecta; order Diptera; family Muscidae; genus Eudasyphora; species Eudasyphora cyanicolor. The sequence goes on along the minus strand of OZ005735.1, from coordinate 16,767,369 downwards.
TGTGAATATAATTATTTGTTATCCATTTCGAAGACTATTGTCTTTATTTTAAAGATTGCTGTCATTATTTTTAAAGACTATTGTCTTTATTTTAAAGACTATGTTCTTTCTTTTTAAATGTTGCTGCTTTTATTTTACAGATTATTATCATTATTTTAAAATCCACTGTATTTGATTTGAAATCATGACAGATTTCCAAACTTCAAAATCAATGGCTTTAATATTTTTTTTTTAATCAAAGATGCGGTTTACTTAGATCCAAATAAAATTTTCTTGCTGTGAATATAATTATTCGTCTATATTTTGAAGACTTTTGTCTTTACATTTAATACTTTTGTCTTTATTTTGTAAACACATCTTTCTTTATTTTTAAAGGATGTGGCCTTCATTTTTAAAGAACATTGTCTCGATTTTTAAAGGTTAGTGTCTTTATTTTTGAAGACTATTGTCTTTATTTTTAAATATTATTGTCATTATTTTTAAAGACTATTTTATTTATTTAAAAATACTATAGTCTTTCTTTTTAAAGGTTACTGCTTTTATTTTACAGATTATTATCATTATTTTAAAATCCACTGCACTTGACTTAAATCATGACATGTTTCCAAAATTCAAAGTCAATGCCTTTAAATTTTTTTAAATCAAAGATGCGGTTTACTTAGATTCAAATAAAATGTTCTTGCTGCGAATATAATTATCTGTCTACACTTTAAAGACTTTTGTCTTTACTTTTAAGACTTTTGTCTTTATTTTTTTTAAACACAACTGTATTTATTTTTGAAGGCTGCTGTCTTTATTTTTAAAGAATATTGACTCTATTTTTAAAGATCAGTGTCTATATTTCTGGAGACTTTTGTCTTTATTTTTAAAGATTATTGTCTTTATTTTTAAAGATCAGTGTTTTTATCTTTAAAGACCATTGTCTTTATTTTTAAAGACTATTGTCTTTATTTTATACATACTTGTCTTTATTTTAAAGACCATTGTCTTTATTTTAAACATAATTGTCTTTATTTTAAACACTAATGTCTTTATTTTCAAAGACTATTATCATTCATTTTAAGGATATTGTCATTATTTTTAAAGACTATTGTCTTTATTTTTACGATTACTGTATTTATTTAAAAGACTATTGTCTTTACTTTAAAATCTGTAAACCCTTTATCTTGTAATTAAGCCCGATTTCCTTAAGTTAAAGAAAATTTAGCTTAATTTTAGCAAAACATTTTTTCAGTGTTCGAATGCTAACCATTCATTAGCACTTCCTCAGGCTTTCACTTGAGAGCGTAATGCAATTTTTCGGCGATCTCTAGTTCTCACACCACTTTTCCACAATACCCCCGATAGTTTAGCGCTGGCCCAAATTGATGTTCAGCTTTTAGTGTATTTCAATTTGTCTGTCTGTCGCCAAAATGTATGTCCTTCCACAAGGATTGAATGAAAATGTGTTTATGTTCTCCTCCTATTTGTTCCTTGTATTGTGTTTCTGGTTTGTTCGTGTTGGTGTTGCTTGTTTTGGGCAAAAATGATGTATAATGTTTGCTGCTACTTCAGCAATTACACACTGTAGTGTTCTACTCTAGGCTGATAGTTTTTTTTTTTTTAGTGGGTGGAGTGTTGAAGTACTTACTTTGGTGTCTGTGTGTGTGGTTTTAGTAAAGTGGTCAAGAACAGTGTAATTAGAGGAGGAAGGTATGAGAATTTAAAGCCTAAGTTGATGTAGGACTTGCAAAGTGTGCAAAGAAAAAAATGAGGGGTTGGAAAAATACATGTGCCTTCAAAAAAAAATTAAATCTAAATAAAAAGCCTATTTTCATAGAAATAGGAAAATACATGTGCCTTTCAAAAAAAAAATTAAATCTAAATAAAAAGCCTATTTTTATAGATAAAATATACTGTGAAAAAATAATTTATCAGCGATTATGGGGATTTTTGCTGACTGATTTTGATTGACTTTCCTGTGTGGTAATTGGTTCAGCTTTAGGTCTTCTGCTCTAAATATATGAAATTTTATTTTTGGACCACCTGTGCAGTACGTAAGATTAGTAGTATTCCACAGATAATTATACTCTATAAGTATTAACAATCTTTAAATTTGTATGCATATTTCTAAGGTTTGAATGAAAAACTTTCAGTTCAGTGACATTTATTTCAGACTCTAAATTGTCGCTTTCCTTTTTCAATTTGAATCTTGTGAATATCTATAAAATTCTATAAGATATGAGCGATTTACTCAAGCTGCCTTTTTATTAATAATAATCATACGCACCAAAGGACAAATTAATAAATATGAAATATAGCGGAGTTTCAGCAAGATTATTAAAATTTTCTCAAAGAAATTGAACATTCTTTCTCAACTGAGTTTGTGTTTTTTAAAGGGACTTGTGATAATTATTAATTTTCAGCTATTGCCATTTTGCAATCATTAAACTTCAAATGCTAAGGTTTGAATGATAAATTAATGGCATATTTCACTTTCACCTCTCTAATCATTCCCTCCTCTTTTGAGAATCCTTAGCTATTTATCCCAACACCTTTATAGAGGCTTCGGACACAAAATGGTGTTGCTTACTAACACAAAAATGTCAATTTGCTTAATTTATACAATGTTTAGGGTATTCACTTTTCTCCCAATAAATATGGCCAGGACTCGCTTCGGCAGTAGTTTGCTGGGGCACATAAAGGGCTTTGTTATAAATAGAACTTCGTAAGTATATTATGTGTTACAATCTTCTCGAATACTATCGCCACTAAGGATGTAATGTACCTAAAGCAAAACACGGGGGACTATACAACGACAACGACCATCAGGCAGGCAATCAGCCAGTCCGACAGACAGACAGAGAGAGATGGACAAGCAACCATGCAAGAGACCATGAAGAACGAACGAACAGGAAATAAAGAAGCTTATTATTATGCAAAAATGTTTGAAAATAAGTTTGCTTTTTTTTTTTGTTTTTGCCAAGCTATGCTATAATACCTTTCAGGATTTGTTGCGACAATAGAGAAAGGCAGGAGAAACTAGTATGGCTATATGGTAAATGCATTATGCCACAAAGGACAATCCGCACACTCACACTCATACTTTCTTGCCCTGCAGTCATATTTGCTTCCTGCTGAAGTATGCAATTTTGTTGGTAGCTGGTCGTAGTAGTAGCAGCAGTGTTGTTAGTGTTGGTGGTAACTGTTATTGCTGTAGTAGTTGTGGTAGTTGCTAATGTTTCCTGTGGCCATGGCAAATATAGATGTGTCCTTGCTTGCTACCGACGAGTACATATGTGTGAGTGTAACGACAACATCCTTTCACATTTTGTGTTGACCATTCAAGTTCTGGTCTAATTTTGTGTTTAACCACATTTACACCCTTGGGTTTACTCGAGCTCTGCTCGATACGGTACGGTTTTATTGAACAATTTATTCAGAGAACCAAAAGGATAGCATAAGTAGTATTGGTAAATAAGAATAACTACCTCAGAGAATAAGTAATTAAAAATATAAATTGCTATGTAATGAAATTTTATTATAGATAGAATAGAATTATTGGCAATAAGTTCGAAACTTTGAGGGATTTATTTCAAACAATAAAGTTCCACCATTTGAAGAAATGTTTAATAAGTATAACTTTGAGCAGACAAACATCAAATTTCAGGCAAACTTGTAGGTAATAGGAAACTTGTAGGTAAACGATAATATTTAGGTGGCAATTTTTAAGTTACATTTTTAAGGTTTACATTTTCAACTTCATTGGAAGTATTTTTAATGGCTACACTTAATAAAATATAATTCAATTCAGAATAGGTCTTATATCGGTCTTACTTCTCTGCCAAAATTTTGAAAAATAATTGCTGAATCAGGCTGTATTCCATACTTATCAATTCGGCCTTTAGTGCGTATGATTATTATAAATAAAGAGGTCGCTTGAGTAATTCGTGCGTAACTTGTAGCTTTTCAGAGATATTCATAAGATTAAAATTGGAAAAGACAAGCCAAATATTAGAGCTTGAAATAAACCTAAGTGAGTCGATATAAACCCTGAGTTAGATCCTGGAATAAATATACAAAAATATACTTTCATATAAAATTTAAACATTGATTGTAGTTTTACACCCCAACCATTAAAAAAACATATCTATGATTAAATTTATCATAATACTGCGAGCAAGGTTTAAAAATCTCAACGAAACCCGCTTTATTTCGAATTTTTTATTTCGACCTCTAGTGCGTATGATTGTTATTAATAAAAAGGTCAATTGAGTAAATCGAACATAACTTGTAGGTTTTCAGAGATATTTGAAAGATGTAAATTGGAAATAAAAAGCAACATGTAAGAGTCAGAAATAATAATAAAAATCCTATGTTTTACACTACGTTAAATACCTCAATGGTTAATGAATCTCTGCAAATTGTCAGCCCAACTTTTTTATTAGTTTTCTCAAAATTTGTGTAAATAGATAATCTCAGGAATCTGGTAATCAAATTTATAAACTTTACGTCCAATTCGGTTTGATTCACAATTAATTAATATTTTTAGATGCAGTTTCTTCAATTTCTAGATTTTAGTATACCACGTTTGAATCGACATAACGTCTAAACGCATTAATGATTTGTACCGTTTAAGAAGAGTCCTCCTATTTAAAATGATGCAAAATATTGTCTGATCATTAAGGATAATAAGCATAAACTATATAGGGAATCTAGTTTTGAAATTAACTTTAGTCTGATTCACGATTTATTGCCATCATAAATAAGATGCAGTTTCTTCAATTTGTAGACGGTGGTATACTATGTTTGAACCCTCATAACATATAAACAATAACTAAAAACAGTATATCAAATGAAATACTGGGTCTTCATCTTCAAAATCATGGCAAAATACCATCTGATCATTAAGGATAATAAGGACGATATATCGTATTACTCTTATCAGAGTGCAAAGATTGTTTTTTTATTCTTCGTTTTTGGGTATGTTACAATCCAAAGGCTTCGTAATAATATATCCTCAATTCAACTAACTCGATTCTCTGATGTGGTTTTTGTGAACAAACAGAAAATTCTGTATCATATTAAACCTTTCTTGTTCAATATATTTCCATAAATCACTTTTCAAAATTTTGTTCTTAAATAAATTGATCAAAACAAATGTCTGTATAAAATGAGGTATGCTGGGACTGAATTATATGGGTCTTTTTTTATGGGTCGTAAATGAATTACCAGTGGCTTAGGAATTTTACCTCCTGATGCCATTTAAGCTACTACTAATGAAATATATTATGATCTTCTAAACAAATTTTAAATGCCGTACATAAGGTCAGCGTGTTAACAAATTTGTTTTTACTTGTACTCTAGAGCGTATGATTGATTTTAATTGTGAGATCATTTGATTAAATTCAGTAGATCTTCTAGATTTCCAAAAATATTTCCAAAATATAAATTTCAAAAGGCGAGCAATGAGACTGACTACAATTTAAACCTATATACTCGTATATGTATATACCATTTACCTTGCCAGCAGCTGTCAAAGATTAAAATGTTCAAAATAGGAAATCAGTATTGTACTGTCTTATTTTGCACAATTTTCCTAAGGCTTTGTTAATGGAGAAATTCTATTGCAATTAATAAAAAATTATATAATCCATATTCACAAATTTTAAAATCTTAGTTTTAGTCCAAATCTATTAGTACCTGTTTTAGGGGCACTGTTATTAATTATATAGTCATTTTAGTAAATCCGGTGTCACTTCTAGATTTTCTGAGATATTTCCAAAACTTAAATTGAAACATTGAAATTGAAACATAATGGCTTACAATAATAAAAATCGTCTGATACGTCTAAAGCATTTCCGAATATGTAGCAACTGTCAAAATCGCAAGTATCCCAAATTGGGAAAATGTGTACTGTCTAATTTTCCATAAATTTTCTAAGACATTTTTAGTGGAGAATTATTTTCCTACTTATCAAAAGTTGTCAAAAGGCTTTTTCAAAAATTTAAAAATCGCTGTGATATTTAGAATATTTGCGAATTTATCATTTTGGACTCTATTGCGTATGACTATTATTAATTATGCAGTTATTTTAGTAAATATCGTATAACTTTGTAGTTTACGGCGATATTTCCAATAGGTAAATTGCCAGAGGCGGGTAACATAACGGTGTACAAAAGATATTAACCTAAACTGCAATACTTACAATATTTTCGAAAGCAGCAGCTGTCAAAAATTCAATGCTGGAAAAAGAATTGTCTTATTTTTTTAAAAATATTCTAAGGCATTATTAGAGACCAATTTGTTCTTCTTCTTATAAAATTTCTACAATCTTTTTTTAAAAATTTAAAAATCGTCAAAAAATGTCGCAATTTGTTTTAAGGTTACTATAGCGTATGACAGTTATTAATTATGAAGTTGTTCTAGTAAAACCAATATAACTTTTAGGTTTCCTCAAATATTTCCAAAATAAAATTGAATTGAAAAAGTAACAGGTTACGTTTAGCCTATATACCCTCCATCATTTTTATCGCACGTGAATGGTTACGGGTACTAATGAACTCATTATATCTAATTTCAGCACAATTCGTTGAAATTTTAAGTTTTTGTGGCTTTAAGAAGTCAAATCTAGAGGGACCTTTGTGTGGAGACAATATCAAAACGTGGATTTATGACTACAGTTGCTCGTGTGAAGGATACCGGGTATAAATAAACGCCAGTCACCCACTTTCAGCCCGATCAGTTAACATTTGTGGTCTCTATGACGTTAAGAAGTCAAATCGGGGAGATGCCATATATGGGGGCTATAACCAAAATTTGGCCGATATTGCCCATTTTCAGTCCCAACATACCTGCAGATAAAAGAAGTATATGTACCAAATTTCAGCCACCTAGCCCAAGTATTATAGATTGTAGACTGATTACAACAGACGGACGGACGGACATAAGGACATGGCTAAATCGACTTCGAATTTTACAATGATTAATAATATATACACTTTCTGGGGTCTGCAATCAATATTTAGTGGTGTTACAAACGGAGTAATAAAATGAAAAACCCTCCATCACATGGTGAAGGATACAAAAAGCGGATAACATAATGGCTTACAATAATATAAATCAAAACTGAATCGCCTGTCAGCAATACAAATGTTCAAAATTAGGAATGTACTGTCTTATTTGGTATAATATTCTTAATGCATTATTGACGAAGAAATTGTACTCCTACTGATAAAATTTGCCATAATCAATTTTTAAAAGTTAAAAAATCGTTGTGGTTGTTAAGTTATATCAAAAATATTACTTTGGACACTATTGCGTATGACTATTATTAATTTAGAAGCAATTTTAGTAAATCCAGCATAAATTTAAGGTTTTCTGCGATATTTCGAAAATTTCAATTGCAAACGAAGGGTAGCCAGGCGGGGTGCAATGATATTAAGTAAGACTTGCTCGTATATAAGTATAGTTATTTCGCTTTTAGCACTTGATCAAATATTGTCTTATTTTCCATAACTTGTCTAATCCTGTATTACTGCAATTGTTTCTCCTTCTGACAAAATTTATTAAAAATAATTTTCAAAAATGTAATATTTTATTATTAGATATAAAATATTATTACTATTTATTTATAAAAAGTAAAAACTATTATTGTGGACTCCATTGAGTATGACTACTATCAATTGAGAAATCCTATTAGTAAATCTGGTATAACTTTGAGGTTTTCCGAGATATTTGCAAACTTTAAATTGAAAACACGGAGAATATGACAAAAGTACAAAGCCTAATAACCTTAACTGGCATACCTCCGGTATTTTTCCTGAAAGCAGCTGTCAATGCAACAAATATATAAAATTGGCAATTAGAAAATTCACTGTCTTATGTCCGATATTTTTTTCAGTACATTATTAATGCAGTAGTTGCTTCCCTATTGACACAATATATCATAACAATTTTTCAAAATTTAAAAATCGTTGTGATTTTCACATTATTTCGAAATTACTCTTTTTGGACTCTAGAGCGTATGAATTTTTTTAATTAATTGTCATTTTAATAAATCCTACATAACTTTTAGGCCTTTGCAGATATTTCTGATATTTAAATTGGAAAATGCAGGAAACATATTGGAGTACAAGTGTAATAAGCATTCGCTAAGCTGCATTCAACATTTTCCCCTGTACTAACGGTCAGATATACAAATTTCGAAATATATTTCATTGTCTGTATCATTTTTATTGCATATTTGTGCCTTATATCCGTTTAGCATACTATATAATAGTATAATGAAGCTATTATATTTCTTTATGAATATATTTTCATTATTAGCTATATTTCAAATTATTTCAAAACTGATTAAAATATCCTTGAAGGTTATTAATCACATCAGAATTTTTCGAAAGAATATAATCTTTATCATGTAAATGCTTTTAAAAAAAATACATCTTTAATACTAAAAGAAAATCTTTAGATCACTTACCCATTTTGTTGTTTTCTTTATTATTATTATGTTCGCCAGCGTCATCCATTCGGTTGACAAGAGCCTAAAGCAAGCGTCGTTATCATCTTGAACGTATTTTGTATGTTTTGTTTTTATAGCTATTTTAGTTTTTTTTTTCTTGTTAATTTCCTTAGTCGCGTGCCAGCAAAGATAAGAGTAATGTGGTCGCATGTATTTTCTTTCTATGTTGATGTTCTATTTTTATTCACTTAGCTCAAACAATTCGCACATTTGTTAAGTAGCTGCAAAGAAAACAAAACAAAAACACCGAAAAAAAACATAAAATGTACAGATAACGATGTACTACGCGCTATTTAGTTTTGATGTGTGTATATAAATCTTATAATTTGATATAAATGACATGTTCAACAAGGCATAACTGTAACAAGAAATTAATTATGCCAATAATATTTTGAAAGAAAGAAAATCATTTATTTACGGGTGTGTTTAAATTGAAGACAACTTTGATTGAAATTGTTCAAAAGATTAAAGATTGGAATAAATATTAATTATCTCAGCTTTAAAATAAGTTATAAATCATTTGCCTGTGATTACCCAGAGCGGAGATATAGCGCTTCAAAGTTGGTGACAATTAATTATAGCAATTAATAATAGTTATACGCTCTAGAGAACACTGGAACAAGTTTTTAATTATTCGGTGTTATTGGTGCAATTTTGGCGAAACTAAAGCAACACATTTTTATATTTTATTTAATAAAACCATTAACAAATTTGCGTACCAAAACTAGAGACAATATAATTATTTGCTTCTCCCCCATTCAGCTGATGCACTTCTAATGGCATAGCACTTAGTTCATCAACATTCCCATGTGCAAATTTTCTTAATTTTTCTCTCGAATTTTCGCTCTAATAATTCCTGCTACTTTTCCCCCCAAACTAGTAGTTGTATAAGATTTTATTATGTGGTTGCTCCGCGAAATGAAGCAATTCATTATGCTCATAAAAAGATAGTAGATTCCCAGGAATATTTACATACATTGGAGTTCATTAAAGAGGAAACGTTAAAAAGGATGTGAAATATTTTGCTTTTCCGACCACAGTTAGTTTTGCGTAAAATCCATATATATCCCACCGTGTAAACATGGAATTTTATAGCTCATGGAATATGGAGGATACATGCCATAAACATATCCTTGAACATTTATGGGTAGAGTGGGTAATGAGTAAGAATTTGAATAGGAGGCAAATATTTTAAATTATGTGAAATTTTAAACTATCTAGGTAAATTCTCATTTTATATGACCCATTAAGATCTCCTAAAAATATCAAATCAATGTATTTTTCCAATGATTTAAAAAGACTACTTCAAGTCTTTAGACTTCAAGTCGTTTATTGTGTTCAGAATACGCTAATACACTTCCTTGTCTATTTTGAATTGAAAAAGTATAGAAAATATTTCCGATAACCAAAATATTTAATCATTAAAATGGTGTACTCTAGAGCGTATGACTATTATTAATTATGTAGTTAATTGGGTAAAAGTTTTAAAACTTCCATGTTTTTAAATAGATTAAAAAGCACTAAATTGAATCTGAGAAAGAACATTTCTAATATTCCATGAAATATAAATACTTTTGTAGATATCTAGAACTTAGACAAAAAAAATTACGAATTTGACATCGATTTAGCTATATTGACAAAGATTAAGAATAACAGAATAACATTCAAATAGTTTACTCCAGAGTGTATGACTATTATTAATTATGGATAAAAGTCGTATAACTTCTAAGTTTTTAAATAAATTTAAAAGATTTAAATTGAATCTGACAAAGAACATATCAAATATTCCAGAAAATCTAAATACTTTCATAGATTAATAGCACTTTCATACATAATGATGAATTTGATGGTGCTTCAGCTATATTTACAAATATAATAAACATTTTTTTTTATCAAATCCTGTGCAAAATCTGTAATACTTAGATTTATTGTATATAACGCATAATTACATTAATTGTGAGAGGCTTCAAGTAAAAGTATTGAATAAAATTTAATGACTTTATCTATTCTATTATCTATTTCAAGAAAAAATACTTCTTTGACTTTCGAATTTCACAGTTTATTTTCTTTAGAATTCTTTTGAAAAACTATAGAAAATTTTTTCGAGAACCAAAATATTTCAATATTTGTACATAGTGTACTCTAGAGCGTATGACTATTATTAATTATGTGGTCGATAGGATAAAACTCGTATAACTTCCATGTTTTTAATAAATTTTAATTGAATCTGACAAAGAAGATTTCGAATAGTCTAGGAAATGTTAATTCGTTTGTAGATTACTAGCACTTTCAAAAATAATGATGTATTTGATGGCACTTTAACTACATTTATAAATATGAAGAATATTTATTTTATCAAATCCTGCGCCAAATCTTTAATACTTCGATTTTCTTTAATCAACTCATAATTACACAAATTTTGAGAGGATTCCAATAAATCCCTAAAAGTATAGATTACAATTTAAGGACTATATATGGTTTTAAATCCAATCATTAAATTGATAAATCAGTAAATAAAACAGTTTATTTTCTTTACAATACTTTAATTCATATTCAGTTATATATTCTGTTGAAAAAGTGTAGAAAATTTTATCGGGACTCAAAATATTTCAATATTTCTAGAATGTACTCTAGAGCGTATGACTACTATTAATTATGTGATCGATTGTGTAAAATTCGAATAACTTGCAGGTTTTTAAATAAATTTAAAAGATTTAACTTGAATCTGACAAAGAACATTTCGAACATTTCGAGAAATTTAAATACTTTTCCAGATTACTAGCGCTTTCAGTAGTAATGATCAATTCGACGGCGCTTTAAGAAGGTAAAAAAAATTATTTTATCAAATCCTCGTAAAAACCTTTCGATTTGTTCTATACAACGCAAAAATGCATTAATTGTGAGAGGTTTCAATTAAATCCGTAAAAGTATTGTTTTAAATCCAATCATTAAATCGATAAAATTTCAAGAAAAAAGACATGTTTAATTTTCGGATTTCACAGTTTTTTTTGAATACTTTAATTCATGTTCTAATAGATATTCGTTTGAGAAGCAAAATATTTCAATATTTCTATAGTGTACTCTAGAGCGTATGACTATTATTAATTATGTGGTCGATTGGGTAAAACTCGCATAACCTCGATATTTTTAAATAAATATAACAAATTTGAATTGAATCTGAGAAAGAACATTTCGAAGATTCTATGAAATGTAAGTAGCTTGGTAGATTAATAGCACTTTCAAAAAAAATGATGAATTTGATGGCGCTTTAAGAAGGTGAAATCCTCTGCAAAATGTTTAACCTTCGATTTGTTTTATACAACGCATAATTACATTAATTGTGAGAGGCTTCAAACGCATTACAAAATATTAATTGTGGTATGCTTCAATTAAATCCCTAAGTAAATCGAATAAAATTTAATGACTTTATAAATTGTTTTAAATTCAGTCCTTAAAACGTTAAACATCAGGAAAAATAGACGTATTTGGCTTTAGCGTTCACAGTTTATTTTCTATATAATACTTTAATTCTTGTTGTAATATATATTCGTTTGAAAAAGTATAGAAAATAATATCGGGAACCAAAATATTTCAATATTCCTACAGTGTACTCTAGAGCGTATGACTATTATTAATTATATGGCCGATAGGACAAAACTCGTATAACTTCAATGTTTTTAAATAAAGTTTACTAATTTAAATTGAATCTGAGCGCCCCAGTAGGCGAGTTGGTAGCGTACTCGCCTATGAGTTTGGGGGTTGTGGGTTCGATTCCCACCAGAGGCTCTGGTCTGTCGCTGCAAACATTTAGCCATATGGTCTTTGTAACCCGGCCTTTCCCTGGACCGTAAAATTAGAATATAAATTTACTTTGTATTGTAATTCATATAAATAAATAAATAAATAATAAATTGAATCTGATAAAGAACATTTCGAAGATTCCGAGAAATGTAAATACTTTTCTAGATTACTGGCACTTTCAGTAATAATGATCGATTCGACGGCACTTTAAGAAGGTAAAAAAAATTATTTTATCAATTCCTCGTAAAAATCTTTCGATTTGTTCTACACAACGCAAAATTGCATTAATTGTGAGAGGTTTCAATTAAATCCGTAAAAGTATTGTTTTAACTCCAATCATTAAATCGATAAAATTTCAAGAAAAACGACATGTTTGATTTTCTGATTTCACAGTTTATTTTTTTTAGAATACTTTAATTCATGTTCTAATAGATATTCGTTTGATAAAGTACAGAAAATATTTCCGAGAAGTAAAATATTTCAATATTTCTATAGTGTACTCTAGAGCGTATGACTATTATTAATTATGTGGTCGATTGGGTAAAACTCGTATAACCTCGATGTTTTTAAATAAATATAAAAGATTTGAATTGAATCTGAGAAAGAACATTTTGAAGATTCCAAGAAATGTAAATAGCTTGGTAGATTAATAGCACTTTCAAAAATAATGATGAATTTGATGGCGCATTAAGAAGGTGAAATCCTCGGCAAAATGTTTAAACTCCGATTTGTTTTATACAACGCATAATTACATTAATTATGAGAGGCTTCAAACGCACAATAATAATAATTGTGAGAGGCTTCAATTAAATCCCTAAGTGAATCGAATAAAATTTAATGACTTTATAAATTATTTTAAATTCAGTCCTTTAAACGTTAAACTTCAAGAAAAATAGACGTATTTGCCTTTAGCGTTCACAGTTTATTTTCTTTGTAATACTTTAATCCATGTACAGATATATATAAATGAAACTGGTAAACAATATTACGAAGTTATTGCAATAGATTTGTAGGTTACTGACACTTTCAGAAAAAATTATGAATTTTATAACGATTTTTCAATATTCATAAAGACACAGAACATTTGTTGTTAACACATTCTGCTTTAAAGTTTCGATTTCATTTCTGCGACATTTAAATCACCAATTGAATCCCCAAAATATAATTAATAAAATTATATGACTTTGTCTATTGTTTTAAATTAAATAATTACTTCGATAAATCTTAAATAGAGTATTTTTCTTTTGCATTCAGTACTTTATTTCCTTAAGAATACGTAAGTCCGCTTCCTTATCAATTTATTTACGGAGAGTCAAAATATTTCAATGTTTAAATAGACTACTCTAGAGCGCATGACTATTATTAATTAAGTGGTTGGTTGTTTAAAACTCGCATAACTTTGATATATCTCAATTAATTTAAAATGTTTAAACAGCATCTGGTAAAGAACATCTCGAAGTTATTGCGAAAGAAGGACTTTGTATTATTATCAAAGAAATATTTTTGTGTAATATTTTGTAGATATTCTGCTATTCAAATAAAATTTGAAAAATGATAACAAATTACAACTTTTAGTTTTAGTACATGGGTGCGTATGACTATTCTTAATTAAGAGGTCATTGGAGCAAAAAGCTTACCATCTTGAGAGTTTCTAAGATATTTACAAAATTCAAATGGAAAAATATAGAGAAAAAATCAAAGCCTTTTTGAGATCTACGCATTTTTTCAACAGCCCCATGAGAAACCTATAACTTGTCCTCCCTTTTCTATTTGGTTTAGGAATGCTCTCTGCCCGTCCATTCATCCGGTCCTCATATCGTCATCAGAAACGAAAAAGGGCGTAACAGCATGAAAAATGGAAATTGAGTTTGTGATGGATTTCGGTGCACTGCATCAAAATACATATCCTGACAAATTTTTAGCGGCGTAATATCAAAAATGGCGATTGTATTGACAAAATTCAAAAGGGCCTAACAACAAATTATTTCTTTTTTCATAGTTAAAAAATCCTTTTCACAAAAGAGTTATAAATCATGTTTGTATGATTTTATATATGCATCAATATGTTTAGATATTATCCTGAAACTTTCACTTTTCATTTTATTTAGTTTTTTGCTTCTCCTGTAACATTTTCAAATATGTTGATAGGCCCTTTTTCGTCTCTGATGACGATATATTTTTTGTTTTCTTATATATCAGTTTTCTGGAAAAATTTTGTTTAGTGTCTACTTTCCTTCCGGTCTACTAAATTATGATTTAATTGACTCCGTTTATTACCTTAAATAAATGAATTCGCAAATACTAACTAACGCAATCATGAAAATTCACATCAATCACAATTTTAAATGGTTTCAATTGACTTTGGAGGAAATTGGTTTATTTTTAATTTTTTTTATTAAAAAATAAAAATTTTGTGTAATATTTTGCAGTAGAACTTCTGCTGTTGGAACAAAATTCTAAAATTGATAGCTACATACCAAAAAATGTCCACTTTTAGTTTTAGTACATGGGTGCGTATGACTATTATTAATTAAGATGTCATTGGAGTAACAAGCTTACCATCCTGAGAGTTTTAAAGATATTTGCGAAATTCAAATTGAAAAGTATAAAGAACAAATCAAAGCATATTTGCCTTTTTATATTTTTTTAAACAGCTCAATAAACATTTAGAAATTACCTTTTTCTTCTCTCAGCCAGTACATTCACACATTTCAATCTGTCAATTTTCTACACTCCTTCAAAAGCGTTATCTTGGTGTCTACTTCTCTTCCGGTCTACTAAAATGTGACTTAATTTTGAACTGTTGAAAACCTCCGTTTATCACCTTAAATAAATGAATTCGCAATTGCTAACCAAACTGCAATCATGAAAAATCATATCTCGGCACGTGGGCTCTAAATTTGCATGTAAAATTTTATTAGAATGGCAGTTTGGGAGATTAAAAGTATTTCGCCAAATTGAAAAAAAATGCTCTGCACTATCCAAATCACCACTTGAGTTCCTCGTGCAACCACGCAATTATGTCTCCTGGCCAGAAAACCGCACACGTTTTGTTAGCCATAAAATTTCAACACCAGACAAATCATGCAGACTCAATTTCCAGCAGCCAAAACCTCAATTTAATAACAGCCAATATTTGGTCTGGGCTGTTTGATGGTTTGTTGTTGTTGTTGCAGTTGCTGTTATTATGGTTATTGACTCTTAATTAAAAGTCCAGTTAGATATTTGGTGCTGATGAAATGCTCCGCATTCAGAGAATATACGAGTACATATTACATTTGGAAATCAATCCATACGTAGGAAGTGCTGTTTTTGTCCAATTAATTTTTTTGCCAGACAAACAAAAAATTGAACAAATACAATCGAAAAAATGTAACAAATAAATTGAATTTCTCTTCAGGCTCAGGTCTGGCCCAAGGCAAGTACAATGCACCTGTTATTTGTTGGCTGTGCGTGGTTTCGGCCAGATTTCAAGCTAGATAACAAATAAAGCCAACCAACCAACCAGCCTGGTAGCCAACCTGGCTCTGTGTTACCAAATACTTGTTGGATTGTTTGTTTGTCGTTTGGTGCAGTTTCCTGTTTGCTTCCAAAATAAAAATTTGATATGCGTGATGGCTTAGTTCATACTGTGAGCTCTGGAAAACTATTCCACAAATAACGTTTTTGTTTCCCGACACCCCCCCTCCCCCCACTCATAGTGGTGTTAAATCTAAAATAACCTTCCATTCACCATAAAAAAAAACGGGGGGAAAAATCAAAAACGCCAACATTGGGTTTAGAGTGCAGCATATCATGAATACAAAAAACAAACAAATAAAACCCTGAAAAACTGATATACCAAAAAAAAAATCCTCTGAAATTGTGACATG
Source organism: Eudasyphora cyanicolor (assembly GCA_963930755.1). Lineage (NCBI taxonomy): Eukaryota > Metazoa > Arthropoda > Insecta > Diptera > Muscidae > Eudasyphora > Eudasyphora cyanicolor. The sequence continues at coordinate 16,751,196 of OZ005735.1, read as the reverse complement.
CATTCTTCATATAAGGCTTTTAGATTTTCTACATAATCCGCCACGAATGCCAAAGCGAATATAGTGCAATTCTTCTGTTTTTTTTTTTTGTTTTTTCAGACTAGAAGCAAAGTGATGAAAAAAGATTTCAAAAGATTAAAAAATTGTTGGCTTGAATATGAAATTGCTTGTGGGGGAGCTCTCATTCGGATGTGACACAATTTTAAATGGTTTTAATCGACTTAGAAGTAAATTGGTTTATTTTTAAATTGTTAAATTCCAATTCCATGTTATTTCTGAGTTATTTTTGCCAGAAATTCCCCGCTTTTCAAATTAAATTTAAAAAATATTAACCATGAACAAGAAATTGGAACTTTTAGTTTTAGTACACCGGTGCGTATGACTATTATTAATTGGGCAATCATTTCAGTAAAACCTTTGTCATTTTGAGAGTTTCATAGATAATTGTAAAATTTAAATTGAAAATGATAGAGAATAAATCAAATCCCTTTTCCAAATGCATATAGGCAATAGTGTAGGATGATAAGAATATTTAATTAATCATGTAATAGAAAATTGTATGATTTTTATTTCTGAGTTGTACTATTTTTGCCGATAGCATAAAAATACTTGCCAATATGTTTTCAAATATATATGATTGATATTTGAAATAGTCAATATATTCCAGAATTATGTAAGTCCAGGTACATATGTGCGTATGAGTATTATTAATTAGGGGATCACTTGGGTAAAACTACTGCTATTTTGTGCGTTTTAAAGGTATTTGCAAAATTCTAATTGAAAACAATAGGCATTAATTCAGGACATATTTCTAAAATATTTGACCTATTTCGATTAAACATCAAAAATACGACAAACACTTGCCACAAGGCTAGATTTAATAAAACATACATTTTTAGAAACAATTTCAAACATATATTCTACAAAACCATATGCAATCATTTACAGGGTTTTCCAACAAGAGGTGTTATTTTGAATCACCCGGTATTTCGGTAGCTGTCACCTTTGAAGCTTTTATTCTTTGACATTTGACAAGTAGAAACTACGCCAGTACTAATGGAACAATACACGATTCAACGACGCATTGAAATTATTAAAATTCACTATCCGGAATTCCATCGAAAAATCATCTTGACTGATGAGGCCCGTTTCCATCTCGGTGGCTACGTCAACAAGCAAAATTGTCGCATCTGGGGCTCGTAAAACCCAAGAGTTATTGTTGAGAAGCCTCTCCATCCTCAACGTGTGACTGTTTCGTGCGTTTTTTGGTCCGGCGGGGTCATTGGACTTTGCTTTTTCGAACATGAGGTTGGATCAACAGTTACGGTGAATGGATTGTGCTATCGAGAGATGATTAATGGTCGGAGTTGGATGGTATTGATCTGGACAACGTTTACTTTCAACAAGGCGGCGCTACGTGCCACACAAGCAACGAAACCATTGCTCTGTTACGGGAAAAGTTTCCGGACCGTGTTATCTCTCGAAGAGGTGATCACAATTGGCCACATTGCTTTTTCGAACATGAGGTTGGATCAACAGTTACGGTGAATGGATTGTGCTATCGAGAGATGATTAATGGTTTTTTATGGTCGGAGTTGGATGGTATTGATCTGGACAACGTTTACTTTCAACAAGGCGGCGCTACGTGCCACACAAGCAACGAAACCATTGCTCTGTTACGGGAAAAGTTTCCGGACCGTGTTATCTCTCGAAGAGGTGATCACAATTGGCCACCGAGATCTTGTGATTTAACACCTTGCGACTACTCCATTTGGGCCACGTGAAAGATGAGGTCTACGCCAACAGCCCAGCGTCGATTCAAGACCTCAAAGATAGAATTCGTGAGGCTATAGAGGACATAGGGCAGCCACTTTGCGATTTGGTTATGGAAAATTTCATGAAAAGGATGTGGGCCTGTAAGCGTGGTCATGGTGGCCATTTGGCTGTTGTTGTTTTCCATTATTAACGGCATATCTTCCTCTTTATTATGAAATAAACATCCGATCATATATCTCAAGCATTTCGCCTTTCAATTTTCTCAAAAAGCAAGATCAAAATTTGCATTTATCACGTATTAATAATAGGATAGTTAATTTAATTCTTACCATTCCGATATTCAAAAGATAAAAAATGTTTGGCTTGGATATGAAATTGCTTGTAGTAGTTCTCACTCGGATGTGGCACAATTTTAAATGGTTTTAATTTAATGGTTTTGAATATGTTTAAATTCCTAAAATAGTTTTTTGTGTTGTATTTTGCAGTAGAAATTATGCTATTAAAATAAAATTTCAAAAATTATAACTACAAACAACAAATTTCCAAATTTTTGTTTTAGTACATCGGTGCGTATGACTATTTTTAATTAAGAGATCAATTGAGTTAAACGCTTGCTATTCTGAGAGTTTCCAAGATATTCATAAAATTCAAATTGAAAATAATAGAGAACATATCAAAGAACTTTTTCAAATGCATAACGTAAGACGATAAATTGCAAATATGTATTATGATTATCCCCTCACCTTAGAGAGGAGGGAATATATCATTTGCTACGAGCCAAAAGTGTAACACACGATGGAGTGACCTAAGACCCTATGTATGTTGGGCGGAAATCCGTTTAGGATCATTTTAAGTCATTTGAGCAAAGTCCGTCCGTCCGTCTGTCTATCTGTCTGGCTGTGTGTGTCTGTCTGCGGGCTGGTGCCCACGATAACTCTCGAAAGGAGTAACTGATTGACTTCAAATTTGGTATGCGGTAATATTTTTCTCTATCTCCGGCTAAATCCGAAGATGGGCCATATTGGTCCACTCCTTCTAGTACCTCCCCCACAAAGGGTTAACTTTTAGTGAAATATTGATTCTTTAATACCTTCTATACTACTTACTCGAATATTCTGAAATTTCACACATAGCATTAGTTTGCTAGTCGCTAACACGTCAAGCAAAATGGGCGAAGTGGCCACTCCCTTTTTGGTACCTCCCATACGAATGGACCATTTTGCACCAAAAGTTAACTGCTTATAGCTTTAATATCAGTTCATACAAATACTTGAAAGTTCGTGCAGTGTAATGCATTTTTAGTACCTAGAGTCTAGAGAAAAGTGGCCGTAATTGACACACCCCTTTCGGTACCTCCCACACAAATGGACCATTTTACACCAAAAGTTAACAGCTTGTAACTTTACATACAAATACTTGAAATTTTGTAAAGTGTAATGCTTTTATAGTACCTAGAGTACACAGAAAAGTGGGCTTTATTGGCACCAACAGTTAACAGATTTTAACTGTTATACCAGTACATACATTTAAGTTATTAAATGCAATTTAAATTGATAATAATTTCATTAAAACAAAACAAATAAATAAATCGACCAATATTTTTTGGGACTCAAGGTGAGGGGATTCATAAGTCGGTTTACCCGACTGAACTTTCTGAGTTGTACTCGTATTAATTTTAACTGGACTCACATGATAAACATGATTCACTTTCTAGGTGATAAAGGGAAGAAATACTTTCTTTATATAAGGCTTTTAGATTTTCTAATCCGCCGCGAATGATGAAGTATATGTATATAGTGCAATTCTTCAATTGCAGACTAAAAATAAAGAAAAAGATTTAAAAAGATTAAAAAAAAATTTGCTGGAATATAAAGCTGCTTGAAGCGGCTCTCACTCAGATGTGACACAATTTTAACAGACTTAAAGGATATTTGTTTATTTTTAAATTGATAAATTCTAAAAATACATTTTTGTGTCATATTTTGCGGCATTTCAAAATTTTTGCTAAAATAAAATTTCAAAAATGTTAACTATAAACTACATTATTCAACTTTTATAATTTAGTGCATCGGTGCGTATGACTACTATTAATTAAGAGGATGTTTGGCTATAATGTTTGCCATTTTGAGAGTATCAAAGGTATTTCTGAAATTCAAATTGGCAATGATAGAGGACACGTCAAAGCATCTTTTCAAATGCACAGTAGAAATATTTTAGGGCGGTAAGACGATCAAGTTCATCGTATAATAGAACATTTTGATGAGTTTTACTTTTTTGGCAATAAACGGAACAAATACTTTCTTAACATAAGGCTTTTAGATTTTCTGCATAATCCGCTATGAATAGCCAAGCGAATATAGTGCAACGTTCTCTTTTAGACTAAAAGTGAAGAAAAAGATTTAAACATGTTCGCTTGAATATTAAATATTGAAGTAAATAGATTGAAGTAGCTCTCACTCAGATGTGGCACAATTTTAACTGACTGCAATCGACTTAGATAGAAATAAGTTTATTTTAAAATTTTTTACATTCCTAAAATAGTTTTTTGTGTGCTATTTTGCAGTAAAAATTCAGCTATTAAAATGAAATGTCAAAAATCATAACTATAAACTACAATATTTAACTTTTAGTTTTAGTACATTGATGCGTATGACTACTATTAATTAAGAGATGATTTGGGTAAAATGTTTGTCATCTTCAGAGTTTCAAAGATATTTCTGAAATTAAAATTGCAAACGATGGAGAACAAATCAAAGCAGTTTTACACATTCATTTTGGAAATATTTTAGGATGCTACGAACATTATATTAATCATAAAATAGAAGATTTTATGACTATTATTTCTGAGTTGTACTTTTTTTTGCCGATAAGCAGAAGAACTACTTGCCAATATGTATTAAAAATATATGAATATTGATATTTGCAATATGTCAACAATACTCAATATATGTTACGTTTTACATACATAATTCAGTTGGTACAATTCCCATAAAACATGTGAAATTATAACTACTACTACAATTTCCAACAAAATGTATAACAAATCAGAGATTAGCGTTAGATTACTCTGTATCAGTCAGATGTGACACAATTTTAATAGACTTAAAGGATATTTGTTTATTTTTAAATTGATAAATTCTAAAAAAATACATTTTTGTGTCATATTTTGCTGTATTTCAGATTTTTGTTATTAAAATAAAATTTTAAAAATCATAACTATAAACAACATTATTCAACTTTTATATTTAGTACATCGGTGCGTATGACTATTATTAATTAAAAGGATGTTTGGCTATAATGTTTGCCATTTTGAGAGTACCAAAGGTATTTCTGAAATTCAAATTGAAAATGATAGAGGACACACGTTTGTATTCAATTGTAATTCGCCTTCAATCGTATCGTATTTCGATTGTATGATTTTAACAATAATATTCCGTTTTTTTAACAAATGTTCAGGTACACCATGTGGCATATAATTGATATTAAGGCATAAATAGCTTTCTAACAAGAACCAAAGCTTTTGTTCGAACAGAAATATGCCATTCTATGAAATTGTATTGAAAGCGCTGCGGATTCAAATTACATAAAAATATTTCAATACACGTATGTAGGTCCTTATGTAAGTAAACCAAAATTCAATTAAAATGGCAAATAACAATAGAATGTGTGTAATATAACATCTATAGAAATCATGTGTACTAAATAATTAGAAACGTCTAAGAAAACAAAACGACTTTAGAAATATTAAGTTACAAAAAGATTTCTCAGTAAATTCTGACAAGGACGTTTATAATATTGACATATTTAAGAAAATATGAGTATAACCATGAATGAAATTAGTAAATATATATAACACAGCAGAAATTAGCATATAAGTGTTTAATAAAAATTTTCTATTACTTTAAAATACGAGAAAATCAGGCGTAATTTTTCTGGGAAATATTTAATACTCAAAAATGTAACATACTATATATTTAAAAATTATCTAGTCTTTTTTAATTGTTAAGTAGTTTTATTTCAAAATTATTTAGAACTAACACAAAATCAATATAGATCTATATACATATTTTAAAAAATTAAAAAAGACAATCTGCGATTTGTTTAAAGGTTATTTGCAGTTTTTTTAAGTTATTTACTTCTAAAAACAATCTTAGATGTATTTTAAAATTATTTTGTGCTAAAAACAAAGGTAGATTTATTTTAAATGTATTGAAATAAACCAATCGTTGGTATATTTCAAAATATATTTTTTATTAAAAAGTAATTGTAGATGTATTGAAATTTATTTAGAACTAAATAATTAGTCGTAAATTATTTTTTTTTTTAGAATAATAAAATGAATCATATGCTCGTACTTGTTCTAAAATTATTTGGCACAAAAATCCTGTCCCAGATTTTCTTTAAACAAAATTTGTGAGAAAAATCATTCGAATATTTATTTTGGAATTATTTAGTACAAGGAAGTTAACCCAACAAGATTGGTTTTAGAATCATTTACTACCAGAACAACAATGGTAGATTTATTTTAATATTATCTAATGTAAGATATTTTCTATCATATTTATATAAGTACTAAATAATTTGCAAAAAAATATAGTATTTAATACAAATTAATTTTAAATTAATTTTGATTCGTGGTACTAAATAATTTAGACAAATCTACAATTGTTTTCAGTAAACAGTAATTTGTAAAAAACCCTATTTTTAGTAGAAGGAAGTTAACTCAACAAGATTGGTTTTGGAATTATTAACTACAACAAAACATCGCCAGTAGATTTATTTTAAAATTATCTAATATAAGAAAATCTACGATATTTCCATTAGTACTAAATAATTTTAAAATGTTTATTAATTAAATTATTTTAAATTTATTTAGAAAATCAATGGTAGCTCTATGGCTGTTTGGTATTACGATTCTGTTTTTAGTTCAAAATAATTTTTGCATAAATCTCCTTTTGGCTTTTTTCGTACAAAATATTTTTCAAATAATCCTACGTCTTATTTTTGGTACTGAAAAAACATTAAGATAAAAAACATACGATTGGATTGCTGGTACTTAAAAAACTCAAATAAATCTGCATTGGTTGGTGTTGGATTTCAAGGTCGTTTTCTTTATCACTTGACTATTCAAAATACCTTCCTTCAAGAACTTTGAAGGAACTCTTTGATCTTCAGCTCAACTCCACAGTGAGAAAAACCATAAAATGACATCAATAACAGATCAATCCCGCATAGGGAAACATCAAAAAAATCTGCAATTGATTTGAACTATTCTAATATAAGAAAATCGAATGTATTTTAGTACTAAAATGTCAATTTTTCTTTTAAAAAAAATCTACAACTGCATTTTAGTACTATATACTTTTAAAATGAACATGTGATTGACTATTAGAACTAAATAATGAATACACGAAAACAACAATTGCAGATTTGTTTTAAAATTGTTTTGTAATACAAATCAATTGTTGAATAATTAAATTATTTCAAACTTATTTAGCAAACGAGAATTAAAACGATTATGTACTAAAAACAATCGTAGATTTAATTTAAATATATATATGAAAATTAATCTATCTCTATGACCTTTTAGTACCAATTAATTTTAACATAAATATACGATTTTATTTTTAGTACTTAGTAATATTTCACAAATCGCATCCTTCTTTGTTCTAAATAATTGTCAACTAAATCGATTAACTATTGATTACTGGCAGTAAATAACTTCAAGATACAAAAACTACTATTGGCTTTTTAGTACTAAATAATCTTAAATATATAAAAAAAACGGCCATATTTCTGTTTTTTTAGAACTAAATAATAATATAACTCCACACATTGAATTTTTAGTACCACATTAAATAACTCCATGCTAAAACTGTTAGTACTAAATATTTTTAAGACAAAATCTACGATTGACATTTAGTCCCGAATAATAAAATATTTTTAAAATTATTTAGTAATCGAAAAGCAAAAAAAAATCAGTCATATTTCTATGTTTTTTTAGAACTAAATAATAATATAACTTCACACATTGATTTTTTAGTACCACATTAAATAACTCCATGCGAAAACTGTTAGTACTAAATATTTTTAAGAAAAAATCTACGATTGACGTTTAGTCCCTAATAATAAAATATTTTTGAAATTATTTAGTACCGAAAAGCAATCGCAGGTTAAACAATAAAATAAACCGCACAGTAAGTTTTGGAATTATTTAGGGTCCGAAAATCAATTCTAGACTCAACCTAAAAATATTATGTACTAAAAAACAAATGGCAATTTTTTAAACAGTTTATTACCAAACAAATCAGCGATTTATTTTTAGTACCAAAAACCTCCGATATATTTTAGTACTACATGTTTTTAATTAAATCTACGATTTTTTCTACGGTTTTAAAATTGCAAACAACTCTGCCATTTATTTTTGGTACCCAATAATTCATAAATAAATCTAATCGGTGTTTTAGTACTAAAGAATTATAAAATAATACTGATTGGTTTTCATTGCAAATTATTTTTAGCACAAACCTTTGGTGGCTTTTTGCACTACAAATTTTTTAAATACAGTTCTGCAATAATATTGCTGAAAATTTTTGTTTTAAATATGTACTAAATAATTTTGCAAACAAACGATTAGTTCTTATTACCAAATATTTTTATAAATCTACGATTTGTTTTTTAGTAATCAATAATTTTAAAATAAATCTACAATTGCCTTTTTTGTATTAAATATGCGATTTATTTTTAGTATTAATTTTTTTTTTAAATTTTTTTAGTTTAATTAACACTTTTAAAAATAAATAGCTGTATAGTACTAAAGGATCTTAAAATAAACCTGATTGGTTTTTAGTACTTAATGATTTTAAGATATAAAATCTACTATTGTCTTTTATTAATAAATAATTTAATATTAATTAATAAATTTAGTACTAGTAATTAAATAAATAAAACCAATCACGGATTTATTTTAAAACTAATTATTACAACAAAAACCTGATTGGGGTTTAGTACTAAATATTTTTAAGATATAAAATCTACCATTGTCTTTTAGTAATAAATAATTTAATATTAAATAACAAATTTAGTACTAGTAATTAAATAAATAAAATCAATCACGGATTTATTTTAAAACTAATTATTATAACAAAATTATCTTATCGCATCCCTGTTTTTTATAACTAAATAATTTTTAAAACTAAATCTAGAATTGATTTTAGAACTAAATCATTTGTAAATAAATCTGCAATTGATTTTCTAGTATTAAATTATTTTAAAAGAAATCTGTGATCGGTTTTCTAGCATTCAATGATTTTAAAATAAATCTACAATTTATTGTCTAGTACTAAATACGTTTAAATTAAATCTGCGATAATTTTCTTAAAAAAATATATTTTTTTGCGATAAATAATTTGTACATTAATCTAAGTTAGCTTTAAAAAACTTAATAATTAATTTAAAGAGATACAATTTGCTATCAATTTTGTTGTTATTAATATAATACAATATTTTTAAAGTTTATCTATGAATTATTTTTAGAACCAAACAATTTGAGGATAAGAATAAATAAAACAAAGCATGGATTTAATTCAGAATTATAATACTATAAATGTACGATCAGTTTTTTAGTACTAAATAATTGTCAAATATATCCACAATTTAATTTCATGTAATTCACAATTTTGAAGCATATCTTTGATAGTTTTTTTTTTCAATAAATATTTTTTAGTACATAATAGTTTTAAAATAAATCGACGACTGGCTTTTAGTTCTATCTATATATTTTTAAAATAAGATTACGATTGGGTTTTTGTACTAAACAGTTTCATAATAAATATACTATTGTTTTTTAAGTACTAAATAATATTCAAATACATGCACAATTAAATTTCATGTATTTAATAATTTTAAAGCTTATCTTTGGTTTTTTTCTCTAAATAATCGTTTAGTACTAAATAGTTTTAAAATAAATCTATAATTGGTGCTTAGTTCTATATAATTTTGAATAAATCTTCCAATGGGTTTTCTAGCATTCAATAATTTAAAATAAAATCTATGAATGGCTTTTTAGTACTAAAGGTTTTAAAAAGTAATCCACGTTTGAGTTTCTAATGCTAAGGAACTTTAAAATAAATATACGATGGTTCTTTAGTACTAAATAGTTTTCAAATAAATCTAAGATTGAATTTCATGCATTTAGTTTAAATAAAAATCTTTGATTAATTTTTTTTAATAAATATTTTTTAGGTATTAAATAATTTTGAAAAAATCTACTGTTGCTTTTTTAGTTGTATATAATTTTAGAAGAAATCTTCGACTGGTTTTCTAGTACTTAAAAATTTTTAAACAAATCTATGAAAGACCTGTTAGTACTAAATTTCCTTAAAATAAATATACGATTGTTTTTTAGTACAAAATAATTTTCAAATAAATCTACGATTCAATTTCATGTATTTATGAATTTTAATGAATATGTACATTTGATTAATTTTTCCAATAAATAATTTTTTAGTACTAAATAGTTTTAAAATAAATCTTCGATTGGTTTTTTAGTTCTAATATAATTTTAGAATAAATCTTTGCCTGATTTTCAAGTACTTAATAAGTTTTAAACAAATCCAATAATGGCTTTGTAGTACTAAAGGATTTTAAAATAAATCAACGATTGTTGTTTAGTACCAAACAATTTTCAAATAAATCTGGGATTGAATTTCATGTATTTATGAATTTTAATTAATACATCTGATTGATTTTTTCCAATAAATAATTGTTTAGTACTAAATAGTTTTAAAATAAATATACGATTGTCTTTTCGTACTAAATAATTTTCAAATAAATCTGGGATTGAATTTCATGTATTTATGAATTTTAATGAATACATCTGATTGATTTTTTCCAATAAATAATTGTTTAGTACTAAATAGTTTTAAAATAAATCTACGATTGGTTTTTTAGTTCTAATATAATTTTATAATAAATCTTTGACTGGTTTTCAAGTACCTAATAAGTTGTAAACAAATCCAATAATAGCTTTGTAGTAGTAAAGGATTTTAAAATAAATCAACGATTGTCTTTTAGTACTAAATAATTTTCAAATAAATCTAGGATTGAATTTCATTTATTTCATAATTTTAAAGAATACGTGTGATTGATTTTTTCCCATAAATAATTTTTTAGTACTAACTAGTTTTAAAATAAATCGAAGATTGGTTTTTAGTTCTAATATAATTTAAGAATAAATCTGTGACTGGGTTTCAAGTACTCAATAAGTTTAAAACAAATCCAATAATGGCTTTGCTGTACTAAAGGATTTTAAAATAAATCAACGATTGTTTTTTTGTACTAAATAATTTTCACATAAATCTGGGATTGAATTTCATTTATTTCACAATTTTAAAGAAAATTTGTGCTTGAATTTTGTTCCTATAAATAATTTTTTAGTACCAAATAGTTTTAAAATAAATATACGACTGGTTTTTTAGTTCTAATATAATTTTAGAATAAATCTTTGACAAGTTTTTAAGTACTTAATAAGTTTTAAAAAAATCCAATAATGGCTTTGTAGTACTAAAGACTTTTAAAATAAATCAACGATTGTTTTTAGTACTAAATAATTTTCAAATAAATCTACGATTGAATTTCATTAATTTCATAATTTTAAAGAAAATGTGTGACTGAATTTTTTTCCTATAAATAGTTTTTTAGTACTAAATAGTTTTAAAATAAATACAAGATTGGTTTATCGTTCTATATATTTTTGGAATACATCTTTGACTGGTTTTCTATTTAGTACTTAATAATTTTTAAAAAATCTATGTATGACTTTATAGTATTCAAGCATTTTAAAATTAAACAACGATTGTTTTTTTTAGTACCAATGTATTTAAAATTAAATATACCAGATTGATTTTCCAGTTTTGAAAAAAATTTAAAGCAAACCAATGGCTGATTTTTGCATTAAATAAATCAAAAGCTACATTTTATTTTCTCACATTAAAAATTTAAAAATAAATCTCAGCTAACTTTTTAACACCAATCATTTTCAATCAAAAAATATCCATTAAATTGCTCCAGCTAAAAATTGTGAAAATATGCTCTTGAAATGAATAGTCCCTTGGCTTTATATGTATAGCCACCTCCTTTCCTCCTCAAATGGCTAATAAATCCTTTTACTTCTACTTTAACTTTTATTTACTTTAAACTTAAATCTAAACATTTTCATAATCTGTTTTTCTTTAGTTTTTGTTTATCTTAACGATTTAATAATATTTGCCATAGATCTTTTGGATTTCGTTCTGTGCTTTTATGCAAATAATAAATATTTGCCTTTTTGGAAGGACGAAACACCTTTCTCCCATGTTTTTTGTTCCTTCTACAGACCATTCATACACACATTAATATTAGAGTATAATTTTCTGCCAGAAAATTAACATGGTCTATGATTTTCTTATCGCCTAATGAATTATTCACAATATATGCTTTAAATGACTACATTTTGCTAAGCAAATGCATTTAAATATATGTATATATATATATATATATATATATATATAAATAAATAATTGGATTGCTTTAATTATATATAATAAAATATGTATCTAGATGTACATACATACATAATTAAATATGCTTAAGGAGTAGAGCAAAAATGAAATCCAGATTATGATAAATAAATTACTGTTAACAAGATATTGGTTTCATTGGCATAATATGAGAAAAACAAGAAAATGGAAATGGCAAATTAATGAAGTAAATCAAGGCGTATGAATGATATTAATTCAAATTAATATTAGTCATACGCCTAAGTTCATTTTTGATTAATATCAGTCATACGCCCTAGTTGCCATAATAATTATGTGGAGGATTATAGAGTATTGTGGGTGGTTAGAGATTAAAGGAAAACCAAATCATTTAAAGAAAACATACAAATAAGACTTTGTTTTCATATTTTGGGAGCTAATGAATGTTTACAAATATATAATTGTCCTTTTAGTGTATTAAATGGTTAAGTAAAGCTACAATTCTTTAGCAGTAGTAGCAATTAAGCAGTTCGACAAAGATCACAAACGACTAGATAACAACATGGAATTTTCAACAATAAATTTTAGAAACGTAAACTTTATATTTTTACTTTATATTAAAAATGTATAACATAGTATCACATTTTCCAAAGCCATTTGAAATTACTTCAAATGTTATTCTTTTAACACACAATTAATTCCGCAATAAATGTATTCCAGCAATACAGTCATTTATAAAATATTATCCAGAAGTTTATAAACTATTACAAGCCCACATACACACTAACAAAAACAAATACAACAACCAGCCAAACAAAAAAAGAGGCGTTAAAATGATTTACGTTGTTTCGGCTCTTAAAAGGATGAAGCTCTTTCTCTCACTCACGCACACTCACATAGTTTCCCACATTTATAGGTTATAAAAAAACAGAAACAAAGGACTCAAACACCCACAATATTTACTCTCACAAAAAACAGCAATTAATAACACACATCTGCAGAAGCAATACATGTGTACGTGTGCGTGTGTGTGTCTGAGTTGTAGTATATGTGTCACACTATTATGGGTATTATGCGGTATTAAATTAATAGAGTAAAGTGTATATCTAGTGAAACTAATTGGTGCTCTATAAATCATAATAGAGAAAGCAGCAGCAGCAAGAACAAACCCCATGAAGCTACGCTTGGATAAATTCAAAAATAATAAATCTATTGAGAGCAAAAGGCCTAAAAAGAAAGTGATAAACCATTTCCAAAGGCCAAAAGAGGTTTTGGAAGTGAAAACTAAAACTTTGTCGTGGCGTAACATAAGCAAGGACGACATTTCAACACATAATAATAAGACGCTTGTCGAGTGCTTTACCTAAGATTATTAGCAGGAAACAAAGGTTTTCTCGGGTTTCGTGTAATCTCAAAAGTGTAGGCAAGAAACTGAGAAGGACATTTTAAAGCTGTGTCATCACTTAACAAAGTTATGAGCTATCGAATGAAATTACCTTTTAATTAATAGTACTCATACGCCAGCTGGGACGGATTTATAAAAAGGCTTAATTTCTGGCCTGAAACTGAAAACAAGTCCTGCAAAAGGTAAAGTGATAAATACACAGAGGTTCAAGGATCTAAAAATATAATATATATTCTTTAGGATCATCCAGGGCAGAAAAATGTAATAAATTGAATTTTACCAAAAATGTCAATCATGAAATTTTCTACTGTAAACTTAAAATATTTACACATACAACGTGAGCAACTGTTGAATCAATTTAATTCATATACACACAACAAGGAATATGCAAGGGCGACATTTCGCTACATAAGAAGTCACTTGTAAACAGCCTTATCTAGGGATGTTTGCAAGAACATAAATATTTCTTGGGTTTTAATATAATCCGGGAAGTGTAAGGAACAATTTGAGATATAAACTTTAAAGCTATGTCATCACTTAAAAGAGTTGTGGGCTATCGAATGAATTTACCTCTTAATTAATAACAGTCATACGCAACATGGGACAGATTTATAAAAACTCCTAATTTCTGCGGTAAAACTGAAGGCAAATTCTGCAAAAGGCAAAATGATAAATAAACAGATGTTTAAGGGTCTAAATATATAAATATATTATTTAGGATCAAAATCGATTACTAAATCGCTTGAATCCATATACATAAAACATGGACTATGCAAGGACGACATTTCGTCACATAAGAAGTTACTTATAAACAGCCTTATATAGGACTAATTGAAAGAACATGGATTTTCTTGGGTTTTAATATAATCTTGGTAGTGTAGGGAACATTTTGAGATAGAAACTTTAAAGCTATGTCATCACTTTACAGAGATATGGGCTACCGAATGAAATAACCTCTTAATTAATAATACTTATACGCAACATAGGACGAATTTATAAAAACCTTAATTTCTGTGGTAGAAGCCGCACACAAGTCCCGTAAAATTAAAATAATAAATATACCGAGTACCAAAGATCTGCAGATATAAAATAAATCATGTGGGATCAAATAGAGCAGAAAAAATTAATACTTAATTGAATTTAAAATGTCAATCATCAAATTTTCTACCATAAACTTAAAATCTTTATATATGAATTAGGTACAACTACTGAATCGATTGAATCCATATACATAAAACATGGACTATGCAAGGACGACATTTCGCCACATAAGAAGTCACTTATAAACAGCCTTATATAGGACTAATTGAAAGAACATGGATTTTCTTGGGTTTTAATATAATCTTGGTAGTGTAGGGAACATTTTGAGATAGAAACTTTAAAGCTATGTCATCACTTTACAGAGATATGGGCTACCGAATGAAATAACCTCTTAATTAATAATACTTATACGCAACATAGGACGAATTTATAAAAACCTTAATTTCTGTGGTAGAAGCCGCACACAAGTCCCGTAAAATTAAAATAATAAATATACCGAGTACCAAAGATCTGCAGATATAAAATAAATCATGTGGGATCAAATAGAGCAGAAAAAATTAATACTTAATTGAATTTAAAATGTCAATCATCAAATTTTCTACCATAAACTTAAAATCTTTATATATGAATTAGGTACAACTACTGAATCGATTGAATCCATATACATAAAACATGGACTATGCAAGGACGACATTTCGCCACATAAGAAGTCACTTATAAACAGCCTTATATAGGACTAATTCAAAAAACATGGATTTTCTTGGGCTTTAATATAATCTTGGTAGTGCAGGGAACGATTTGAGATGGAAGCTTTAAAGCTATGTCATCACTTTACAGAGATATGGGCTACCGAATGAAATAACCTCTTAATTAATAATACTTATACGCAACATAGGACGAATTTATAAAAACCTTAATTTCAGTGGTAAAAGCCGCACACAAGTCCCGTAAAATTAAAATAATAAATATACCGAGTACCAAAGCTCTGCAGATATAAAATAAATCATGTGGGATCAAATAGAGCAGAAAAAAATAATACTTAATTGAATTTAAAATGTCAATCATCAAATTTTCTACCATAAACTTAAAATCTTTATATATAAAATGTGTACAACAACTGAATCGATTGAATCCATTTACTAAAACATGGACTTTTCAAGGACGACATTTCGTCACATAAGAAGTCACTTATAAACAGCCTTATATAGGGCTAATCGTAAAAACATGGATTTTCTTGGGCTTTAATATATAATCTTGGTAGTGTAGGGAACAATTTGAGATAGAAACTTTAAAGCTATGTTATCACTTTACAGAGATATGGCATATCGAATGAAATAACCTCTTAATTAATAATACTCATACGCTACATGGGACGCATTTATAAAAACCTTAATTTCAGTGGTAAAAGCCGCACAAAAGTCCCGTAAAAATAAAATAATAAATATACAGAGTATAAAAGCTCTGCAGATATAAAATAAATCATGTGGGATCAAATAGAGCAGAACAAATTAATACTTAATTGAATTTAAAATGTCCATCATCAAATTTTCTACCATAAACTTAAAATCTTTATATATAAAATGTGTACAACAACTGAATCGATTGAATCCATTTACTAAAACATGGACTTTTCAAGGACGACATTTCGTCACATAAGAAGTCACTTATAAACAGCCTTATATAGGACTAATTGAAAGAACGTGGATTTTCTTGGGCTTTAATATAATCTTGGTAGTGTTTCTATTTGAGATAGAAACTTTAAAGCTATGTCATCGCTTATAAGAAGTTATGGCCCATAGATCGATATTACATTTTAATTAATAATACTTATACGCAACATAGGACGAATTTATAAAAACCTTAATTTCTGTGGTAAACGCCGCACACAAGTCCCGTAAAAATAAAATAATAAATATACCGAGTACCAAAGCTCTACATATATAAAATAAATCATTTTGGGATCAAATAGAGCAGAAAAAATTAATATTTAATTGAATTTAAAATGTCAATCATCAAATGTTCTACCATAAACTTAAAATCTTTATATATAAAATGTGTACAACTACTGAATCGATTGAATCCATATACATAAAACATGGACTATGCAAGGACGACATTTTACCTTATATGAAGTCACTTAAAAACAGTCTTATATAGGACTAATTGAAAGAACATGGATTTTCTTGGGCTTTAATATATAATCTTGGTAGTGTAGGGAACAATTTGAGATAGAAACTTTAAAGATATATCATCACTTATAACTCTTATGGCCTATCGAATGAAATAACCTCTTAATTAATAATACTTATACGCAACATAGGACGAATTTATAAAAACCATAATTTCTGTGGTTAACGCCGCACACAAGTCCCGTAAAAATAAAGTAATAAATATACAGAGTATAAAAGCTCTGCAGATATAAAATAAATCATGTGGGATCAAATAGAGCAGAACAAATTAATACTTAATTGAATTTAAAATGTCAATCATCAAATTTTCTACCATAAACTTGAAATCTTTATATATAAAATGTGTACATCTACTGAATCGATTGAATTAATATACATACAACAATGGCTATGCAAGGACGACATTTCGCTACATAAGAAGTCAGTTGTAAACAGCCTTATCAAGGGCAATTTACAAGAACGTTAATTATTCTTGGGTTTTAATATAATCCCGGAAGTGTAGGGAACAATTTGAGATAGGAACATTAAAACTATGTCATCACTTATAAGAATTGTGAAGTATCGTATGAAATCACCTCTTAATTAATAATACTTATACCCAACATAGGACGGATTTATAAAAGTCCTTATTTTCGGTGCTAAAATCCGAACACAAGTCCCGCAAAATATAAAATAACAAACAAACTAAAGTTCTACGATCTAAAGATATAAAATATATAAAAATGGGATTAAATAGGATGGGAAAATTTCATATTTGAATACCATAAAATTAAAATCTACAATGACTGAACCGATTGAGTCCATATTCGCACAGCATGGACGGTATTTCACCACATAACAGGGCCTTATCTAAGGCTATTATCTCAAAAGTAGCCAGAACATGGGCTTTTCTTTGTTTTCGTATAATCTCTCAAGAGTGGGCAAAGTTTTGAGATACAAGTTTTAAAGCTATGTCATCAAGCAAAAGAGTTATGACGTATCAAATGTAGATACCTCTTAATTAATAATAGTCATACGCAACATAGGACATAGAGTATCAAAGATCGAAAAACTAAAGCTAAGTATAGACGATTGCCATATCGGGCAACATCATCAACCCTGTTAAAGTGATGCAAATGTACAGACAATGACAGATTAATAGGCAAAAGTGAATGGACAGTTCAGACGATTGCAAGAAAATCTTACAATTTCATATATTTTGTAAATATTTATATGAAAGATGGCCAATAAAATATTTTATAGACAACTAGCTGAACCCGGTCCACTTCGTTGCCCCATATTTCCGATCCCGTCCATTTTTGGACCACTGACGTAGACTGCCAGCAGAACTGCAGTGGAACGAACACACAAACAAACGATTTGCCACGCCCACTATTTGCAAAATTTTTTTTCCCAAAACCATCTCAGACCAAATAGCTTTCAAACAAAAGAAACAAATTTAAAATCGGTCCAGTGGTTTAAGCGTCTATAAAACACATACATACATACAAACATTTTTCCATTTTTATATATTTATATATAGATATAGACAATAAAATGTTTTTCCGACAATGCATAAACTTCGCATATCTCACAATGACTTTTTTTGCCAACGCTGCAACAGAAATATTTTATGCTCACACGGTTGTACGTTCACAGAATTTCATTTTCCGCCATTTTTCGACAATATTGTCCGATCTGGCAATCGTCTGTACTTAGCTTTACGTAAATCATATCATTAAATACCATAAACCTAAAATATCTTTGAATGAGTCCATATTCATAGCTAGCTTAGGAACCAGGAGGTAATGGTCAAGGGCGTCAATTTATGAACCATTTATTCATTTATTGTCTTTGGATAGTACTGTCAATAATAGGAAAATATCAAATTCAGAAAAGTTAGATTTCACAAAAACTCAAAATCATTTATAATTGCTTTATTATAAACGGGGGCAGATATTGTTATATGTAGTTACTATGTAAGGGACAGAACAACGACTGCAAACCAGCTAGTTAAATACATGTTTTTCCATCCTGGTCGAGGAATTTATAAGTATTATTAACAACTTGTAAACTCAAAATAAATAAAACTCATATGTCAGGACCTTTAAAATCTGAACAAGCTCCCTATAAATACACTAAAATTCCTAATTTATTTCCTAAAATAAATAAGATTAAGTGGCTGGAATTTAATTTCTTGGGATTTTATATAATCTTAGAAGTGCAGAGAAAGATTTGAGATAGAAATTGTAAATGTATGTCATCACATAGAAGAGTTATGGACTATCGATTGAAATTACCTGCTTATTAATAATACTCATACGCTACATAGGACGGATTTATAAAATCCATGTATTCGTATTTCTGAAGAAGCCTTGCAAAGACTATTTGGATGAAAATTTAGATTTTTCCTCGGTTTTCATATAATATCTTAAGTGTAGGGAAATGGTCCGTTTTGCAATTTTTGTTATTGTTTTATTTTATTTCTCATACTTCGTTACTGGGAATCAAGGTCATAACTTGTGGAAAATATCTACTTTGAAGTTATTTGATTTCACTATTTGTAGGCTGGTATTGAAGGAATTGATATGATTTGTCCCATGGAGCGTATAAGTATTATTAATTCAGCAGTATGCTGGAAAAATAGAGTTTTCTATCAACTTGGCGACAGACAAGTATGAAGGTTTCAGTCGAGTAAACCGGCTAAGGTGTACCCTGACTTTGTGTTACCAGACAATCAATATTTAACAAAATTTTAACCGTTTTGTGGGGGAGATACTATTAGGAGTGGACCGATGTGACCCATCTTCGAACTTAGCCTGAAATAGCAAAAAAAAAATTTACCAAACATCAAATGTGTAGTCAATCGGTTACTCCTTTCGAGAGTTAGGAGAGAGAGTGCGGAGAGACAGACATACGGACAGACGGACGTTGCTGAAACTGAAACTTACTCCTTTCGAGAGTTAGAAGAGAGAGAGAGAGAGTGCGGAGAGACAGACAGACGGACGGACGGACATTGCTCAAATGACTTAGAATGTCCTGAAATGTATTTCCGTCGAACATACATAGGGTCTTAGATCACGCATACGATGTAGCAAATGATATATACCGTCCTCCCGGAAGAGAGGCTGTAAAATACCCAAATAATTTAAAATTAATAACAATCATACGCCACCAATGCCAAGCATTAATAACCTTAACAAATTTCCCCTAAAAGTTTATGTGGTTGAAATTTACATTTTACTCGTAGTATTAATAATTCTTGAATTTGCTACTCATTAAATGCATTAATTCTTCGCCATATATGGGATACCAGTGTATACGTATTACGCACAATTTTTATGAATCCCATTTATAGGAAAATCCTAAAAATAAGTTGTAAAATAAAACAGGTTATAACAATTTTAATACCAAGAAAGAGCTTAAATTCGGCAATACGCATTTTATCACATATGACAATGTTTGTGTGAAATGTTACAATTTCTTTTTTTTTCACAAAACATAACTTAGGTTTGTGATGAAAAATGAAATCTGAAATGGTAACATCATCACCACATCTGTTGTTTGAGGAGGTCTGAGCATTGTTTCTTTACGGCCAACAATAAACCTTTGGATTTATTGAGAAAGTATTTATATATCAGGTATCAAGAATTATATGATCACATAAATAAAGTAGATTTTTATGATTTTATTGAAACAGCCGTAAATGTATATTGAACGTAATATAATCTACGTATAAAATTTGCAACAAAGTAAAATCAATACAATTGTCTCGCGTTGCGTATGAGTGTTATTAATTCCGTATTCCATGCAAGGAAGACATTGATCATTTCTGTATTAGATATCGAGGTAACCCATAACTCAATAACAAAGTAGAGAAAGTAATTTAATATTCATTAAGTGTTTATTGTACTCAATAGAATGTGATTAATATATTTTTAACATTACAAAATCAAATTATCCCATATAACGTATGAGTTTTATTAATTTGGTATTCCGTTAAGGAAAGTTGATCAGTTCGTTATTAGATGTTTGAGATAATAAATTACTCTTGAACAAATGAAAAGTTACATTTAACACACAGTTAATATGTACCCATTAAAATGGCTCAAATTGTAAAGATTAAAAGTATTATTGCAGAATATTACATAGTTTTTTATTAAAGGTCGAGTTAAAAAATATATAAAAAGTAGAATATCCATTAATGTTTATAGAAATTCTGTAAACTATTAAAAATTGTTGACTCCGTAAAATTAAATAATATTTAGAAATTAATCATAGCTTAATATATAAAAGAAAATCTCGACAAATTCGGACATGACGCAGGGTGACGATGAGTTTGAATATTCAAGCATGACGAATGAGTACTATAATTACTTAGACATGTCCTGGTGACATATGAGTATTATTATTAATTAGACAGTACAATGAAGAGAGACGCAACTAATATTTATATCAATAGTCCCCTAGAGCGTATAAGTATTAATAATTGAGCTACAACCCCTAAAATACACCGTGTCCACTGTAAATAAGTGGAAACGTTAAGAAAATGTTGTCAGAGACCTCATTTTCTATAGGAACACATGTCAGAGTGAACTTTTTCTATGGGAAAAGTTATCAGAGATCACTTTTTCTATAGGAAAAGTTATCGGAGGTCACTATTTTTATAGAAAAGTTGTCAGTGGTAACTTTTTCTTAAGGAAAAGTTGTTTGAGAGATCACTTTTTCTTAAGGAAAAAATGTCAGAGAGCGCTGTCTCTATAGGGAAAGTACTCGGACAGCATTTTTTCTATAGGAAATGTCCTGAGAGAGCACTTTTTCTATAGTCAAAGTTGTCAGAGACCACTTTTTCTATAGGAAAAGTTCTCAGAGACCACTTTTTCCATAGGAAAAGTTGTCAGAGACCATATTTTACATAGGAAAAGGTGTCAGAGACCATTTTTCTATAGGAAAAGTTGTCAGAGACCACTTTTTCTATAGGAAAAGTTGTTAGAGACCACTTTTTCTTTGGGAAAAGTTGTCAGAGACCACTTTTTCTGTAGGAAAAGTTGTCAGAGACCACTTTTTCTATAGGAAAAGTTGTCAGAGACCACTTTTTCTATAGGAAAAGTTGTCAGAGACCGCTTTTTCTATAGGAAAAGTTGTCAGGGACCACTTTTTCTATAGGAAAAGTTGTCAGGGACCACTTTTTCTATAGGAAAAGTCGTCAGAGACCACTTTTTCTATAGGAAAAGTTGTCAGAGACCACTTTTTCAATAGGAAAAGTTGTCAGAGACCACTTTTTCAATAGGAAAAGTTGTCAGAGACCACTTTTTCTATAGGAAAAGTTGTCAGAGACCACTTTTTCTATAGGAAAAGTTGTCAGAGACCACTTTTTCTATAGGAAAAGTTGTCAGAGACCACTTTTTCTATAGGAAAAGTTGTCAGAGACCACTTTTTCTATAGGAAAAGTTGTCAGAGACCACTTTTTCTATAGGAAAAGTTGTCAGAGACCACTTTTTCTATAGGAAAAGTTGTCAGAGACCACTTTTTCTATAGGAAAAGTTGTCAGAGACCACTTTTTCTATAGGAAAAGTTTTCAGAGACCACTTTTTCTATTGGAAAAGTTCTCAGAAAGCACTTTTTCCACTTTTTCTGCGGGGAAAATTGGAGATACAACTTTTCCTACAGAAAAAGTGGTCTTTGAAAATTTTTCCTGCAGAAAAAGTGCTTTCTGAGAACTTTTCCAATAGAAAAAGTAGTCAGAGACCACTTTTTCTATAGAAAAGTTGTCAGAGACCACTTTTTCTATTGGAAAAGTTGTCAGAGACCACTTTTTCTATTGGAAAAGTTGTCAGAGACCACTTTTTCTATTGGAAAAGTTCTCAGAAAGAACGTTTTCCACTTTTTCTGCAGGAAAAATTGTCAAAGACCACTTTTTCTGTAGGAAAAGTTGTCAGATACCACTTTTTCTATAGGAGAAGTTGTCAGAGACCAGCTTTTCTATAAGAAAAGCTGTCAGAGACCACATTTTCGATAGAAAAAGTTGTCAGAGACAACATTTTCTATAGAAAAAGTTGTCAGAGACCACTTTTTCTATAGGAAAAGTTGTCAGAGACCACTTTTTCTATAGGAAAAGTTGTCAGAGACCACTTTTTCTATAGGAAAAGTTGTCAGATACCACTTTTTCTATAGGAAAAGTTGTCAGATACCACTTTTTCTATAGGAAAAGTGGTCAGAGTCCACTTTTTATATAGGAAAAGTTGTCAGAGACCACTTTTTATATAGGAAAAGTTTCCACAGGGAACTATTGCTATAGGAAGAGTTGCCACAAATCACTTATTTTACAGGAAAAGTTGCCAGAGAGCGTTTTTTTCTATAGGAAAAATTGTCAGAGTCCACTTTTCCTATTGGAAAAATTATCGGAGACCACTTTTTCCATAGGAAAAGTTGTCAGAGTCCACTTTTTCTATAGGAAAAGTTGTCAGACACCACTTTTTCTGTAGGAAAAGTTGTCAGAGACCACCTTTTCTGTAGGAAAAGTTGTCAGATACCACTTTTTCTATAGGAGACGTTGCCAGAGAGCGTTTTTTCTATAGGAAAAATTGTCAGAGTCCACTTTTCCTATCGGAGAAAAAATTATCGCAGATCAATTTTTCTATAGGCAAAGTTGTCAGAAACCACTTTTTTCATAGGAAAAGTTTCCACAG
Organism: Eudasyphora cyanicolor; assembly: GCA_963930755.1. NCBI lineage: Eukaryota > Metazoa > Arthropoda > Insecta > Diptera > Muscidae > Eudasyphora > Eudasyphora cyanicolor. The sequence goes on along the minus strand of OZ005735.1, from coordinate 16,727,600 downwards.
AACACTTTTGCTATAGGAAAAGTTGTCGGAGACTATATTTTTTATTAATAATTGTTATAAATTGCTATACAATATTCAAGGCTCGCCATTGTCACATCCAATTGGAAATCAATATGATACCTAATAAAAAAAATAACTGCTGAAAGCAATTAAGTTTACATTAAAATCACTGTTTTCCTTATTCCTGTGAAGTTCAATCAAATAGTGAATTTACAAATGAAATTATGTAATTGCTCCCTTGTAGCGTATACGAGTTATTAATTCAGCATTCGTCTTCCGCAGAGAAAAAAAGACAACGCTGACAATTTCTCTCGATTCGAAATCAATGTCATAAATAATTCAATAACTAATTGAAGCAATTAATTTAACATTCAAATCACTTGATTTCATTTTTTCGAAAAAAGCAAAGTTCTATATATTTTTGCCATCGTTCACAAACATTTCACTTTTACATTGTAAAGAATGATTCTCTGAATTGATGGCACAATTAATACTCAACTGGCATAACAATTACGGACAAAGGGTTCGTCGTTCGTTCCTTCATTCAGTCATTCATTCCAAAAAAAGCTGTGATAATTGATTTTCCAGAACTCATTCATTTTGTGCACATCAATAGAATTTTAGTTTCAATTAAAGGTTGTCATAGATATTGACAGCAAAATGTGGCAATCGACGGAGTGCCAATAGTGATTGCGTCAAATAGTCAAACGACCAACAAAGACGTCAATTTGTTAATGAAATTATTATTACTTGCAGCCAGCCATGTGGTCCGGGGAATCCAAACGACACAGAAACAACAAATTCAATCAATGTAAAAATAAATATTTGTATTATGCAAACAAAAATCTATTCACACCACCTTAAAAAATCCAACGAAAATTGTCTCGCAGTTAAATCAATATAAATAAATTGCGAAGAACCAAAAAAGCAAATTCTTACACAAATAAATAAAGTAAACGTCAATGAAAACTTGAAAATTAAATAAAAATAAACACTTTTGATGGCCGAAAAATAAAACTCGAGATTTTTACATTGTACGTATTTAAAATATTTAACCTTGCCATAAAAATAAGCCATAAAATGCAATGACAACAAAATAATACTAAATAGGTAATAAATAAATTCCAAATGGACGAAATTGTAAAATCTAAATAAATAAATCATTTGGGCATAAATCAAAACAGACCACTTGAAGATGAGGTATTGGAATCAAATTCACCAACGACCCCGAGTGACGTATGAGTGTTATTATTATTCTGACATGGCACGCGGTGACGTATGAGTGTTGTTAATTCCGCGACTGAACAATGAAAATCGACATAACTCTTTTATGGCACATAAAAGTATTTATTATTAAATGTACAAATTATTCATAACAAATGAAATTATTATTATAACAACAGAGAATTGCTGAAGAAATTGGTAGACTTAGAAATTTAGATTTATTGATAAAAAGAATGCAAATTATGTCTAATTTCTAATTTAATTATTTCTAATTGATATAGATACGCTTTTTTATAAATCCAAAACGCTCACAAACAGAAAATACGGATATTTTAATCACATTCTAAAATAGTCCCGGGTGACGTATTAGTGTTATTAATTCTTAAGAATTTCAAAAAGTGGTCTCTGACAAGTTTTCCTTAAGAAAAAATGGTCTCGGACAACTTTTCCTTAAGAAAAAGTGGTCTCTGAAAACTTTTCCTTTACAAAAGTGACCTCTAACAACTTTTCCTATTGAAAAAGTGGTCTCTGACAACTTTTCCTATAGAAAAAGTGGTCACTGACAACTTTTCCTATAGAAAAAGTGGTCTCTGACAACTTTTCCTATAGAAAAAGTGGTCTCTGACAACTTTTCCTATAGAAAAAGTGGTCTCTGACAACTTTTCCTATAGAAAAAGTGGTCTCTGACAACTTTTCCTATAGAAAAAGTGGTCTCTGACAACTTTTCCTATAGAAAAAGTGGTCTCCGACAACTTTTCCTTAAGAAAAAGTGTTCTCTGACAACTTTTCCTTAAGAAAAAGTGTTCTCTGACAACTTTTCCTATAGAAAATGTGGTCTCTGACAACTTTTCCTATAGAAAAAGTGGTCTCTGACAACTTTTCCTATAAAAAAAGTGGTCTTCCTATAGAAAAAGTGGTCTCTGACAACTTTTCCTATAGAAAAAGTGGTTTCCTATAGAAAAAGTGGTCTCTGACAACTTTTCCTATAGAAAAAGTGGTCTCTGACAACTTTTCCTATAGAAAAAGTGGTCTTCCTATAGAAAAAGTGGTCTCTGACAACTTTTCCTATAGAAAAAGTGGTCTCTGACAACTTTTCCTATAGAAAAAGTGGTCTCTGACAACTTTTCCTATAGAAAAAGTGGTCTCTGACAACTTTTCCTATAGAAAAAGTGGTATCTGACAACTTTTCCTATAAAAAAAATGGTCTCTGACAACGTTTCCTATAGCAGAAGTGGTCCCTGACAACTTTTCCGATAGCAGAAGTGGTCAGTGACAACTTCTGCTATAGCAGAAGTGGTTTCTGACAACTTTTCCTTAAGAAAAAGATGATCTCTGAAAATATTTCCTTATTTTTCCTGTATATAAATTCACAAATTTCTTTTAAATTTATATCGTTTCAAACTGTACGTAGGAGCGTATGCTGAACAGTAATTGCAGCCACCATGGTCGTATGATTGTTATAATTTTGTTTTGTATCCTTGTTAAGTATTTGTAAATCTTCCCCCTATTAAAGAAAAACATTTTTAAATTTCTTGTTTTCTTGACTTGTCAACAACTTGACATTGTTTTCAACGAACAAATAAATCTCTCACAAATACCCTGAATTTAATGCAACTTTTTTCTGTTTTTTTCTCACATTTCTTTGCAGGTTGGTAATTAAAAAAAATCAACAGACCTCCAAATCCGAACGCTAGACATATGTACCTTTCAGCAAAAATCTTTCAACACTTGTGAAACAGACAAAAGAATGTCTGTCGCATTTGGTAGACAACAACGACGACTTCGGTGTAGTTAGTAAGTATTTATGTGAAAAAATGAGACACCCCCTCGCAAAACACAACTTTAGAAGGCACTGTGCCGTCGAACAGTCTAAGTTGCAAATTTCAAAAAATACGTTGACATTTGAAATGTCGTTATAGAAAGAAAAATATAAATCCTACGCAATTGTGTTCACTTTAAAGACTATCTAGAATTGAAATTCTAATTCTATAGACTAGAAAAAATTAAAAAAAAATGCATTTCAATTTGAATGTAAATTCTAAAACATTTGGTTTAGCAGGAAAAGGTGCTAGCGGTGGCGATGTATTGCATTTCAATTATTTTTGTTTTAATTCTTTATCTGAAATAATTGTGTGACATTTAGCAAAATAAACGACAAATGAGTTGAGTGGCCTTTAAGGTAATCACATTGTATTCACTACAAATCGATTGACTTAGTGACTGACTGACCGTCTGTCCGTTTTATCAGCCAGCTATCGTTGCAGTCAATATATGATAGTGGGCGCTAACCATTCATTAGCCACAGGGGCCACCCCATGCCAAGGGGATTTCTTGGCTCGTTTCTTTGGCTGTCACTCGTGAATGACAGAAATTCAACATTTGCTTAATCTGAAGTCTAAATTGACATATATGTGAAATTCTTGGACCGGGAAGAGGTATGTAAATTAGTAGAAAATTGGTTTTGGGGGGAATTCGAAGATTGTCTGGCATTCTACCAGTGGAAGGGAACACATAATTGGCTTTCAACCAGTTCTGTACAATTTGATAGGGAAACATTTAATTTTGTTGATAAGAAAGTACGATCACGTAGGTTTGACAAAGAATTAATTGACTTACTGAAGTTTTCGAAAGTTCAAATAGTTTTGGCATGAGGACATTTTTTATAGGGTCCGATGGTTAAGTGATGAGAATCTAAAAAGAAAGCAAGAAACATAAACTAATTATAACAAACTTAAAAATGAGAAATAAAAAAAATATTTCAAAATATTAAAATATCAATGATAAACAAATAAATTATAAAAATAAAAAATATAAAAACCAAGAAGTATAAAAAGATAAAAATAGAAAAAGATAAAAATAAAAAAATACTAATATATGTATGTATATAAAAATTTGAAAACATAAAAATTGAAAATATAAAAATATAAGCAAATAAAAACATAAAGTTCCAAAAATATAAAAATGGGAAAATATCAAAATATAGAAGTACAAAAGTATAAAAATATGAAAAAATTAAAATATAAAAATAAAAATCTAATCTATTATCATATTACATAGAAATATATATATATATATATATATATGTGTGTGTGTGTATTAAAATATTTTTATATTAAAATTATATAATAATATATCTTTTTCATATTTTTATATTTTGATATTTCTGTATTTTTTAATTTTTTGGCAATTTTATATTTTCATGATTTCATATTTTTATATTTTTATATGTTTATTTCTATTTATTTTTAATTTTTTATACTTGTGTATTTCTACATTCTTATAGTAAAATATATTATTCAACATTTTTATATTTTAATATTTCTATATTTTTATATATTTCTATACATCTATTTTTTATGTTTTTATATTTTTACGGTATTATTTATATATTTGTATTTTTATATTTTTATTTTTTTATATATTTTTATGTATTGATATTCATATCGATACATCCATTCTAAACTATGATAAGTGCAAAAAGGTAGTTTTTCAGGGGAGGCGATCAAAGTAAAAATATATAAAAATATAAAAATATAAAAATATAAAAATATAAAAATATAAAAATATAAAAATATAAAAATATAGAAAGAAATATAGAAATATAGAAATATCAAAATATCAAAATATAAAAATATAAAAATATAAAAATATAAAAATATAAAAATATAAAAATATAAAAATATAAAAATATAAAAATATAAAAATATTAAAATATTAAAATATTAAAATATAAAAATATAAAAATATAAAAATATAAAAATATAAAAATATAAAAATATAAAAATATAAAAATATAAAAATATAAAAATATAAAAATATAAAAATATAAAAATATAAAAATACAAAAATATAAAAATATAAAAATATAAAAATATAAAAATATAAAAATATAAAAATATAAAAATATAAAAATATAAAAAAAAATAAAAAATATAAAAAAAATAAAAATAAAAATTTAAAAATTTAAAAACATTTAAATTTTAAAATAAGAAAATATAAATATATAAAAATATAAAAATCCAAAAACATAAAAATATAAAAATATAAAAATAAAAAAATATTAATATTTAAAATTATATAAATATAAAAATATGAAAATATAAAAATATCAAAATATAAAAATATAAATATATAAATATATAAAAATATAAAAGTATAAAAATTTTAAAATATAAAAATCCAAAAATATAAAAATATAAAAATGTAAAAAAATAAAAAGATAAAAATATAGAAATTCAGAAATATAAAAATAGTATAAAAATATAAAAATATATAAATATAAAAATAAAAAATACAAAAATATAAAAATATAAATATATAAAAATACAAAAATATTAATATATAAAATTATAAAAATATATAAATATAAAAATTTAAAAATATAAAAATATAAAAATATAAAAATATAAAAATATAAAAATATAAAAATATAAAAATATAAAAATATAAAAATATAAAAATATAAAAATATAAAAATATAAAAATATAAAAATATAAAAATATAAAAATATAAAAATATAAAAATATAAAAATATAAAAATATAAAAATATAAAAATATAAAAATATAAAAATTAAAAAATATAAAAATATAAAAATATAAAAATATAAAAATATAAAAATATAAAAATATAAAAATATAAAAATATAAAAATATAAAAATATAAAAATATAAAAATATAAAAATATAAAAATATAAAAATATAAAAATATAAAAATATAAAAATATAAAAATATAAAAATATAAAAATATAAAAATATAAAAATATAAAAATATAAAAATATAAAAATATAAAAATATAAAAATATAAAAATATAAAAATATAAAAATATAAAAATATAAAAATATAAAAATATAAAAATATAAAACTATAAAAATACAAAAATACAAAAATATTAATATATAAAAATATAAAAATATTAATAAATAAAAATTTAAAAATTAAAAAATATAAAAATCCAAAAATATATAAAAATATAAAAATTAAAAAATATAAAAATATAAAAATCCAAAAATGTAAAAAGATAAAAATATAAAAATATAAAAATATAAAAAAAATAAAAATATAAAAATATAAAAATATAAAAATATAAAAATATAAAAATATAAAAATATAAAAATATAAAAATATAAAAATATAAAAATATAAAAATATAAAAATATAAAAATATAAAAATATAAAAATATAAAAATATAAAAATATAAAAATATAAAAATATAAAAATATAAAAATATAAAAATATAAAAATATAAAAATATAAAAATATAAAAATATAAAAATATAAAAATATAAAAATATAAAAAAAATAAAAATATAAAAATATAAAAATATAAAAATATAAAAATATAAAAATATAAAAATATAAAAATATAAAAATATAAATATATAAAAATATAAAAATATAAAAATATAAAAATATAAAACTATAAAAATACAAAAATAATAATATATAAAAATATAAAAATATTAATATATCAAAATATAAAAATTAAAAAATATAAAAATCCAAAAATATATAAAAATATAAAAATTAAAAAATATAAAAATATAAAAATTCAAATACATATATAAAAATATAAAAATGTAAAAAGATAAAAATATAAAAATATAGAAATTCAGAAATATAAAAATAGTATAAAAATATAAAATTATAAAAATATAAAAATATATAAATATAAAAATATAAAAATATAAAAATATAAAAATATAAAAATATAAAAATATAAAAATATAAAAATATAAAAATATAAAATAATATAAAAATATAAAAATATAAAAATATAAAAATATAAAAATATAAAAATATAAAAATATAAAAATATAAAAATATAAAAATATAAAAATATAAAAATATAAAAATATAAAAATATAAAAATATAAAAATATAAAAATATAAAAATATAAAAATATAAAAATATAAAAATATAAAAATATAAAAATATAAAAATATAAAAATATAAAAATATAAAAATATAAAAATATAAAAATATAAAAATATAAAAATATAAAAATATAAAAATATAAAAATATAAAAATATAAAAATATAAAAATATAGAAATATGAAAATACCAAAATATAAAAATACCAAAATATAAAAATAACACAATATAAAAATATAAAAATACCAAAATATAAAAAAATAAAAAAATTAACACAGAAAAATATGAAAATTCAAAAGTACCAAAACAAAAAAACATAAAAAACCTATTTCCGTTAAACATACTTGGGTCACTTCTTTAATATGTTACACTTTTGGACCGTAGTAGTAAATGTTATAAACACCCCCACCCCCCCCATAATGTTTTTGTTTTCAAACACTCCTGCCTCATCCCTCGCATAGGAAATATGCCGCTTATGTCAATTCCTCTGTGCCATGCGTTCGGCATCCTTTAACAATGATTTACGAAGTAATTCCCGAGTTATTGAATTATTTATGCTGGCTGTGTCATTTGCGTGTCCTTTACAAGATCCTTAATAACTTTTCCTGAGCGCTGAGTAAGCGGTTGGGGAGAAAGCGAGCGAGTGTGTGTGTCTGTGATATCCCCTCCCGGATGCAGGATGCAAATTCATCAGTTGCATGCTTCATTACTTTTATGTGTTCTTCGTTTTTTTTCCTGCAGATTCTTTCTTTTGCTATTGTAATACTGAACAGATGAAGGAAAGGAAGGAGAAGGAGAAGGAAAAGAGTTGGGGATGATGGGAAAGAAATCAGTTTTCAGCACAGAAGTGTTATAACATCCTTTTATATTAAAATGCAATTTGTAGCCAAGTGCCGGAAACCATAAGTTACACAAACACAAGTGCCACGGTGACTCATACATACACACACACACGGAAAGATTCATATCTCTGAGTGACACAGCTAAGGTTTCACACAGATATGGCTTCAGAGTCAAGAGAATGCAACTTGTATACTTACACACTCAGTAAATCATATCTATAGGGGAGAGATAGTGTGAGAGGGAGAGCGAGAGAAGGAACAGGAAACGGATGCAGACGACAGTCAAACTTTGCAATGTAGATTGTTTTTTTTTGTGTTGGTGGGATTTGTACGTATACGTTATACTCTGTCGATGGGGTTTTTTACAATGAAACAAGATAATTTTAAGTTTATTAAAAAATAAATGATGGTTATTGTAAAATGGGTATTATTGCATTCGCTGCTCTTTGCGAGCGAGTTAAAAATGACAATGGAAAACGCGAGGAAAATGCAATTTCACTCTTTGTCCTCAATGCGAAAACAAAAATATATTCCTTAATTTGAGATTTCCTTTAGGGGATATAGGGGATGGATATTCCTTTTTTATTGCTGATTGCTATAAAAGAAACATTTCTTTCTTGCTTAATGCTTAAAGTTTTCTCCATTTCCTTGTTCCCTTCCCACCACCCCTCTTGCTCACTCTATTGATGATAAAATGCACATATGAAAACATTGATAATATAAAGAAAATATATGGGGACAATTGTGTGGTAAGTTTTTATTCCCCCTCCTTTTTTCCGCAGAAAATTGTGGAATGTTTTTTTCCGAAATGTTTTCATAGAGAAATATCAAAAGAAATATTATGATGACAAAACTTTGGGGTTAAAGAAATAGTGAATTAAATTATTTCTAGAAATGTATTTTTAAGTTTCCTATGAATTGTGAAGTATTTTTTTAAGAGAATAAAATAATATTAAGCAAGGGGAGGAGCAAATACTGTATTTATGAACAGAAACAATAGCAATCTGGAAAAGTTATAATAAAGTTTCCAAAAAAAGGAGAACAAATATATAAATATTGCTCTAGTTTCCAAAACGGTTTGATAATCTTGGTTATATGTTAGGGCGGAATAAATTTATAGTGGGCACATATGTAGACTGGAAAAAATCCTTTTCAATGATGTCTTGTTTTCCTCTGTATCTTAATTAGTTTTGAAGTTATGGCGATTTTTTCTAATCATCTCTCAATTGATATTAGTTATACGCACCCTTAAACTAATTATTAAAAGTGCAATTTGAAAATGATTGGCTAAAGTTTTAGGCTTTAATGTTGACAAATTGCTACAGAACAATACAAAGAATATTTCTGATAGAAATAAATAGTAGTTCACGGCAGAAATTGTTGGTTATACATTAGGGCTGAGTAATTTGGTTGAAGGGAAAATCTTAACCAAAAAAAAATCTTTTTTAATGATGTTTTGTTTTCCTTTGAATCTTAATTCGTTTCCAAGTTATGGCGATTATTTTAAATCATCTCTCAAATAATATTAGCCATACGCCCCTCTAAACCATTTATAGATGATATCGGATAGGACTAAATAGACTGTTAATTTTCTTAATGACAATTTTTGTCAAAGATATCAGTAGAAAATGTTAGCGATTTCCAAGAGCATCAAAAGATGCATCGAAGTTTTTAAAGCGGTATAGGGATGGCCAGGCAATTTCTGTATAATAATTATTTAAGTGTCTTCCTAAATGTCTTTCTCGGTATGTTTAAAATTTTCGAAAACCTTCCATTACAGAGTTGTTCCCGAAGAGGTAAACCTCTCGGGATATGCAGCAAACTTTGTTTTCAAAATACGAAAGATCAAAATCTATTCTAGAGATAAGGTTTGTTCCGAGTTGTTGTTTAGAATTTCATGAAAATTGCTGTGTAAATCTGTGATCTCTTGAAACCACCAGACTTTGTGCAAAAACATTGAGAGACAATAGCCAGTAATAGTAAATTAATAATAGGCACCTTTGTCCCATTTATAAAATTCTGTTTAAGCAGCAATTTCTGGATTTAAAATTATGAAAACCATATAACGGTCTCTTCAATAAGACAAAAAAAACATTTCCTTTTCAATGATGTTTTATTTCCCTCTCTATCTTAATTCGTTTTGAAGTTATGGCGATTTTTTTTTAATCATTTCTCAATTAATATTAGTTATACGCACCCTTACACCTATTATACGAGTACAAATGGCATTTGAAATTGATTGGCTGTAGATATGGGTTTTAATATTTACAAAATTGGTACATAACAATATAAACGCATATTTCAGATAGGAATCAATAGTAGTTCACCATACTTTTTCTTGTTTCCAAAGCGGTGAGAAATTTGTGAGTATATAATAGGGCGAAGTAAATTGGTTGGAGGGAAATTGTTGACCAAACCACATCCTTTTTACTTCCCTCTCTATCTAAATTTGTTTTGAAGTTATGGCGATTTTTTCAAATCATCTCTCAATTAATATTGGTTATACGCACCCTTAAACCAATTATATAAATCACATTTAAAATAGATTAGCTGAAGATATGGGGTTTTAAACTGACAGCATTGGCACATAACAATACAACGCATATTTCAGATATAAATCAATAGTAGTTCACTGTATTTGTTCTTGCTTCCAAAGCGGTGAGAAATTTGTGAATATATAGTGTGTTCCATTTCAAGGTTCCCTACTTTTTTAAAGAAAAAAACACAGAAAATGTTGGCCGCGGCTACGTCTCAGATGGTCCATCCGCTGAGTCCAATTTTCGATGACTCGTTCGAGCGTCTCGACTGGTAACTGGCGAAAGACACGCGTGATGTTTTGCTCCAAGGCCTGAATCGAAGCGGGTTTGTCCGTTTTTGTTTACATACCCATTGAGCCAGAAATGGGCCTCTTCGCTGAACAAAATTTTGCTCGAAAACGTCAGATCTTCGGATCGGATAAAGTTGAACGCTTTGTAAACGTTGTTCAAGCGTAAGTCTTTCCATGATGAAATGACAGCATGACACGACTCACAGGTGATCTGTCAAAAAAAGGCTATTGATAAAAGTATCTCTACCTGGAGCACCCTTTAGAATAGGGCGAATTAAATTGGTTGGAGGGAAATTGTTGACCAAACCACATCCTTTTCAATGACGTTTTGCTTCCCTCTCTATCTAAATTTGTTTTGAAGTTATGGCGATTTTTTCAAATCATCTTTCAATTAATATTAGTCATACGCACCCTTAAACCATTTATAGAAATTACATGAAAAATTGATTGGCTGAAGATATGGGTTTTAAAATTGTCAAATTGGTAAAGAACAATGCAGGTATATTTCGAATAGGACTAAATAGACCGTAACTGTCTTTAATTTTCATGAGGACAATTTTTACGTCAAAGATACCAATAGGAAATGTTAGCGATTTCAATGACTTTTTGATCCATCGTTGTTGTTAAAGCGGTAAATGAATGACCAAGGGTTTCGGGTAATTTAGGAATAAAAATTATTTAAGAATCTTCCTAATTTAGTTCTCGGGTATGTTGCAAAACCTTTTATCCCAAAATTGTCATTGAAGAGGTAAAACTCTCTGTTGCTTTGTTGTTTCTAAGATTTTTCATATAATATATCAATTAATATCAATCATACGCACCGTTAAACCAATTATACAAAATATTTTTTAATTGATTGGCTGACATTATTAGGATTACAATTGATGCAGAATAATGTAAATCATATTTCCTATGGAAAAAATAGTACACCACTGTTTTCCAAGGACAAACTATACATTGAAAGCAGGAAAAGCTAAATGATGAGTCATTTCATATAAACCTTCTTAATTAATATCAGTCATACGCAGCGAGGAACCAATTTTAAAACTATGTTTAAAATTGATTGGCTGAAGATTGCTCGACAATACAAAGCATATTTCTGTCAAATGAAATAAACTTATAATTGGAATTTGCTACAACTATATTCTGTTTCAGCATCTCCGCAACTTTGATCGATCTTTCTAAAATAACTACAGACAATAAAGGTCCCAATTTTCGTCCGAATTTATGTGGTTCTTCGATGGAGACGGAAAAATATATTTTATTGTCAATGGCTATCTGTTCCCTTCTCAATCTTAATTCGTTTTCAAGTTATAAGGCATTTTTCATATCATATCTTAATTAATATCATTCATACGCACCGGTATACCATTTACAAAAAATCTATTTAAATTGATTGGCTGACATTATTGGGTTTACAATTGATGCAAAAAAAATAACGTCATATTTCTGAATAAATTACCTGTCACTATTCCCCACAGACATATCGTACTTTGAAAGAAGGAAAAGCAAGATAATGGGTCATTTCGTATAAGCCTTCTAAAAATTGCTGGACAATACAAAGCATATTTCTGTCAAATGGACTAAACTTATAATTTGAATTTGCTACTACAATTATATTCTGTTTCAGTCTCTCTCCAATTTTGATAAATCTTTCTTAAAAAAGCAATAAAGCAATAAGTGTCCCAATTTCCGTTCGAATTTAAGAGGGTCTTCCATAGACACTGAAAAAATATATTTTATTGCCAATGGCCATCTGTTCCCTTCTCAATCTTAATTCGCTTTCAAGTTATACGAGACTTTTCATATCATATCTTAATTAATATCAGTCATACGCACCGTTAAACCAATTATAAAAAATAAATTTTAAATTGATTGGCTGACTTGATTGGTTCTGCAATTGATGCAGAACAATGTACGTCATATTTGGGATATATAGTACGCCAGTTTCCCAAAGACATACTATACCTTGAAAGCAGGAAAATCAAAAAAATTAGTGATTTCGAATATGTTTCTTAATTCAAATCAGTCATACGCACCGATGAACCTATTGTAAAAATATGTTTACAATTAATTAATTGTAGATTTTGATTTAAATTTTGATACAAAATTGCTCCACAATACAAAGCAGATTTCTGTCAAATGGAAAAAAAACTAATATTTTTAAATTTTATACAATTGTACTCTTTTAGAGAAGCTAAAAAACTTTGATCAATCTTTCTAAAATGTCTATAGGTAATAAGTGTCCCTATTTTCTTCTGAATATAAGCGATCATTCGATAAAGTCGAAAAATATATTTCCTTATCAAAGATGTATTGGTTCTTTCTCAGTCTTAATTTGTTTTCATTTAAAATTAGTCATACACACCGTTGTACTAATTATAAAAAATATATATTAAATTGATTAACTGACGTAATTAGTTTTAAAATTGAAAAATTAGTGCAGACGAATGCAAGGAATATTTCGGATAGCATGTCACTATTCCCCAAAGACATACTATACCTTCCAAGCAGCAATATAATGAGTCATTTCTAATATATATTTTAAATTAATATCAGTCATACGCACCGATGAAATAATTGGAAAATCATGTTTCAAATTGATTGTTTGAAGACTTTGGTTCTGAAATTGGAGCAAACAAAATTCTGTCAAATGGAATAAACTTATAATTTGAATTTGCTAGAGCTACATTCTGTCTAAGCCTCTTTCTTTAATGTTAATCAATATTTCTAAAATGGCTATAGACAATAAGTTTACCTCTTTTCGACCGCATTGAAATGGTCTTCGATAGGTACTGACGAAATAATATGTCTTCTTTTCAACGACCGTTTGTCCCCTTCTGAAACTTAATTAGTTTTCAAGTTGTAAGAGATTTTTCAAATCAGCTTTCAGTTAGTATTAGTCATACGCACCGTTGTACCATTTATAAAAAAATCTATTTAAATTGATTGGCTGTCATTATTATTGGTTTCACAATGGGATAGATTATACAGAACAATGTAAGTCATATTTCTGATTTCCTGCATCCCCAGGACATACCATACCTTCAAAGCTGGAAAAGCAAAATTATGGTTAATTTTCGGTAAGCCTTTCTAACTAATATCAGTCATACGCACCATTGAGCCAATTGTAAAATTCTATTTAAAACTGATTGGTTGAAGACTTTGGTTTCAAATTTGAGAGAAAATTGCTCGACAACAATACAAAGCATATTTCTGTCAAATGGAATAAACTTATACATATAGGTAGAATTTGCTACAACATTACTATGTTTCAGCCTCCTCCAATTTTGAACAATAATTCTCAAATGACTACATAATGAGGGTCCCAATTTTCGTTCGAATTGAAGAGGTTGTTCGATAGAGACTGAACAAATTATTTCCTTTCCCATGATGTTTTGTTTAATTTAATTCATTTTAAAGTTATACGACATTTTTCATATCATATCTAAGCTAATATTAGTCATACGCAACGTTTTACCATTTACAAAAATTCTATTTAAATTGATTGGCTGACATTAATATTCGTTTCCATATTGGAAAAATGGTGCAGAACAATGTAAGGTATATTTATAATATAAATAAATTACCAGTCACTATTCACTCCAAACACATATCATAATTTCAAAAAAGGAAATGCTAAATAATGAGTTAATTAATATCAGTCATACGCCCCGAGGAACCAATTGTAAAATTCCGTTTAAAATTGTCTGGTTGAAGATATCGGTTTCAAATTTGAGACAATATATTGCTGGACAATAGAAGACATATTTCTGTCAAATGAGAATAATCTATCAGTTTTCTTTAAGGCATATCCGTAAAGAAAAAGAGGAAGCAAATTTATATTTTAAATTGGCCACAACTATTTTCTGTTTCATAGCCTCTCAGCCACTTTGATCAATCTTTCTAAATATTGCAGAGAATATTGTTTGTTAAATCTTTCATGTATTGCCTTAACTATACATTATTCCGTTTTAATGCATTTTTCTAAATTTCCAACTGTTATTGAATCTATAAATTATTGCGTTTAATGGACATTCCAAAGAGAACATTATACAATTTCCAACATTTTACGACTACACAAAAAAGTTGTCTGACATCTCGTATTTTTTAATTATTTTGTAAAGCAACTTCAATATTTGTAATCGTCGAAAGGACATCACAAAAATGGTTCATTACATACAGATTTCCAAGGATAGTTAAGTAATCCTTCTGTTGTTATCTTACCACTCGCCAACCACAAACATTGATTGCAGGTCCTCCTCCTTTCTGCTATTAACATTAACGATGTGAAAACTATATTAAAAAATTGTTCATGTAAAGGAGTCTTCTCCCAAACATATGTACATATATATACTGATCGATGTAAGTCTTTTACTGTATAGCATGTCCTTTACTGTGGGATATGGTGGGTGTGTGTGTGTGTGTCTTTGGACGCAACTCTATGAAATGCGTATGTTTACTTATTATGATGACACTTTAATGGTTATAAAGCTTAAAAACTTTTAATAAAATAGTACTTGCGCTATATGCAGCTTGTATTGGTACATGTCCTGACATGGTACATGCTGACGGTGTTGTAAAGGAAGAGCACTACGATGAAGGCTCTGGCTGCGTTTTCTCTGGCTATGCAGGGTATAAATGTCCTGGCAACAAACTTCACACAACACACAGTCAATCAAGTCAAGCATAGAGCACAAAAGCTCAGCAGGAAGGTTGGCCACACAATGATGATGCTACACCGGGTGCGGGCGGGGTCTCCACATTTATAGAGTGCAAAGCGGAGGTAGGAATATATACGCTCACACTGATTTTACCAATACTGGTGGCAGCTTTGCAACTTGCACAATGGCCGTATCATTTTATACCGGCAGATAACCACACCGACTCTCATATATTCTCTCCGCCTCTCCGCCATGGCACGTTCTAGATGGGATTTAGTCAAAATGCTGCAACAAGAACCAGAACCGCGGCGACAACCAGCCACATCAGCAGCCATCAGGCACTGCATCCAGGAGGACAATTGAAAAGTAGTGTGGTTGGAGTATTATGTACTCTCTAAGAAGATCATCCTTAAAGCTTACTTAGCAGACAGAGGTGGTTCATACATACATACATACTAAAACGATGTATGCGTTAGTGAAGCAACATGAGGTATCATGAAATTGCAAAATTCATTGTAATTTCATCACACTGCACTGAACCCACGAATTTTGTCAAATGACTCGTTAAAGTAAGCGTATGTAGATGGTAGTTGCTTGCATGAGGCGACCGGAAACGGAAGTAGACTACAGGGTTGCCCATATTCGACGGACCCATCTGGCAACGCCATAACTTTTGACAGAGATGTCAGATCGCTTAATGACATACCGCGTTTGAAGCGTCAGTCCAAGCAGATTTTTACCATGGAACAATACACGCCACGCGAGCGCTCTGAAATAGTTGAAATTTACATTCAACAGTAGAAGTCAATTGTGAAAACTCAAAAAACAAAATTATCATGTCCGATGAAGCCCATTTCACATTGAATGGGACCGTAAATAAGCAAAATTGCCGTATTTACGCCACTGAAAATCCTCAGGAGATTCAAGAATTGCCTCTTCATGACGAAAAAGTCACAGTTTGGTGCGGCGTTAGTGCGAAAACGGTCATTGGGCCGTTTTTCTTCCAAAACGAAAATTGGCATGCTGTTACCATCAACCAGGAGCGTTATCGCGACATGATGACCAATTTTGTGATGCCAATTATTCGTCGAAAGCGTATGAGGCAGTTCTGGTTTCAACAAGACGGCGCTCCACCGCACACAAGTCGCATAACAATCGATTTTCTGAAGAATTTGTTTCCGGGCCGTTTGATGTCGAAAAGTGGTGATTTGGACTGGCCACCGCGTTCGCCCGATTTGACGCCGCCTGACTTCTTCTTGTGGGGATATTTGAAGTCAAAGGTTTACGTTAACAAGCCAAGGACCGTAGAAGAGCTCAAGGACAACATTCGTGAAGAAATAGCCGCTATTCCGGCCGAAATGTTGGCGAAAACGATGGAAAATGCTTCAAAAAGGGCACAATACGCCATCAACGCCAGAGGCGGCCATTTGAGAGATATCATATTCAAAAATTGATGTAAACAAATCTACTTGAAACAAATTAAATGATTAAGATTGCCAACCGCCAAATTTTTATTTTTTTCTTTGATTTTTTTTAAAAAAACATGGGTTCGTCGAATATGGGCAACCCTGTATACAAACTAAAGCTTATTGGCTGTTTTGAGGGAGGTTTTCGGCGAAAATTCACAGCAATTTAAAATTTAGAAGATATTTTCTGTATGATAGTATTAATTAATAGTAATCATACGCACTGATGGACACTAGTGGGAAAATGTAATTCGGGGTACATTCTTTGATTTAAATCAGGGAAACGAACGAATGAATAGATATAAAAATATTATATATTAATTAATAGTAATCATACGCACTGATGGACAGTAGTGGGAAAATGTAATTCGGGGTACATTCTTTGATTTAAATCAGATAAACTAATGAATAGATATAAAAATTTTGGTAAACCAATATAAAAAAAAAACAAAAAGTATTAAATAAAAAATAGCTAAAGATAGCTCCACATGGAATATGGGAAATTGTCTGCGAAGTAATAGGCCAGATTCTTACTCATCTTACTATGCTTAAATTTCGTCTGATATGTTGTCAAGCACACCCAAGCGGATCTAAACTTTATATCTCTCAAGAAACTTAAAATCGAACTAAAATCAATTACTTTTTATTTATCGTTTCTCAAGTGTTGAGCTAATCAGACCTATTATTTGAATACATACAAATTCCTTTTTATTTCATTCCTTCCCTATTATATTAATCAATCTACTTTAAATCGATTATTTGCCTAGGTACACCATTGCGTATGAGTTATATTAATTATAGAAAATTTAGCATATCTTTTAAATGGTTTAAACTGTAGTCGAAATTTAAGCCTGGTAGGATGGATACTTATTTGGCCTATTAATTCACAGACCTATCCGACATAGTTGAAATTGAGGTATGGAAATAATACAACAATTTCTAATCAGAGTAAAGTTGGGCAGAGATGAGTTTCTTGGTGCAACAACGAAAATTAAAGAAAATCTCTTTTCTAGAGTTTGAAAAAAAAGGAAATTTCCAATATATGGAAAATTCATTAAAGAAAATTTATATTGTCCAAACTTTTGCTTTTGCCCTAAAGAAAATTGGTAGAGTATTTTCCTTTGGACAGAAATATTCTTTATATTATTGACCAGCAATATAGACACAAATTCTAAACCAAAAACTTCAACCAACTAACTTTAAATATAATTTGACAACTAGTTTACCTGTGCGTATGAGTGATAATAATTATGATGATTTCAGTCAATAAATTTAAAAACTATTTTTTATAATTAGTTTCACGGTGCGTATGACTAATGTTAATTGAAATATTAATTGATATGAGAAAGATTCTTTATTACTTAAAAACGAATTAAAATTTCGAACATCATCGAAAAGAAAATATCTTTTCGACATTTTATTCGTAATTTGGCAGACTTATTGCCTATAGTCATTTTGCCAAAAAATAAAATAAAAACAAAACTTCCAACCAATCGTATTTAAATCAATTTTTACAAACGGTTAAATGGTGCGTATGACTAATATTAATTGGAGAGATGATTTGAGGAATACCCCATAAGTTTAAAACTAATTAATGTAGAGGAAAAATTAAAACAAATTTCAAAAGAATATAATAAAATTTATTATATATATGACACACTTCCAGATTAATTGGAAACTCAATCAATACGTTATACTCGTATCAGATAAATTAAATCTCTTTAAAGCTGGCAAACATATAGATTTATAATTTAGAAAAATTTAATCAAAAAATCAATCATCATAACAAAAAGCATATAAAAAATAATATAATACTACAATACTAAATCAAATGTCAAAATTATTCGACCAGTCTGTATGTATAACTGAAAGGAGTAATTAAATAATATAAATTTGCTAACTTCTTAATTAATATCAGTCATACGCACCGATGAACCAAGGTTAAAACCCTGTTTAAAACTGATGGGTTAAAGTTTTTTATTTCAAATTTGAAACAAAATTGCTCGACAATACAAAGCAGATTCCCATCAAAAGAAAATAATCTGCCAGTTTTCTTTAAGCACATTAACTTACCCTAAAGCAAAAGATGAAACAAACTGATATTTTTAATTGGCCACAACTTATTTCTGTTTCATAGCCTTCTGACACTTTGCCAAATGCTTCTAAATATTCTAGAGAATTTCGAGGGATTTCCAACTGTTGTTGAAACCAACAAATATTGAGTTTTAATGCATCTTTCTAAATCGTCTGGAGAATATCAAGGAGAAAATTTTCCCACTGTTATTGAATCTATAAATTATTGCGTTTAATAGGCATTCCAAGGAGAATTTTATACAATTTCCAACATTTTACGACTACACAAAAAAGTTGTCTGACATCTCGTATTTTTTAATTATTTTCTGAAGCAACTTCCATATTTGTAATCGTCGAAAGGACATCACAAAAATGGTTCATTACATACAGATTTCCAAGGATAGTTATGTTATCCCTCTGTATGTAATATAACTGGTAGAAATAATTTAATAATATAAATTTGCTAACTTTTCTATTCATGATTTCCTATTAGGAAGCTGTGATCTGTGTAATTAATATTATTTTTACGAGCTGAGGATCAAATGGCTCCTTCTAATCCTTCATTGAATGTACGATATTTCCTGAAAGAACGAAGATAGACCAATTATATATGCCAGAAGTATAACTTCCTATTGTTCAGTGCCATTTTGTCAAATTTAAAAGGAAAAACTTCAGTTTATTTAATTGCAATTATTCTATTACATGTTAGACTATTTTTTTGCTTTGGTTCGCTATTGCGTATGATTTATATTAATTGTAGAAAATTCAGCCTATCTTTGAAATTGTTTAAACTGCAAACTGAATTTAAGCGTGGAAGAATGACCTATTATTTCGCAGACCCTCTTCCAAACTGAATTGTTTTATTTCGAGGGGGACAAATTGGATTCTGACAAATAAATATGTTTTGTTAAAAATAGGATCACCTTATTTGGATCTAAGAGAAATAAACGATGAATTTGACTTACACTCACTTCCGCTTATGTGGATATATGAGGAAGACAATATTTTCTTTATACTCTCCCACTAAATTTGAAATATATTAAATATTTATTTAAACTACTTAGATTCTTTAAAGTTGTAAATTCTTTAGTTTATATTGCAACCAAAAAAAAAATTATGTTAAAAACATTATTCAATCTCCTTTAAATGAATTATTTTCCAGGGTTCATCATTGCGTATTAGTTATATTAATTATATAAAATTATGCCTAACTTGGAAATGGCTAATGGTTCAATTAGGGATATGGAAATAAAAACAAAATTTCATTATTATTTTTCCCTAAACGTCCGATATATTGCCATGGAATATTGAAGTGTCCATTGTAATACTACCGAAAAACAATTAGCTTTAAATAAATTTTTGTCAAGGTTCACCATTGCGTATGAGTTATAATAATTATAGAAAATGCAGCCTATCTTTTAAATGGCTTCAGCTGTAGACGAAATTTAAGTGTGAAACGATGGTTAAGAGAATTGTCCATTAATTCATAGACCCCATTAATTCTCCAGAAAAATCACCAACTTTCTCATCGAATTATCAGATCACTCCTTGAGAAAAAGTGTGAAATCACATATATATGGAACTTTCACGAATGAAAATTAATATAGTGATTCTATTTAGCAAAAACCTATCGTATAATAGCCAAAATAATTATAACCAACTAACCTGACTAAGTTGTGAATGTTATCAACTCGGAGATATCACCCCTAAAATGTAACAAAATTAAGATTTTAAAAAATGCAAACAGTAGATCATAGAAAATATATTCTCAAACCGCTGAGTGACTCCATATAGCGTAAGATTTATTTAAATTAGCAGAAACTCTGGTTTTTTATATTGAAAAAATATTACAAATATTATTTATTATATTTCCGTATACAAAGGATTGCATATAGTTTTTTGTAATATAAAAACCCGGTTTCGGAACTCATTTTGGAAGCAAACCACAAAAGGTAGAATTGCTTAATGCAAGCAATTAATAAAAAATCGGCAATAAAATTATATATAAACAGATTATATTCAGCAAAATGTTCCATTTTATCATTACCGTAAAATTTAATTTAAATTCGTTATTCAATTGCCTTTAAATAGATTTTAGATAGGGTTCACCATTGCGTATGATTTATACTAACTAAAGAAAATTCAGCATATTTGTAAATTTTCCGAATTTTCGATTTTTTAAAGAACGTTCCCAATCTTGGTGTGGATAAACAAGAATAAAAAAATTATCTTTCATTTACCTATGTTGATGTATATTTAGACTGCTTAGATTCAGCAAAATTGGCCATTATATTAACTAATTACAAAAATGAAATTAAGTACATTATTCAATTACATTTAAGTCGATTTTTAACAAGGTTCACCACTGCGTATGATTTATATAAATTATAGAAACTTCATCATATCTATGGAATGGTTTAATGTGTAGACGAAATTTAAGCACCGTATGATGGGTAAGAATCTGGTCCATTAATTCACAGACCTCTTCCCATACTTTAGTGGAAGTATGCAAATAAAATTGAGTATTTATTTGCATATTTAAATCTATTTTTTATGTTGAGTTCATTAAATCGGAGATATCAACACAAAATAACCCATAAAATGCATTAAGGTCAAAGGAAAATATAAACTATGTATGCAATTTACATCCTATCATAAATTGACTAACTCTATATAGTGGATATTTTATTTTGATTGGCTTAAAATCAAAGTTTTTTGGGACAAGTATAAAAAAATATTTATAAATATTATAAATAGCTATTTAATATAAGCATCTCATATATTGCTAAAACTCCTCAAAATTATTATCTAATAATTATCAACCAATTCGATTTAAATGAAATTTTTATTTTTGGTACATCAGTGCGTATGACTACTATAAATTCGAAGATATCAGAACAAAAAACCTCATAACATGGGACAGATTTAAGATATATGAAAAATACAAACAGCAAGTCAAAGAAAACATTACAATCTATGTTCTTCCATCAATTGATTGACTTCATGTAGCGAATAACGTATTTTAATTAGCTGAAACTCCCGAGATTTTTTGTTTCCGCAAAAATCGATTCCTGAACTCTTGTTTTCCCTTTTCCTCTGTCATAGGGATATTTTCCGTTGTCACTGATTTTTGCCTTTTTTGTCATGCTGAAACCCCATAAGAACAGGAATCAGGGGAAAACCATAGTGGTGACCACTGAAATAATGGTTCCTGCATTTACAAGTCGATGTCCTCCATTCCATTTCCTCCCAACAAGTGAAAGCCCTGATGGCGGAGGGGAGATTTCTTCTCCAGAATTCATAGAAAACCATCCATGTCAACAGTGGCGTTTCCATGATATACCAATATTTGCAAATATTTTTTTTCGCAAGTATGTATATTTCACCCTGCCGAAACAATATTTCGTTCAGAGTTTTTATTACAGTCATAAATTCATCTCTGGTATTTTTGATATATACGCTATACTCGTATGTATGTATATATTTTTTAAATTTTTTCTCGTAGAGGAGAGAGTGGCGCGTGGTTGTCCGAGCATCAAAAATCAAAATATTTATGAGTGTTTAAATGACAAACAAAAAAAGGTATCATTTGTATGTGAAATACATAAATAACATACACAAATATGTACATATGAACATATACATATATATTTTTTTCTCGGAGCATTCGGTGCCAGATGAACGAACGGATGAAAAAACGTCACCACAACAAAAACTATAAAAAATCGAAACGAAATGAATCGAATTCACCAAATTCTTGTGAATACACTAGAATTGTGTCTCAATAAATTGCAGGGGGAAAAAGACGATCGTTGTTTATATACATAAATATACAGATATGCTTGTATGTACAATATATAGATTTGTGGGTATGTACTTGTACATTTGTGCCATCCGACGTACCAAACCCTGAAGTGTATAAATGTCGTTATGAATGTGTCGATAGTGTATTGACAGAACAAAGTCCAATATTTTGAATGTACGTTTGCTCGAGCCTCGCATCTCGGGTATGAGTGATTGTATCCGAGTATCTGTATCTGGTTTTCTGGGTTATTTGTCTTTGCGATAACCTACTCTCACAAGGAGGGGAATATTTAGTTGATAATTTTAAATGTAACAAACTAAAAAAGCTAGAGTTGCTCAGCTTAAAGAAATATATAATATTATATTTAAATATACAACTATATATAGATAGCTTAACATTCAGCAAAATTGTCCATTACATTGCAACCGCCAAAGGAAAAATAATTGTCTTAATCAATTACTCTTAAATCGATTTTTTGCTTAGGTTCACCATTGCGTATGACTTATATAAATTATAGAAAATTTAGCATATCTTTGAAATGGCTTAAGCTGTAGACAAAATTTAAGCGTGGTAGGATGGGTATGCATCTGGTCTTTTAATTCACAGACCTTTGCTCATACGCCAAGTTGAGGTATGCAACAAAAAAAGTTAAATAAAACTTGAAATTAATTTTTCTCTAAATGTCCGAAGTATTTCCATGGCATATGAGTGGATATTTAAAGCGCTTATGTTCACAAAAAATTGACCTTTGTATCGCTACCCCAAATATTATCCTAATTACTTTATTCAAATTGTTTTTAAATCTATTTTGGCCACGGATTAGGATTAATTATAGAAAATTCATCATATCTTTTATATTAACTAAACTCTAGACGAAATTTAAGCATAGTACGATGGGCTAGAATTTGACCTCTTAATTCGGAGTACCTTTACCGTACTTATGTGGAGTTATAGAAATGAAAATAACGTTTATTTAAAAGTGTTCAATATAAACCCACGAAATATTGATGCATTTTTACACTGCTTAGATTAATCAGAATTGTTCCTTGTATTTTTACCGCAAAAACTTATGTTATTGTATAAGTCGTATAACATTAAATCGATTTTTTGCCTATGTTCACCACCGAAATTTTTGTTCTATTTTATGCTACATTATTTGTAGAGTAACTAGAGATTTTTAACAAAATTAGTAAAGTAATCCTACGGGTTGCTTAATGTTACTTTTTTTATAGGAACATCAATCTGAAATTGAGAAAAATAATATTTACAGTTTTCACTTCCTTTCCAAAAAGATAATATATATGATATATAACTATAAATCTAATTTAAGAGACAAATTTCTTTGATTTCAATCTTTTTTTTTGCCTTACATCCATTGCAAAATAACCTTTTTCTCTTCACTTCCATAACAATATATATGCTTATCGAATTTTGTAGGTTATTTTGAGTTCTCCTCGAGCCATCGCAACAACTTGTTTGCTGTTATATTTCTGGATTTCTCCTACTTTTATTATTGTATTGCGTTATGCCATGTTATTTTGCTTCAATTTTTTTCGTGAGACAAAATACACAAATAAAGTAAATAAATGAACGATGAAGGCAAAGCACAGCAACAAACAACGAATTCATAACTAATAATAATAATAACAATAATAAATACAAATTATAAATAAACAAAAATGTGCAAAAGGTAAATTTGACGGACTGTATGAAATTCTACCAGAGCTTGAAAGTAGGGGAGGGGGGTCGAGGTGTGCTTTCCAATCTCAGTTAGCAACCGACCTTCACCTTCAATTAGTTGGGTACAGAATGGCCAATGCTTTCAATTCAATTGGCCTTTGAATGCATATAAAAAGGGAAGAAGGCGGATTTCTTTTTTTAGGAAAGGGTCACCAGAGTTTTTTTTGTTCTTTGAAAAGGAGTTTAATGCTAAAAAAGGTGAATGGTGGAAGAGCATAAAGCCTAAATTGGACTTTATGTAACCACCAACCAACCGCCATTTTTTATTTATTTTCTAATTTTTTCCAAAAAATATCTTAGCTAAAGTGCACATAGACTTTACACAAAAATGTCATAGCAATTAGGCTGAATCTCAGCAGTTTTAATTTAAGAAAACACAAGGATAAGGAAATACAGTTTGTTTATTTTATACGGTCTAAGGACTAAACATGCGGTGATTCTTCTGAAAGAGTCTTAGGACACACGAATGTTAACAAAAAAATCAGATTTTAAGTATATCCTAGAGATATGACCTTTTTATATACCTAAAAATTACACTATTTTATTGGGGCTAGCAAAGCAATATTCAAAATTTTAATTCAAAGAATATATCCTCATTCCGACCCTTACTGATTTGCAAAATTTCAGATCGAAACCTTTATCGGTTCGTTATTAAAACTAATTTTAATATTTGGTTCACCGGTGCGTATAATATACATTAATTAAGAGACCAGAAGACCATTTTCATCATAACTCTAAAAGTATTAAAGATATAGAAGAAACCCAGACGAGCTACAACTCAGCGAAATGTAGTCCATGTATACAATAAGGCATTTCAAGCCTTTGTATATAAATATTTAAAAAAAATGGTCGATGTAAACTAATTTGTTAAAAAAAACATAATTTTCATAGCAAACAAAAATGTGGGATTTTATATTAAAAACATTATAAAATCTTAAAATGATAACTACCCACTTCCTATATCAAATACCGAATGTTAACAAAAAGATCAGATTTAAAGTATATCCTCGAGATATGACCTTTTTATATACCTAAATATAAGACTATTTTATTGGGGCAAGGGAAGCAATATTCAAAATTGTAATTCAAAGAATATATTCTCACATCGAACCTTACTGATTTGCAAAAATTCAGATCGAAACCTTTATCGGTTCGTTATTAAAACTAATTTTAATATTTGGTTCACCGGTGCGTATGATTTACATTAATTAAGAGACCAGAAGACCCTTTTCATCATAACTTTAAAAGTATTAAAGCTATAGAAGAAACCCAGACGAGCTACAACTCAGCGAAATGTAGTCCATGTATACAATAAGGCATTTCAAGCCTTTGTATATAAATATTTAAAAAAAAATCAGTTTCTTGGTCGATGTAAAATAATTTGGGGATTTTATATTAAAATAATGTGGGATTTTATATTAAAAACACACTTAAATCTGAAAATGATAACTACCCACTTCCTATATCAAATACCGAATGTTAACAAAAAGATCAGATGTGAAGTATACCCTCGAGATATGACCTTTTTATATACCTAAAAATTAGACTATTTTATTGGGGCTAGCAAAGCAATATTCAAAATTTTAATTCAAAGAATATATCCTCATACCGACCCTTACTTATTTGCAAAATTTCAGATCAAAACCTTTATCGGTTCGCTATTAAAACTATTTTTAATATTTGGGTCACTGGTGCGTATGATTTACATTAATTAAGAGACAAGAAGGCCATTTTCATCATAACTTTAAAAGTATTAAAGATATAGAAGAAAACCAGACGACCTACAACTCAGCTAAATGTACTCCATGTATACAATAAGGCATTTCAAGCCTTTGTATATAAATATTTAAAAAAAAATCAGTTTCTTGGTCGATGTAAAATAATTTGGTAAAAAAAACATAATTTTTATAGCAAACATAAATGTGAGATTTTATATTAAAACACTCTAAATTTTAAAAATGATAACTACCCACTTCCTATATCAAATACCGAATGTTAACAAAAAGATCAGATTTGAAGTATACCCTCGAGATATGACCTTTTTATATACCTAAAAATAAGACTATTTTATTGGGGCAATGGAAGCAATATTCAAAATTTTAATTCAAAGAATATATCCTCATACCGACCGTTACTTATTTGCAACATTTCAGATCGAAACCTTTATCGGTTCGTTATTAAAACTAATCTTAATATTTGGTTCAGCGGTGCGTATGATTTACATTAATTAAGAGACAAGAAGACCATTTTCATCATAACTTTAAAAGTATTAAAGATATAGAAGAAAACCAGAGGAGCGACTTTACACAAAAATGTCATCGCAATTAGGCTGAATCTCAGCAGTTTTAATTTAAGAAAACACAAGGATATGGAAATGCAGTTTGTTTATTTTATAATGTCTAAGGACTAAACTTGCGGTCATTCTTCTGAAAGAGTCTTAGGACACACGAATGTTAACAAAAAGATCAGATTTTATGCATATCCTCGAGATATGACCTTTATATATACCTAAATATAAGACTATTTTATTGGGGCAAGGGAAGCAATATTCAAAATTTTAATTCAAAGAATATATTTTCACATCGAACCTTACTGATTTGCAAAAATTCAGATCGAAACCTTTACCGGTTCGTCATTAAAACTTATTTTAATATTTGGTTCACCGGTGCGTATGATTTACATTAATTAAAAGACCGGAAGACCATTTTCATCATAACTTTAAAAGTATTAAAGATATTTAAGAAAACTAGAGGAGCTGTAACTCAGCGAAATGTAGTGCATGTATACAATAAGGCATTTCAAGCCTTTGTATATAAATATTTAAAAAAATCAGTTTCTTGGTCAATGTAAAATAGTTTGGCAAAAAAAACATAATTTTTATAGCAAACATAAATGTGAGATGTTATATTAAAAACACTCTGAAATCTGAAAATGATAACTACCCACTACCTATATCAAATACCGAATGTTAACAAAAAGATCAGATTTAAAGTATATCCTCGAGATATGACCTTTTTATATACCTAAAACTAAGACTATTTTATTAGGGCTAGCAAAGCAATATTAAAAATTTTAATTCAAAAAATATATCCTCATACCGACCCTTACTGATTTGCAAAACTTCAGATCGAAACCTTTATCGGTTCGTTATTAAAACAGTTTATATTATTTGATGCACCGGTGCGTATGATTTACATTAATTAAGAGACAAGACCATTTTCATCATAACTTTAAAAGTATTAAAGATATTGAAGAAACCTAGAGGAGCTGTAACTCAGCGAAATGTAGTCCATTTATACAATAAGACATTTCAATCCTTCGTATATAAATATTTTAATAAAAATTTAGTTTCTTGGTAGATGTAAAATAATTTGGTTAAAAAAACATAATTTTCATATCAAACAAAAATGGGGGATTTTATATTAAAAACGCTCTTAAATCTGAAAATAATAACTACCCACTTCCTATATCAAATACCGAGTGTTAACAAAAAGATCAGATGTGAAGTATACCCTCGAGATATGACCTTTTTATATACCTAAAAATTAGACTATTTTATTGGGGCTAGCAAAGCAATATTCAAAATTTTAATTCAAGGAATATATCCTCATACCGACCGTTACTTATTTGCAAAATGTCAGATCGAAACCTTTATCGCTTCGTTATTAAAACTAATCTTAATATTTGGTTCACCGGTGCGTATGATTTACATTAATTAAGAGACAAGAAGACCATTTTCATCATAACTTTAAAAGTATTAAAGATATAGAAGAAAACCAGACGAGCTACAACTCAGCGAAATGTATTCCATGTATACAATAAGGCATTTCACGCATTTGTGTATACATATTTAAAAAAATCAGTTTTTTGGTCGATGTAAAATAATTTGTTTAAAAAAACATAATTTTCATAGCAAACAAAAATGTGGGATTTTATATTAAAAACATTCTAAAATCTGAAAATGATAACTACCCACTTCCTATATCAAATAAGGTTTAAATAATCCCTTAAATGGTGCTTATGATTTATATTAATTTGCAAGTTAATGATAATATTCCCCATATCTTGGGAACCGGTACAGATACAAAAGAAAACTAAACATACAAGGGATCTAAACAGCTTTTGTTTAAGGAAACACAAGGATATAAAAATGGATTTTGTTTGTTTTATATGGTCCATGGACTAAACATGCGGTCATTTTCTGAAAGTCTTAGAACACTCGAATGTTAAGAAAAAGTTCAGATTTTAAAAATATCCTTAAGATATGATCCTTTTATTTCAAGTTGAGACAAGAACTTAGTTAGCGAAAAATGCCGACATATAAGACTTTTTTATCGGGACTAGAAAATTAATATAATCAATTGTAATTCAGGAAACGTTATTCCATACCGACCCTTACCCATATGCAAACTTTCAGATCGAAACCTTTATCGGTTCGTTATTAAAAGAGTTTTTAATATTTGGTTACGGGGTGCGTATGATTCATATTAAATAAGAAACAAGAAACCCTTTTTCTACATACCTTGAAATGTATTAAAGATCGAGAAGAAAACCAGTGGAGCTATAATTCAGCGAAATATAGTCCATACATACACTAAGGCATTTTAATCCTTAATATATAAAAAAAAATTTTAAAAAATTCAGTTTCATGGTCGATATAACATAATTTTGTTAAAAAACATAATTTTCATTACAAACAAAAAATATGAGATTGTATGTTAAAAACATTGTAAAATTTGAAGATGATAACTACCGATTTCCTATATCAAATAGGGTTTCCATAATCCGTTCATAGGTGCGTATGATTTATATTAATTTGGAGGTACAATGACAATATTCCTCATAACTTTGGAACCGATAGCGATAAAAAATAAAACTAAACGGACGACAAATCAGTAGATTTAAGTCCACTTAAAGAGAGGAAATTCTTTAAGTCTTCTATGAAGTAATTTTGAGAAAACAGTACACTTGTCTCATTCAAAAAGATTTTTGAGAACGACGGCAATTTATTTATTTGTTGTTTTAATAAATTTATAACATTTAATAAATTTGCTAATATCGGTTATTAATAACATTTCAATCATATATATTCTGTATGATTTCTATTCAATCTAGAATCTCAGGCAAAGGTAGATACAGAGAAATCTGGGGGATTCGCTCTTCAAAAAGGGTCGCTAGAGATTTGCTGTACCTAAAAAGTCCCAAAAAGTTGAGCTGATGAATTGATAAAGGAAATTAAATTTATTTATTTAACTTTGCCAACCGCCACTTTTTATTTATTTACTTATTTATTAAAAATATATATCTTAGATAAATATCTTGACTTTACCAAAAAGAAAAGCATAACAGTTATGCCGAATCTAAGCAGATTTTATTTAAGAAAAATAAAGATATGCAAATAGATTTTGGTTAAGTTATATGATCATCTCATCTTAGGGCAATCGAATGTTAACAAAAAGGGTCAGAATTTAAGTATATACTCAAGATATGACCCTTTTTATGCCAAGTTGAGACTATAGCTTAACTAGCGAAAAAGACCTGAAATGATGATTATTTTGTCAGGGCTAGGAAAGCCATACAAGAGTTTTTAATTCAACAAACCATTGCTCATTCCGATCCTTAACGATATGTAAAATTTCAGATGGAAACCTTTATCAGTTCGTTATTAAAACAATATTTAATATTTGGTTGACCGGGGCGTATGATTTACATTAATTAAGAGCCAAGAAGACCATTGTCATCATAACTTTAAAACTGTTAAAGATATGGAAGGAAACCAGAGGAGCTATAACTCAACAAAATGTATTCAATTTGTATACTAAGACACTTCAACCCTTCGTATGTCAATATTTTAATAAAAACTCTGTCTCTTAGACAATGTTATTTTTTTCAGACAAAAATGTGTAATTTTCACAGGATAATAACAGGTGGCGCAAAAGTAATCCTCCTATCAGAAAATGCTATAAATGGCGCAAAAGTAATCCTCCTATCAGAAAATGCTATAAATTTTGCGATTGGCCCCTAATGTCAGTTCTGTTTTGACATTTGTGTAGTAAACACATGCGAAATACACGTTAATAAACAATGTTACGCTACACTGCTCCAGAACGCGGAATATTGCTGACTATTTATTTGACCAATAATCGGTCGGTGACTTTGGCACAAAACATCGAAAGCTTACTTTTGCGCCACCTTGTAGAATGAGGAGACTGTATTGCTGTAACATTTTAAATTTTTTAAATGATTACCGTCAATTTCCCATATTAAAGCGAGATTTCATAATCCGTCCACAGGTGCGTATGATTTATATTAATTTGTAGGTACGCTGACAATATTCTCCATAACTTTGGAACCGGTAACGATACAACAGAAAACTAAACGTACGAAAATTCAGGAGATTATAGCCTTTTCATAGAGTAAATTATTTAAGTCGCCCTGAAAGTAATTTTAGGAAATAAATAAGTTTTCTCATAGAAAGGGATTTTCTTTGCGACCAAAGGTAATTTACTTTTTCAAACAAATTAACAAAGAAATCAACGAATTCAAATAAAAATAAATAAATGCAATATTTTTTATTACAAATGTCACATTACATCTATTTCTAATGCCTCAAAATTCCAAAAATAAATCGAAAATTTGAAATATAAGTTTTGACACCTGTCATCTTGAGTGCTATTTGATGCTTTTGAAATTTAAACAGACACATTGCTAGAAGAGCCTACCCTTATTTCCCAATCTAACTACTAAAACTCTCCAATTCACTGACACACTCACACGGGGGGAATGTGCCTGACACCTTTGACATTTGTAACGCATACTCCCGACACATAGAAGTGATGATAACTATACATATGTCTGACAGCAATTATCATTATAAATGTCAACGAAACTGTGTCTGTCTGTGTGCCCAGGGGAAGGGAAGGAAAATTACCATATGTCATCAAGGACTGAAGAGAAGCATCCCAACCCAATAGTTACAGCCCCACAATGAATACACCGCCAACACATTTCATCGTGGCACTCTAAAAGCAAACAAGTTTGTGGCAAGGAAACAGCAAATCCGAGAATCTGTCTGGCATATAATATACATATTCACATATCGTATATATCCAGTCGGCACAGAATACTTTAGTGAATGTCAGCCTACGCGCGGCGCTGTGGGTGTAATTTAAATATTCCACTACATATCAATTGATATCTGGAATGACTGACTGCCTGCCTGCCCGCCTACATATTTGTGAAATGTATAGGCAACAAATATGATGATTTACTTTTTGATTCACAATAACCTATGTTACATGTGTAGCTGCTTATTCTGCAAGAACAGCAAAACAAATGTATTTGCATGAAGATCTAAATCCATTTGACTATATAATTGAAAAAAATCTAAGAGTCATTGTTCAAAAAAATGGTAAAAGGTTCTTGGGTTGCCTAGAAATTTTCACAGACAATTTATTGATTTAAGTGGGAGTAATATTTTCGCTGTGGGCTACGTTAACGGTGAAAGAACAGCCGGTACAAAAGTCATATAATTTGGACACCGAAATATAAAGTAACCAGAACTCTGATGCCCAACGCAATCCACAATAGGTGTCTAACAATGTCATGAAGTAAAGTGTGAATTTGAGAACCGATATTTGGGAAAATATAAATCTTATAGTGGCACAAAACTCTGTACTTTATTTTAAGCCAAAAGCCGCATCCACTTAAGTGCAAATCGAGGTTTAATATTTGGTCCACTAGTGCGTATGACTATTATTAATAAAGAGGCAATTTTGTTCAATCATTTATAACTTTAAAACGGCTTAAGCTCAAGGGAAAATGTTTGCATAATTAGAGAGAAAAAATTAAACAGCACTGCATCAACTATAAAATATATTTCCGATCTGCATTCATATTAATCATACGCACCTGGAAGCAAATATGATTATAATTTCTTAGTTTAGATTATTTTTATTATTTTTAACAGTTTTTAATTAAAGCCCTTGAATTTCCCCAGAAATAAACAATAGTTCAAAGATAGGAGGAAACCTTTATCGGAGTCTATTTTCAATTATATTTATAATACGATCTAGGCTACTATATAGACGCGCTTTTGTGTTTCTTAGTTCAATTCGGACAGCAATATTATCCTTTTTTCTTTCCTTTTTTGTTTTGAAAAAGAATATCAGGCTTTCACTTTAAATTTTGACAGAGACTATTGACCACCCTCAAGATTATTTTACATTTTACAAACTCCCTCAATCTAAAATTTTATAGACGAAAGTATAATAGCCAAATACTTCACCTTCCGTCAGATAATGTGGCAACTCTTTGAGTGAAATATGCCTCAAAGTGAAACAATGTGTGAATTTGAGAACCGATATTTGTTAATATATATAGCTTACAGTGGCTGAAAACACTGTTCTTTATTTCAAGTCAAAAGCTCCATCCACTTAAGTTAAAATCGAGTTTGAATATTTGGTCCTTCGGTGCGTATGACTATTATTAATAAAGAGGAAATTTTATAAAATCATTTATAACTTTAATACGGATTAAGTTTTAGGGAAAATTATTGCATAATTAGATAGAAAACATTCAACAGCACTTTCTTAGCAATAAAGGACATCTGTGATCTGATTTCATATTACTCATATACATATATGTATATGAAATCCATTATGATTAATATTTTTTTTAGTTTAGATTATTTCTAATAGTTTTTAATTATTTCCAGGAAATAAACAATAGTCCAAAGATAAGAGGAATCCTTTATCGGAGTGTGGTTATTAGTTCATTTCTGACAACAAAGTTGTCCTCTCTGTTCTTTGGAAGAATATCAAGCTTTCACTTTAAATCCAATTAATTTTGACAGCGACTGTTGGACACTCTCAAGGCTATTTAACACTACACAAACTCCCCAAACGTACAATTTGATAGACGAATGTATGATAACCAAATACTTAATTTTCAGAGATAATGTGAAAAATATTTGAGGGAATATTTCCCTCAAATATATTTGTAAAATATACAGCTTACAGAAGTCTAAAACACTGTTATTTATTTCAAGTCAAAAGCTCCATCCATTTAAGTTAAAATCGAGTTTTAATATTTGGTCCTCCGGTGCGTATGACTATTATTAATAAAGAGGGAATTTTATTAAAACATTTATAACTTTACAACGGATTAAGTTTTAGGGACAATTATTGCATAATTAGGTAGAAACCTTTGATCATCACTGTCATAGCTATAAAATATATCTCTGAACTGAATTCATATTAATCATAGACACCTAGATTAGATTATTTTTAATTTTTGTTAATTATAACCCAAGAGGTTTCCCCAGGAAATACAGTATAATCTAAAGATAAGCGCAATTAGTATGCGTATTTCTATTAATATTAATCATACACTGTAGGCCCCTAGATATATAGTCGTATCTTCTTTTCCTACTTCATTACTGACGGCTTCATTTGTCCTTTTTTCGGAAAGAATAGTATCCATGAAACATTTTCTTATTAGAACAAAGACTTGTGTTAGATTGTTTGCCTCAGCCGCCTGTGGTTAACTTGCTGTCGAACATTTCAATTTTCTTCACTTTTAACTTTTCACTCTCTTGAGTTTAGAAGATGAAGTTTTTCTTGTCTAAAAGTTCTTCTCAACAAATTTCTTCACTACTTTTTAGACAAATGTGATGGCAGAGATAGAACATACTCTAAACATTGTTGCAGCAGCAGTAGCTCTCCTACCTATTAGCAAACATTTTCTTAAAACAAGAATAAAATGAACAAAAACTAAAAGGAAATTTAGCAAAAATCTCTTTCTAGATAACATAGAAAAAATGTCATTTAATTGAAGAAACTGAGTAGAAGACAAAGTGGATTTTTTCCCCATTTTCTTAGATGAGGAGTAGGAGTTTAAACAAACATCTCTGCTGGCATGATGCGAAAAAACGTTTGCAGAAACAAAAGAATCCGCAAGCAAAACGAAATGAAAATTACACATTTAAAAGTTCCTTCCACCCCTCAAAAAAAATGCCTTTGAAAGGAAAAGAAAAATACGCAAAGTATGCAATTGTGGAAATATACCATCAAATCTGATGATAACCAAGAATTATTTCCAGCAAATTTAAGATGAAACATGTGAACAAAGAAATTTTACAAAACTCAAAATCAAGAAAATAGGCGAAAACTCTAACAAAATATAAAGAAAAAATCAAAATGAAGAAAGTCAGCGAATTCTCTAACAAAATATAAAGAAAGTTCTAGGGAAATTGTCACATGTCCTGAGTAGACAATGTAGAAATAACCCCAGGGCAAAGGAAAATCCAATCAAAAAGATTCCCTCAATTTAAAAGAACTAGTTTCGAAAGGGTTTTATTTGAGATAATTATCGCATAATCCTACAAAACTCTTAAAGAAATAAAATATAAGAAAAATAAGCAGCCTTAAGGTGACATTTAACTAAATCATTGTTCGGAATTGTTCTGAGGGATTGTCATTTTAGGATTTCACTCATATGCTTCAAGTTCAAGTATAATTGAAACTGTCTGGGAACCCTTTGGGGCGTATATAAATAAAGCACAACCTCCCCAAACATGTAAATTGATATAGGAAAATATAATTGCAAAATCCTTGATCTCCCGTCAGATAATGTGACATGTATTTTGGGGAAATTATGCCTAACAGTGACATGAGACTATGTGCCGAACTAAGAGCCAAAGGCTCCATCCAATTATGTTTAAATCCGTTTTAAAATTTGGTTCACTGGTGCGTATGACTATTACTAATAAGTAGGACATTTGATAAAATCACTAATAACTTTGGAACGGGGCAATTTTTAGGGGAAATCATGGCCACGATTTGAAGGCAACAGACTATAGGATAATCTTTATAAATATACACTTTGGATGTACCCAACTTTAGCAGCCTGCTGCTTGATCGCTTATCATACATTTATACGGAAATATGGGATAATATATATTAGTGTGACTTGAAAATCAAAAGCTTCATCCCATCAAGCTTAAATCTTCGGTAAGATAATGTGACAGATATTTGACGAAAATTACCAGGGAGGGCAGGAAACAATATGCTGAATTTTACGCCGCAGGCCCTATTCTAATATATTTAAAACGTTTTTTATATATGGTTCACAGGTGCATATGATTTTTATCAATAAGGAAGTATTTGGTAAAATTGCTTCTAAATTTCATTAAGATTATTATCATTTGAATAAAATAGAAAAAGTTCCGAAGGCCAGAAAGTCTATTCTAGAAAAATAATTATAAAAACCTCAATTTCAAACACGAAAACTAGCAGCTACAGCCTTGATCTTCTGTGAAATATGCATAAGAATGATTCCAAACTATGTGCCGAATTTGACGCCAAAGGCCCCATCCAATTATGTTTAAAACGTATTTTTTTATTTGGTTCACTGGTGCGTATGACTATTATTAATAAAGGGGGAATTTAATAAAACCACTAATAACTTTAAAACGAATTAAGTTTTAGGGGAAAATAATGGTCACATTCCCAGGCAAAATACCATAGCATGATCGCCATAAATATACAATAGGGATACACAAAACATTAGCTGTCTGGTGCTTGATTGTAGCAGAAATATGGTAAAATATACATATATTTCCTTTGGAATAATCTGTTCAATTTAAAGCCAAAAATCTTCATCCTATTAAGTTCAAGGCGGGTTTTACATATTGGATACGGGAACGTATGATTTTATTAATAAAAAGGTAATTTAACAAAAATCATTATAAATCTTAAACCCGATTAATTTCAGGAGAGACATTATTGCCGCCATCAAGACGTCATAATATGCAAACTCATCAAATGTACGATTTGATACACGAAAAACCAGGGAAAAGAATACACGTAAGAGTTTCATGAAATCTGTTGTAAAAGAAAATGCCCCACGTAATGAATTTAAAAGAAATTTGGATTCGGGTCCATGGGTGCGTATGACTATTATTAATTTAGCGATTAGTTGCTAGAATCCTGCATAACTTTGAAACGGGTTGATTTTTAGCGGAAATTTTGGCCGTATTGTCAAAAGCACATACCATAGCACTAAGTTTATTAATATAAAATTTG
The DNA here is from genome assembly GCA_963930755.1 of Eudasyphora cyanicolor. Lineage (NCBI taxonomy): Eukaryota > Metazoa > Arthropoda > Insecta > Diptera > Muscidae > Eudasyphora > Eudasyphora cyanicolor. Next base: position 16,690,993 of record OZ005735.1, on the reverse strand, counting down.
GATACAGAGAAATATTGTAGTCAGGTACTTGAAAAAGTCCAAAGGTCGAAAAGTAGTTTTGAAAAAATATTGGAACCTTTAAATTTCATATCTATTTAAAGGATGCATTTTGTATGTGACCCTGTCTCGAGTGATTTTATTATATTTCCTGTCAATTGCGGATATTTGGAGATTTTTACTTAATTTTCCACAACCCCATGTATTTTAATTACCCTCGAATTATATATAGCTATACGATTATAAGCCATTCTTAAGAGGTACTCCTCAATTAATAACAGTCATACGCACTAGTGTGTCATTTACTTTACTGAAGAATACCCAGGATACTTTGGATTTTTGTTACCAAAATTACTCCTGCACTATAGTAAAGAAACTTTAATAAATTCTCTGCTCATTAGAGTTATATGAAGTGATTATTTAATTCTTCCCCAGCAAGATCAGTGGAAAGGAATTTGTCCCAAATCCATATATGTTTCAGTTATCCTTTAATTATATCCATTTCAGAAGTTACAAGCAAATCTTTAGAGGTTCTTCATAATTAATAATAGTTATACGCACTAGAGTACGTTGAACTTTACAGAGGAATATTTCAGAATAATTTAGATCTTTGTTAACAGAAAAATATTCTGCACTATAAGATTATATAATTCTTCTCTAGCATCATAATATTAGAACTAATCTCAATCTTATGTTTTCTTCGTGGATATATAAAAATCTAGTCTTTATTGTACATTAACATACCTCAAGTCATATTCATGATTTAATATTTACGTATCAGATTAAATTTTAGAGGAAGTGTTAACCTCATTCTCAAGACAACATGCAATAGCACAATCTTCACAAATATAAAACTTCTTCATACAAAAATATAGTAGCTAAATACCAACAAAAATCAGAAGGTCAGAAAGCGAAGTCTAGAAAAAATTTTTTTGGAATCTTTGAATTCCTTCTCTATTTAGCAGAGGGCTTTTTCAGTGACCCATGCTTTATGATTTCATTATATTTCCTGCCCACTTGAAATATTATGAGATAATTACTGAATTTCTACAAAATCCATAAATGTTTCAATTATCCTCCAAAATATATTTGGTTCAAAAGATATGAGCAATTCATTAGAGTTATGTCTTAATTAATAATAGTCATACGCACTAGTGTTCGTTTTATTTTAAAGGGGGAATACATGGCTAATTTTGAGTTTTGCTTACAATATAATCATTGCTAAAGGAACTTTAATAAATTCCGTATACACTAGGCCTATTTGAGTAGATTGATTATTTAATTCTAACATAACAACATTAATGAAATGTGTTTATTTTTCAAAGAAAGCAGTCTACAATAATATATATTATCAGTGACTCTGGATATAGGAATTTTTTTACATGTTGTGTCCAATGGGCAAATTAGGGAATCATTTCTGAATTTGTCTCAAATCCAAATATGTCTCAATTACGCTTGAATTATATTTAGTTCAAAACTTATAAGCAATTCTTTAGAGTTACTTTTTAATTAATAATAGTCATACGCACTAGTGTTCGTGTTATTTTACAGAGGAATATTTCTGCATAATTTTGATTTGTAATCATTTTGCAATATTCTAAAGGAATTTTATTATTTTTTTATTATTATCTGTTCTTTGAGGTTATTTGCGTAGATCTTCCCAAAGAACATCAGTGAAAAGAAATTTGTCCCAAATCCATGTATGTTTCAATTATCTTCGAATTATATCTAGTTCAAAAGTTATAAAAGTTAAAATTTTGATTTATAAGCATTTTTAAAAAGTCTAAGGAATTTTATTGAATTGTCTTCCATTGGGGCTATTTGAGGAGTTTATTTGATTCCTTCCTAACATCAATGGAAAGGAATATGCCCCAAATCCATGAATATTGCAATTATCGACGTATCATATATAATTAGAAAGTTATATGCAATTCTTTGAAGGTACTTAATTAATAATAGTCATACGTTACTAGTGTTCGTTTTTATTTTAAGGGGAAATCTTTCAATAGTTTATGGTTTTTCTTACCAATAAATCTTTTTCAATTATCTAAAGGAGTTTTAATAAATTCTCTGTACATTAGGACTATTAGAGGAAATTTTTTTAATTCTTCCTGATTATTTAGATTAATATAAATTCTAAAATTTCGGCTTGAATTTATGCCAATCTTATTTATCATCGAAAAAATGTTCAAATCATTTGTCTGATTGTTACTTACTTGTTACTTAATGTCATTAATTTATAATCGATATTCAGATGTATGAGTGCGTAGGAATGTTCCTAAAAAATAGGAACCTTTAAATTTTACTTGTCTATTTAACAGTGCCCGGTCTTAAGGGATTATATTATATTTCCAGTCTACTGAGGATATTAAGAGATTATCTTCGAATTCCTTCTCTATATAGCAGTGACTCTTTATCACTGACCCATGCTTTTGGATTTTATTAGATTTTCTGCCCACTGAGAATATCCAGAGATTATTACTGAATATGTAAAAAATCCTTTCAATTATCCTCGAATAATATTTAGGTCGATATACGTATGTATATAAGAAACTATTTAGAGGCACTTCTTTATTAATAATAGTCAGACGCACCATTGTTCGTTTTGTTTTACAAACAATATACCTGGATAATTTAGATTTATAAGCATTTTGAAATAGTCTAATGGATTTATTTACATTTTCTCTCCATTGGGGCTTTGTGGGCGGTTTATTTAATTGTTCCCGAACAACATCAGTGGAATGGATGCTCTTCTTAATCCATATGTGCTTGAATTAACTTCGAATTTTATTTAGTTCCAAAGTTAGAAGCATTGCTTTAAGTGTACTTCTTAATTAATAACAGTCATACGCACTAGTGTTCGTTTTTATTTTAAGGGGACACCTTTGAATAATTTAGATTTTTGCTTGCATAAAGTAATTTATAAATATTTTAGAGTATTTTTTGCTAAATTCTCTGCACAATAGGGCTATTTTAGGCGACCATTTCATTCGTTTCAATTATGTATCAAATTAGATCCTTCTGCTTTAATACAACAAAATCACATCAATCTTCAAAAAATTGCTCAAAGCCTATGTCTACTCGTTTGAATTGTTGCTTATGAATTTTGTTTAATTATCATTACTCATACTCCTTAAAGTCCTCTTTAAATTTAGTTTCCCCATTCAAAATAAGTTTTCTCTTTTTGCGAATTGTTGTCTTTTTAGCTTATAAAAAAAATTTAATTATTCCAGGCAATTTTCTCTCTAAATTATGACTGCAGAAAAAATAAACTTTTTTAATTGCAATTCATTGTTGGCCAGCCCACCAAAAACCAAAACGCCATACCACTGCCACACAAGTGGTTTTTGATTGCAATTTTCCGGGTTTTCTCTGGAGTTTCATATTTTTTGGGGGTTTTTTGTTCGCTCTCTCTTCTGGTTTTCGCATTGTTTCAGCACCGACAAATTTGTCTGTCGCCTGGAGTGGCGAGGAAACTCTTGAACGGAAGTGGGAGTAAGTTAACTTTGCGCCAACAACACCTGTGCACTTGTGGCACAAACTGTGCTAATGAATTTCAAGTGTGGTTACAACAGTGTGTGGCATCAAACAAATCCAAGCAAACGAGGAAGATCTGGCCTACACATACATATATTCAAAAATGGAGAAGAAATTTTGGGGGAAAAATAATAAAAAACAGAATTTCTGTAGAGGTGTACTATATGGAAGAGAAATATGAGGAGATAGGTCTTGGGAGTTTGGGAAATAATAGTTATAAATTATTGTAGTCACATAGGCTCACCTGTTTACAATACTCCGCTGAAATTTCTAAAACTCTCAACATCACTGGCTTGGCGTTGAATATTTTCTATCCCCGCTGGTAACTGATAAAAATAGGTTTCGTCCTTTTTATTTCAATTTTCTTGTCAGCATACTATTGGTTATACTTGCGATGATTTTCGAGTTTGTCCCAAATCTAGGTGTGTTTGAATTTTTCTGGCATCCTATCTAATTCTAAAGTTATGGGCAAATCTTTTGAGGTACCCCTTAATTAATAATAGTCATACGCACTAGTGTAAATTTTTTCCCCCCAAAAGGGACAAGAACGATAAGACCTTTTACTAAAATCGGATAAAAGATATTTAAGCATTTTGGCGTAAAATAAAACCATTTTATTAATAATTCTGTCTTCTGGGAATATTTGAGATCATTATTGAATTTGTCCCAAATTCCGGCATGTTTGAATTACTCTGGTATCATGTCTAATTCACTAGTTATGGGCTATTCTTTTGAGGTACCCCCTAATTAATAATAGTCATACGCACTAGTGTACGTTTTTTCCCCAAAAAGGGGAATGAACGAGCAGACTTTTCCATTTTTGCTTTTAATAAAATCGTATCAAAAGTATTTTAGCATTTTGGGGTAATATAAAGCCATTTTATTATTGATTCTGTTTTGTGGGATGATTTGAGATCATTATAAAATTTGTCCCAAATTCAGGCAGGTTTGAATTACTCTCGTATCATGTCTAATTCACTAGTTATGGGCAATTCTTTTATGGTACCCCTTAATAAATAATAGTCATACGCAATAGTGTACGTTTTCTCCCAAAAGGGAAAAATACGATCATACCTTTCCATGTTTGCTTTTACTGAAATGGGATCAAACATTTTTGGAATTTTGGTGTACTGTTAAGCCATTTTATTAGCAATTCTGTCCTCTGGGAATATTTGAGATCATTATAAAATTTGTCCCAAATTCAGGCTGGTTTGAATTACTTTGGTATCATGTCTAATTCACTAGGTATGGACAATTCTTTTGAGGTACCCCTTAATTAATAATAGTCATACGCACTAGTGTACGTTTTTTACCCCAAAAGGGGGAAAATACGATGATATCTTTCCATGTTTGCTTTTACTGAAATGGGATCAAACATTTTTGGAATTTTGGTGTACTGTTAAGCCATTTTATTAATAATTATGTCTTCTGGGAATATTTGAGATCATTATAAATTTTTTCCCAAATGCAGGCAGGTTTGAATTACTCTGGTATCATGTCTAATTAACTAGTTATGGGCAATTCTTTTGAGGTACCCCTTAATTAATAATAGTCATACGCACTAGTGTACGTTTTTCCTCCAAAAGGGGAAAGAACGAGCAGACCTTTTAATTTTAGCTTTTACTGAAATGGGATCAACAATTTTTGGAATTTTGGTGTAATGTTAAGCCATTTGTTATTGATTCTGTTTTCTTGGATGATTTGAGATCATTATAAAATTTGTCCCAAATTCCGGCATTTTTAATTTACTCTGGTATCAGGTCTAATTCACTAGTTATGGGCAATTCTTTTGAGGTACCCCTTAATTAATAATAGTCATACCCACTAGTTTACGTTTTTCCCCCAAAAAGGAAAGAACGAGCAGACCTTTACATTTTTCCTCTTAATAAAATGGGATCAAAAATTTTAGGAATTTTGGTGTAATGTTAAGCCATTTTATTAATAATTCTGTCTTCTAGGAATATTTGAGATCATTATAAAATTTGTCCCAATTTTAGGCATGTTTGAATTACTCTGGTATCATGTCTAATTCACTAGTTATGGGCAATTATTTTGAGGTACCCCTTAATTAATAATAGTCATACGCACTAGTGTACGTTTTTTCCCCCAAAAGGGGAATGAACGAGCAGACATTCACATTTTTGCTTTTAATAAAATCGTATCAAACGTATTTTAGAATTTTAGGTTAAAATAATCCATTTTGTTGAAGATTCTGCTTTCTGGGAATATTTGAGATCATTATAGAAGTTGTCCCAAATTCAGACGCGTTTGAATTACTCATCCATTATATATATTTCTGAAGCTATAGACAATTCTTTCGAGCTAATTCTTATATTATAACAATCATACGCACTAGTGTACGTTTTTTAGCATAAAGGGAAACTAATCATACACACCAAAAAAAAATTAGGAAAACCCGAGAGAAATTTTGATTCTTATTTACAAGGGAATCAAATCAAAAGTATTGTAAAATTTTTTATAATAAGCAATTTTATTAAGTAGTTTTAGGCTAACCATCATCTTCGTGAGGTTCCTCTTCCGGCTGTCATGATTGTCTTTATCTACGCTTCCCATTTGTCCACATGATGACTTTTTTATCACAACTAATGGAGAAAATTGCAATCAAAAAAAGTATAAAATAAAAGAATACCGCATTCAAACTCAAATGTATGTGGACTATTTTTGTAAAGCAAAAAAGAAAAACAAAATCAACTGCAAAAAAATCACTAAACTTTTTTCTCAACTATCTCCAGTTCCACTTCAGCTGTCTCTTCGTTAAAAGTAATCAAGCAGAAGGTAGTACGTAATGAAAAAAATATTTCTTTTTCGCATTGTACAAAAACTAAATATGAAAATAGAGCAGCATTTCAAAAGTTTGAAGGAGTGAGAGCGTACAAAAAACATGAGCACCAGATAATGACTTGTGATGTATAAATTAAGATAACTTTTAAATGTTTGTAATTGTTTTTTCTGTGTGTTTGAGAGAGTCGAAAAAAATCGTTATATTTTCAACAAATTTTTTGCCATTTGATTTTTTTGTTCAACATTTTCTCTCCACAGTTTCCGGTGAGTGTTTACTTTGTGGTTTATGTTTAATATTTAAAACTGGTTTTTTGTCTGATTTCTCTTTGGATTTAATAGGATTTTCTATATAAAATTAATTAAAGTTGTGGATATGCTCGTTTTGTGTTTTCGCAAAGTAATGTAAATGGAAAAATTGTGAAAAAGTATATCTAACGACATAAGTTGCAAAAAGTTTCATATAAAATAAGCTAGAATGTGGGAGGTTATATATATAAAATTAATTTTTCTCTACGGCCATCACCGAATATATTACTTTACTGATTTTTTATTAATTACTGTTAAACTATAACATATTGCCGATTTTCTCAGATTATTGGGGGCGATACCAATCCTAATATTTTAAACAAATAAACCTAAATATATTTTAGGGATTGAGCCGATGGGTTGTATACGTAATTTTAATTGAAGGCCACTATATGTATACGTAATATTAATTATTATACAAATCATACGATACAAGGCTTTTTAATGTTCACAGAAGAATTTATGAAAGGTTCACTGTATTTAAGGAAGTCATAAGACCTTCTATGTCCAATCTCCCGCATAGGAAAGTCTCTGAGGTCAAGAATAGGACCTGTGAGGTCGATTCAATTATAGAGACTCTAGTATAGAGAAAGGCCTCAGAGGTCGACTCTAGTATTGAGGAAGACCGTTGACGTCGACCCTAGTATAGAGGAAGACCGTTGACGTCGACTCTAGTATAGAGAGAGACCACTGACATCGACTCTAGTATAGAGGAACCCCTCTGAGGTCGACTCTAGTATAGAGGAAGACCTCTGAGGTCGACTCTAGCATAAAGAAATACCTCTGAGGTCGACTACAGTATAGAGAAAGACCTCTGTGGTCGATTCTAGTATATAGAAAGACCTCTGAGGTCGACTCTAGTATAGAGAAAGACCTCTGAGGTCGACTCTAGTATAGAGAAAGACCTCATATGTCGACTCTAGTATTGAGGAAGACCTCTGAGGTCGACTCTAGAATATAGTTAAGACCTCTGAGGTCGACTCTAGTATAGAGGAAGACCTCTGAGGTCGACTCTAGTATAGAGGAAGACCTCTGAGGTCGACTCTAGTATAGAGGAAGACCTCTGAGGTCGACTCTAGTATAGAGGAAGTCCTCTGAGGTCGACTCTAGTATAGAGAAAAACCTCTGAGGTCGACTCTAGTATAGAGAAAGACCTCTGAGGTCGACTCTAGTATAGAGAAAGACCTCTGATGTCGACTCTAGTATAGAGAAAGACCTCTGAGGTCGAGTCTAGTATAGATAAAGACCTCTGAGGTCGACTTTAGTATAGAGAAAGACCTCTGAGGTCGACTCTAGTATATAGTTAGACCTCTGAGGTCGACTCTAGTATAGAGAAAGACCTCTGAGGTCGACTCTTATAGAGAAAGACCTCTGATGTCGACTCTAGTATAGAGAAAGACCTCTGAGGTCGAGTCTAGTATAGAGAAAGAACTCTGAGGTCGACTCTAGCATAAAGAAATACCTCTGAGGTCGACTACAGTATAGAGAAAGACCTCTGTGGTCGATTCTAGTATAGAGAAAGACCTCTGAGGTCGACTCTAGTATAGAGAAAGACCTCTGAGGTCGACTCTAGTATAGAGAAAGGCCTCATATGTCGACTCTAGTATTGAGGAAGACCTCTGAGGTCGACTCTAGAATATAGTTAAGACCTCTGAGGTCGACTCTAGTATAGAGGAAGACCTCTGAGGTCGACTCTAGTATAGAGGAAGACCTCTGAGGTCGACTCTAGTATAGAGGAAGACCTCTGAGGTCGACTCTAGTATAGAGGAAGACCTCTGAGGTCGACTCTATTATAGAGGAAGACCTCTGAGGTCGACTCTAGTATAGAGGAAGACCTCTGAGGTCGACTCTAGTATAGAGGAAGTCCTCTGAGGTCGACTCTAGTATAGAGAAAGACCTCTGAGGTCGACTCTAGTATAGAGAAAGACCTCTGAGGTCGACTCTAGTATAGAGAAAGACCTCTGATGTCGACTCTAGTATAGAGAAAGACCTCTGAGGTCGAGTCTAGTATAGAGAAAGACCTCTGAGGTCGACTTTAGTATAGAGAAAGACCTCTGAGGTCGACTCTAGTATATAGTTAGACCTCTGAGGTCGACTCTAGTATAGAGAAAGACCTCTGAGGTCGACTCTTATAGAGAAAGACCTCTGATGTCGACTCTAGTATAGAGAAAGACCTCTGAGGTCGACTCTAGAATATAGTTAGACCTCTGAGGTCGACTCTTGTGTAGAAAAAGACCTCTGAGGTCGACTCTAGTATAGAGAAAGACCTCTGAGGTCGACTCTAGTATAGAGAAAGACCTCTGAGGTCGACTCTAGTATATAGTTAGACCTCTGAGGTCGACTCTTGTGTAGAGAAAGACCTCTGAGGGCGACTCTAGTCTAGAGAAAGACCTCTGAGGTCGACTTTAGTATAGAGAAAGACCTCTGAGGTCGACTCTAGTATAGAGAAAGACCTCTGAGGTCGACTCTAGTATAGAGAAAGACCTCTGAGGTCGACTCTAGTATATAGTTAGACCTCTGAGGTCGACTCTTGTGTAGAGAAAGACCTCTGAGGTCGACTCTAGTCTAGAGAAAGACCTCTGAGGTCGACTTTAGTATAGAGAAAGACCTCTGAGGTCGACTCTAGTATAGAGAAAGACCTCTGAGGTCGACTCTAGTATATAGTTAGACCTCTGAGATCGACTCTTGTATAGAGAAAGACCTCTGAGGTCGACTCTAGTCTAGAGAAAGACCTCTGAGGTCGACTTTAGTATAGAGAAAGACCTCTGAGGTCGACTCTAGTATAGAGAAAGTCCTCTGAAGTCGACTCTAGTATAGAGAAAGACCTCTGAGGTCGACTCTAGTATAGAGAAAGACCTCTGAGGTCGACTCTAGTATATAGTTAGACCTCTGAGGTCGACTCTTGTGTAGAGAAAGACCTCTGAGGTCGATTTAGTCTAGAGAAAGACCTCTGAGGTCGACTCTAGTATAGAGAAAGACCTCTGAGGTCGACTCTATTATAAGGAAAGACCTCTGAGGTCGACTCAAGTATATAGTACAACCTCTGACGTCGACTTTAGCATAGATAAAGACCTCTGAGGTCGACTCTAGTATAGAGGGATACCTCTGAGGTCGACTCTAGTATAGAGGAAGACCTCTGAGGTCGACTCTAGTATAGAGAAAGACCTCGGAGGTCAACTCTAGCGTAGAGGAAGACCTCTGGGCTCAACTCTAGCGTAGAGGAAGAAGTCTGAAGTTCTGCCGCCCCCATTCTTTGTCGACTTATTACAAAATTTGGCCCTCTCATCTTCTTATCCGCTTATTGTTAATTTGCTAAAATGAAAATATGTATTTTTTTCCTCTTCATATAATTTTCCACTATTCGTAATCCTTTAGTAATCGTAACTACATTGTTATGCATATTTCAAACAATTTATGCTGTGGTTGTTTCGGCGGCCCTCATTATGCCAGCTTCAAGGATATTCTTGTTTTAAAGCCATTCGAATCCTGTTAACACCATCCGCTCATATATAACCATTTCCCAATAAGCATAAGCCGTGGTCGGTTGTATCAATAATTATCCGAATTGTTACAGATACATGTACTCATGCGAAAGTGGTGGGAAAAACAATTATTTTCATTCAATACACGAATGGAAAATAATAAACATAACTGTGTTATAATGTTGGACTACATATCTGTGGGGAAATAAATAGCAAACTTTGTTATAATTTCTTATAAAAGGAAAATGAATCATGGAAATCTAAAATAATATTGCACAAAAACCCTAATAGATCCGTCCGTCCAGTTGTAGGATGGCTCGTCCGTCCAGGTATAGAATTATCCGTCCGTCTGTCGTCCATCAGGTTTTTTTTGTCCATCTAAAAATAATTGTCTTTACTTTTGACCCTGGCATGATTCTACGTTCATTTGCAGGACTGTTCTTCATCCAATAATCCATATGATTGTCCGTCCATCCATGGGATAGCTCTTCGGTAGGACTGTCCTCTGTCCATAATTCGGTCATTCACCGTGTCCATGGCCGGCCCTTAAATTCGTAAAACTGTCATGGGATTTTGAATCTACAGTACTGTCTGTCCATCTATCCATTGAATAAACAAACCTTAAGTAGGTCTGTCCGTCAATTAAGAGGATTTTCCATTGGTTCGCATGCAGGATTGTCACTCGGTTCATCTAAAAGACCTTACATAGAATCAGATATGGGCTCTTTCCATCCATCCGCATCATTCTATGTCCATTTGCAGGACGTATCCATTAATCCATATGAGTGTCAGTGGACATCCGTAGGATAGTTCTTCAGTAGGACTGTCCTTCGTCCATACTTTTGTCACCTAGTCCATCCTTTTATTCATAGAATAGTCCGTAATTGTCTATAGGATTTGACAATGATTGTCTAACCGTAGGATCTACCATCTACAGACCTGAATAGGTCTGTCCGTCTAGTAATAGGATGGTTCGCCGCACTATGGGCGGAAATCGAAAATTGTGGCCAAAATTCAAATTTTATGGCACAAAATGATTATGCCAATATGTTGAGCACATATTCAGTATATTGTATCCAAAATATAAACAAAATATCTTAATATAATCTCTTTCACAGAAAACAAAAACAACGATCTCGAACTTAATAGCCAAAAACAAAACTATGAAAAGTCATAACAGATCGAATAACAAAAACAAAAAACAATGAAAAAAAATTCTTAATATTTAGATGATCAAATGACTGTCCAAAGTTAGACATACATCTGCATTTATAAATAGTACAGTTTGCCCTTCAATAGGTTTATACTCGAGAATTATCGTGCGCACCAGTCAGCTGACAGACACACGGACATGTTATAATTTCAATATAGCTAATTTATAGTTCTTATACAGTTTTAAGTCGAACTGTAATACAACAAATATGAGTAAATATTACTCATGCAACCCAAGGGCTTTCAAGTCACAATATTAATTAACATTTACCGATTAAAATTCTGCAGTAATGAAGTGTTTATTTTTTGACAACTTTTATTATGCTATTTTCCGCCACATAGATGTATCATTTATCATCGTAATGCCCAGCATTTGAATGCACTTAATACATGCAATAAAATGTACTTATCAATATAGATTTGCGTTGGAAGAAAAAGTCAATCTGGCCGACTTTTAGAGAGCGGTTCCTGAAGTATATGTAAATGGAGATGACTGACTACTCCACATTGCACCCATAATAAAATGCTATATATTTTGCAAGAAAATATGACTATGATATGTCCATATATTTCACATTTTCTATATCAATTCATTTAAATCAAAATTCAGAATTTTAAAATTTAGTATCAGTGGTTGTATAAGTAAAAATATTTTTTTAAAAGGCAAAACTTTACTCGATACTTTTGAGGACCTATAACGGAGCATCCAGTTACTCATCAAACTAACCACACATTCAACTCTTTAGGGAATTTACACCCATAACAAAAATCCTGCATATTTTAAAAGAAAACATGACTATGACATTTCTGTGTGTTTCACTTTTTCTATATCAATTAATTAAAATCAAATGAATATTTTAATATTTAGGGGTCGCATACGTAATATTAATATAAATCCGGAATTTATTTCAAAGACAAACTATATCAATTAATTCAAATCACAATTGCAAATTTTAAAATTTAGTACCAGGGGTTGTATAAGTAATATTAATATAAATAAAAAAATTATTTGAAAGCAAACTCTACTCGTTTCTTTGGAGGATCTATGAAAGACTCCGTAATTTGTTGCCCCATATTATCCAACAAACTAAACACCCTTTCACCCCTTTAGGGAATTTGCACCCGTCACAGAATCCTATATATTTTGAAAGAAAATATGACTATGAAATTTGTGTATAATTCACTTCTTCCATAAGAATTATTTCTTTTAAAATTTAGTACCAAGGATTTTAATATTAATCAGGTATTTGTATTTATTTGATAGTCAAAGCTTTACTCTTTACTTTTGATGACCTATGGGAGACTGTAATTTTTTGTTGCAAATTATTCAACAAACTAAACACGCATTCAACTGATTAGGGAATTTGCACCCATAACAAAATCCTATATATTTGAAAGAAAATATGACGATGAAATGTTCGTATAATTCACTTTTTTCTATATCAATTAATTTAGATCAACAATTTAAAATTTTTTAATTTAGTACCAGGGGTTGTATAAGTAATATTAATTTTTATCAGGTTTTTATTTGAAAGTCAAAACCTATGGGAGACTGTTATTGTTTGTTGCAAATTATTCAACAAACTAAACACCAATACAACTCAATGGAGAACATAACAAAGTCCTATATATTTTGAAAGAAAATATGACTATGAAATATCTGTACGAAGTGAAAGTGAAGTCACTTTTCCGTTATCAATTAATTTAAATCGAAATAGCCAATTTTAAATTGTTAGTACCAGGGGTTGTATAACTAATATTAATTTATATACCATTTCTTTTGAGGATCTATGAAAGACTCGGTAATTTTATGTTTCAATTTATTCACCAAAATTAAAAACACATTCGACTCTTAAGGGAATTTGCACCCATAACATAATCTGCATATTTGACTTTTTCTATATCAATGAATATAAACCAAAATTGCATATTTTAATATTTTGTACCAGAGATTGTATAAGTAATATTAATTAAAATCAGTAGTTTATTTAAAGGCAAAAGCTTATCGGTTGTTTTGAGGACCAATTAAAGTCTGGGTAATTTTTAGTTCTAAATCGTGAAATAAACTAAACACCCATTCAACTCTTTAGGGAATTTGCACCCATAGCAAAATCCTACATACTTTGAAAGAAAATATGACTATGAAATGATATATATATTTTGTCCATTATATAAAAACCCATTCAACTCTTTAGGGAATTTGCACCCATAGCAAAATCCTACATATTTTGAAAGAAAATATGACTATGAAATATCTATATATTTTGCTTTTTCCATATCAATTTATTTTTAATCAAAATTTCATAATTTTAATATGTAGTACCAGGAGTTGTATAAGTAATATTAATTTAAATCCGAAATGAATTTGAAAAGCAACATTTTATTCGTTACTTTTGAGGATCTATAACAGTTTTGGCAACATTTAGTTCCAGATCGTCCATTAAACGAAGAACCAATTCAACTCTTTAGGGACTTTGCATCCATAATAAAATACTGTTTAGTTTATGCGGACAAACCCGATTCGATTCAAGCCTTGGCGCAAAACATCACGCGTGTCATTCGCCAGTTACCAGTCGAAATGCTCGAACGAGTCATCGAAAATTGGACTCATCGGATGGACCATCTGAGACGTAGCCGCGGCCAACATTTGATAGACATAATCTTCAAAAAATAAATGCCAAAGAATGTTCTTTCAAATGATAATAAACATTCCCCATTCAATTTGAATTTAATGTGTTTTTTTTTTCTTTAAAAAAGTAGGGAACCTAGAATTGGATCACCCTATAAAACATTACCCATTTCTCTTGAGGACCTATGAAAGACTCGATAATTTTATGTTCGAATTAAGTCAACAAATCAAAAAAACACATTCAACTCTTAAGGGAATTTGCACCCATAACAAAATCTGGATATTTGACTTTTTCTATATCAATTAATATAAACCAAAATTGCATATTTTAATATTTTGTACCAGAGATTGTATAAGTAAATAAGCAAAAGCTTATCGGTTGTTTTGAGGACCTATTAAAGTCTGGGTAATTTTTAGTTCCAAATCGTGTAATAAACTAAACACCCATTCAACTCTTTGAGAAATTGCACCCAAAGCGAAATCCGATATATTTTGGAAGAAAATATGACTATGAAATATCTATATATTTTGTTTTTGCCATATCAATTTATTTTTAAACAAAATTTGCAAATTTTAATATTTAGTACCAGGGGTAGTATAAGTAATATTAATTTAAATCCGAAATTTATTTGAAAAGCAACATTTTATTCGTTACTTTTGAGGACCTATAACAGTTTCGGCAATATTTACTTCCAGATCGTCCATCAAACGAAGAACCAATTCAACTCTTTAGGGACTTTGCATCCATAATAAAATACTATATACTTTGAAAGAACATATGACTATGAAACGTCTGTATATTTCACTTTTTCTATATATACGTACTACTAAATAAGTAATATTATTTTATATTCGGAATTTATTTGAAAGGAAAACTTTACTCGTTTCTTTTGATGACCTATAAAAGGCTGCTAATTTTTGTCCAAAATTAATTTAAATCAATCTTAATCATAAACTATTCCTTTATAGAACCTGTATAAGACTATGTGAATTTCTTGAAAAACAATTGGTGAGGTATTCTGGAAAAATAAATAATAATTTAAATAAAAATTGAAAATTTTTATTATTTAGTATCAGCGGTTTTATAAGTAATATTAATCTTAATTTATTTGAAAGTAAAAACTTTACCTATTTCTTTTGAGGTTCTATGAAAGACTCAGTATTGTTAATGTCCCAATTTATTCCACAAACTAATCACTCATTCAACTCTTTGGGGAGTTTGCACCCATAACAAAATTATATATATTTTAAAAGAAAATATGACTATGAAATATGTGTATATTTCACTTTTTCTATATCAATTAATTTAAATCAAGAATGAAAATTTTAATATTAGTACCACGGGTTGTATAAGTAATATTAATTTAAATACGAAATTCATTTGAGAGGCAAAACTTTACTCGTTACTTTTGAGGATCTATGAAAGACTCCGTTAATCCAAATTATCCAACAAACTAAACAACCATTCAACTGTTTAGGAAATTTGCACCCATTGGAAAAATCCTATATAGATAACTCCTAATAAATATGACTATGAAATGTCCGTATATTTTAGTTTTTCCATATCGATTAATTTAAATAAAAATTACAAATTTAGTGCCTGGGGTTGTACAAGTAATATTAATTTAAATCAGCATTTCATTTGAAAGTCAACATTTTACTCGTTATTTTTGAGGGCCTATAAAAGAATCGAAAATTTTGAAATTTTTGAAATGTCTGTATATTTTACTTTTGCCATATCGATTAATTTAAATCCAAATTACAAATTTAATACTTAGTAACTGGGGTTGTACAAGTAACAATTTGTTATTCCAAATCTTTTAACAGATAAAACACACCTTTAACTGCACCCATAACAATGTACTAAATATTTTGAAAGACCATGTGACCAAGAAATATCTGTATATTTTACTTTTTCTATATCAATTTATTTAACAATGTACTAAATATAACAATGTACTAAATATTTTGAAATGTACTAAATATTTACATGTGACCAAGAAATATCTGTATATTTTACTTTTTCTATATCAATTTATTTAAAACCAAAATAAAACCTTTTCCATTTGGTACCATGGGTTGTATAAGTAATATTAATTTAAATCAATCAAAGCCTGAATAGGTTAATCTTGTTAGCACCTGCTTAAGTCTCAGTAAATTACTTCCGCCTTTAGAAAACAATTCCTGAAGAATAATGGATGAGTTCTATTCAACTTTGCACCCATAACAAAATCATATATATTTTGAAATAAAACAAAACTATAAACACCCATTCAACTCTTTAGGAAATTTGCACCCATTACACAATCCTATGAGTTTTGAAAGAAAATATGACTATGAAATATCCGTATATTTCCCTTTATCTATGTCAATTAATTTAAATCAAGTATTAAAATTTTAAAATTTAGTACCTTGGGTTGTATAAGTTATATTAACTTAAATAGGTTTCGGTAAAATTCCCACAATTATTTTTTTTCTTTACCATATCATTTAACCAACTAAACATACATTTTTATTCGGTACAGAAGTTGTTATTGCACAAAAAATTCAGTGTAAAATACAATAGTAATGCAACACAAAATGCGATTAACAAACGAACGAATCAATGATTCGTTCATACAAATTAACAAAATTATACAAATAAATGAATTTGTGATATTTAACTCGAATTAATTGGAGGATTTTCAGTGTGTTTGAGATCTTCGAAACGAGGAATGAATTATATGGCATTAAATTAACTTGATGTAAAAAAAGTAAAAGAGCATTTAAATTAAACAGTTTATTCTTAAGGGTTTTTAATTCCCTTTTTTCCCACCGGCTTTAATGTACATATGTATTTACCTATTAACGTATACTGAATGTAAATGCTTTAGGGCGAATAAGTAATTTTAATTCTGCAGAGTTGAGTACTTAATTTTTGAGTTAAAATGACTCATACGACACAAAGGTTATTAGAGGAAAAAAATGGTACGAAGTTTGTAAGATAAAGGAATGGTTATCGATTGAAATTTGAAGATATTTCCTTTTGTTTATTATACTCTCAACTTAAAGGGAGAAGGGTATACTCGCAGAACATTTGCTAAGGAGTGTAACACGTCCAACGGATGGCCTAAGACGCTGTAATGGGTGATATATGTAGAGATTCATTTTTTCAATAGCCTTTCTTGACAGATCACGTGTGAGTCGTGTCATGCTGTCATGTTATTTTTTTTAAGTATTGTTTGGCATTTCATCATGGAAAGACTAACGCCTGAACAACGTTTACAAATTATTCAGTTTTATTATCAAAATAATCGTTCGCCAATTGCGCTAAGTCCATTTTTTTTTTAAATCCAAAAAAACACTTTCCATTCGACCCACGACCTTGACACCCATGAGCAATATTTTAGCTCTCGTTAAGAGCTATCTTCGACGTACCGGAATCATCGGTTCATATTTCTTCAAAAATGATGCCGGTGAGAACGTAACCGTCAATGGCGACCGTTATCGTGCCATGATAACCGACTATTTGATGCCTGAAATTGAAGCTCGTGATCTCGTTGACATTTAGTTTCAACAAGACGGCGCCGCTTTCCACACATCGCATCAATCAATGGATTTATTGAAAGAACACTTCGGTGAGCAGATAATTTCACGTTTTGGGCCGGTCGATTGGCCACCAAGATCGTGTGATATCACACCGTTAGACTTTTTCCTGTGGGGATATGTAAAGTCTAAAGTTTATGCGGACAAACCCGCTTCAATTCAGGCCTTGGAGCGCAACATCACGTGTGTCATTCGCCAGTTACCAGTCGAAATGCTCGAACGAGTCATCGAAAATTGGACTCAACGGTTGGACCATCTGAGTCGTAGCCGCGCCCAACATTTGATAGACATAACCTTCAAAAAATAAATGCCAAAGAATGTTCTTTGAAATGATAATAAACATTCGCCATTCAATTTGAATTTTCTGTGTTTTTTTTTTCTTTAAAAAAGTAGGGAACCTAGAAGTGGATCACCCTATATATGTTTGAGCTAATCCTTTGTAAAACTAAATTCTAAGACATTTCAGATATGTCCGACTGTCTGTCTGTCTGGTTGCCTGTTATGTACTATAACTCGCGCAAGGAGTAGTACAGGGTTTTCCAACAAGAGGTGTTATTTTGAATCACCCGGTATTTCGGTAGCTGTCACTTTTGAAGCTTTTATTCTTTGACATTTGACAAGTACAAACTACGCCATTACTAAAAATGGAACAATACACGATTCAACAACGCACTGAAATTATTAAAATTCGAAATATCGAAAATCATCGACAAATCATTTTGACTGATGAGGCCCAGTCAAGATGATTTGTCGCATCTGGGGCTCGGAAAACCCATGAGTTATTGTTGAGAAGCCTCTCCATCCTCAACGTTTGACTGTTTGGTGCGGTTTATGGTCCGCCGGGGTCATTGGACCTTACTTTATCGAAAATGAGGTTGGATCAACAGTTACGGTGAATGGATTGCGATATCGAGAGATGATTAATGATTTTTTATGGTCGGAGTTGGATGGTATTGATCTGGACAACGTTTACTTTCAACAAGACGGCGCTACGTGCCACACAAACAACGAAACCATTGTTATCTCTCGAAGAGGTGATCACAATTGGCCACCGAGATCTTGTGATTTAACACCTTGCGACTTCTTCCTTTGGGGCCACGTGAAAGATAAGGGCACTTATTCATAAAAATTTAATGAAGGTTTGAAGAACGCTTTAACACTGCTAAAGCGTTCCTCAAACCTTCTTTAACTTTTTATGAATAAGGCCCAAGGTCTACGCCAACATCCCAGCGTCGATTCAAGACTTCAAAGATAGAATTCGTGAGGCTATCGAGGACATAGGGCAGCAACTTTGCGATTTGGTTATGGAAAATTTCATGAATAAGATATGGTCCTGTAAGCGTGGTCGTGGTGGCCATTTGGCTGATGTTGTTTTTCATTATTAACGGCATACCTTCCTCTTTATTATGAAATAAACATCCGATCATTTATCTCAAAAAATGGCATTTTTCTTTGAATACCGAAATAACACCTCTTGTTGGAAAAGCTTTTAGAATGACTTCGATTGTTTGCTGAAGATGAGGGCAAACCTCAGACGTTTTCATCAAATAAAATATTTCCCACTTGTTTCTTTTTTTTTCGTTGACATCCAATAACCCAATTATTTTCTGTCAAATAGCCTTTAGCTATCAAAATCTATTTCAAGAAGAACCACTTAATACAATATTATTGTCTGTGTGACCAAGAACGAAACTTTTTTGGAGACAACTACAAAACGCAAACGTTTTTTCTAACCCTTCAAATCAATGGATCGAAAGCTCAACCAAAAATAAAAACGAATGTGTCCCATAAACAAGGAACTCGTTATTGAAGCTAAAAATTGATGGGTATATTTTCAGTTGCGCACATTCCACTACTCAATCAAAATTTTAATTCAATTGAATAAGTGTCAAAAATCAATTATAAAAAATCATGTTTTTTTTTCGTCAAAAAAAAAATGCAAAAATTAACTTTGAATAGAAACGGCCATAGACTTTGTCATGGCAACGTAATCAAAAACTAATTTAGAAAACAACAGTAACAGTTTTGTTCCATATTCTCTTTTGCTTTTTCACGTTTACTTTTATGAAAAAAAAACACAAAACTTTTTTATTATTGATTAAATATCAATTTTTTATTATTACTATTGAGTTTGAAAGAAGACATGTTTTTTCTTATTAACTATTGCTTGTGAGGCTGTTTTAGAGGAAAAAAAAATTGGGTTCTTTTTGTGGAGAATATTTATAGCAATTGAAAAGTCATTTTTAATAATTTCACGTCTTTAAAATGCGAACAAAGGGAAAATTATTAAATATTTATAAAGACAAATTTCGCTTTGAGTGTTTGGAATTAAAAATGGCATATAATGAAGAAAAATCTTCAGATAAAAATTGCACAAAAACCGATAATTGTCCGTCCTTCCAGCCATAGAATTGCTCGCCCATCCCTATATACTGGTAGAGTTGTCTGTCCGTCCACTTGTAGGATTGACATTCACCACTTTGCCCATAGGCTTGCCCACACGCCTATGGGATTGTTCGTCCATCCATAGTAAAATTCTTCCATTCTTCGTCCATACAGCCGGCACATTTTCCTTCCGTCTATTCATACATAGAAGGGACTGTCCATCCGTTTGTAGGATTGAAAGTCCTACGACCTTTGTGGTATTGATATGAAAAATGGTGCGCATTGAAGGAAAATTTTGAAAGTCTATATTTTGAACAAAAACTTTATTTTGTCAGATAAAGAATAATCTGCCTGACTGTCTGTGCGACTAAAAGTAGGATTGTCTGTCCGCTAAATTGTAGGACTGGCCTCAATCTATACATCTGCCTGCCCGTCCATACATAGGATTGTCTGTCCATTCCTTTGCAGGATTAACCTCAATCTCTCATCCACAAGATTGTCCGTAAATCCATAAGATTATTCCTCCGTAGGATTGTCCTTTGTCCATACATCCGTCACCATGTCCACAAAATCCCAACTTCCCAAATTTTATTTCTCCTATTGTGCCTCCTGATTGCCATAAATTTCCTTCTACTGAAAGAAAACAAAAAAAACGTTAAAGTAATCTAGCCATAAATTTATTAAGTCGGCATTTTAAACAGACCAGTAATACTTCGCAGCGGTGCTGCGGAAACGGAAATATTCTTGTTTCTCTTAATACGTATATACGTAGTACATCCTTTCTTGTGCAGTACTTCACCGCAAAAACCTTAAGCCTCCCACAAGAGTAGAGCTTTGCCACAACCACTGTTTTCCCATTCGCTGCTGCAAAGTACAACGACGAAGAGGTCAGATGGTAGCAGAACTTTGTCCTGGCATAATAATTTCTCTCAAGGATTCGAATTCGCATTCCTATATTTGAGAAGGAAAGAATGCGCTACTGTAAGAAAAACGAGGGTGACGGAGCAAAGTTTCGATAAATATTTAGCTTTTCTCATTACAGATCTTTCGAGTTGCACCCATGGCAGAAGTTAACACATTTTGATGGAAGGATTACCTATAAAACTTTTGCGGTTAAGACTTTTTCTAGATCAATTAGTTTGCTCTTTATACCCTACACCACACTGTGGTACAGGGTATTATAAGTTTATTTCACGGCAGATGTTTGTAACACCTCAAAATAACACAGCTAGACTTACCTTAAAGTATACCGATCGACTCAGAATCATTAGCTGAGTCGATTTAACCATGTCTGTCCGTCCGTCTGTCCATCTGTCCGTCTGTCCATGTAAAGTTGTTCGTTGACTACAGGTCGCAATTTCACTCCGATCGTTCTGAAATTTTGCAGTTTAGAGTATTTCGCAGCTGTAAAGATCCCTATTGAATTTGGTTGAAATCGGTTAAGATTTAGCTATAGCTCCCATATATATGTTTCGTCCGACTTGGCCCTTTTAGTCCTATAGAAGCTTTATTTTACACCCAATCGTTTTGAAATTTAGAATGGTAGAGTTTCCTGATTCATGAACCAACATAGCCGAATTTGAAGAAAATCGGTTAAGATTTAGCTATAGCTCCCATATATATGTTTCGTCCGATTTTCCTCTTTAGTCCTGTAGAAGCTGTATTTTACATCCAATCATTTTGAAATTTAGAAAGGTAGAGTTTGAGGATCCATGAACCAACATTGCCGAATTTGAAGAAAATCGGTTAAGATTTAGCTATAGCTCCCATATATATGTTTCGTCCGATTTGGCCCTTTAGTCCTGTAGAAGCTGTATTTTACATCCAATCATTTTGAAATTTAGAATGGTAGAGTTTCTTGATCCATGAACCAACATTGCCGAATTTGAAGAAAATCGGTTAAGATTTAGCTATAGCTCCCATATATATGTTTCGTCCGATTTGGCCCTTTAGTTCTATAGAAGCTGTATTTTACATCCAATCATTTTGAAATTTAGAATGGTAGAGTTTCTTGATCCATGAACCAACACTACCGAATTTGAAGAAAATCGGTTAAGATTTAGCTATAGCTTCCATATATATGTTTCGTCCGATTTTCCTCTTTAGTCCTGTAGAAGCTGTATTTTACATCCAATCATTTTGAAATTTAGAAAGGTAGAGTTTGAGGATCCATGAACCAACATTGCCGAATTTGAAGAAAATAGGTTAAGATTTAGCTATAGCTCCCATATATATGTTTCGTCCGATTTTGCTCTTTAGTCCTGTAGAAGCTGCATTTTACAACCAATCATTTTGAAATTTAGAATGGTAGAGTTTCTTGATCCATGAACCAACATTGCCGAATTTGAAGAAAATAGGTTATGATTTAGCTATTGCTCCCATATATATGTTTCGTCCGATTTGGCCCTTTAGTTCTATAGAAGCTGTATTTTACATCCAATCATTTTGAAATTTAGAATGGTAGAGTTTCATGATCAATGAACCAACATTGCCGAAGTTGAAGAAAATCGGTTAAGATTTAGCTATAGCTCCCATATATATGTTTCGTCCGAATTGGCCCTTTAGTTCTATAGAAGCTGTATTTTACATCCAATCGTTTTGAAATTTAGAATAAACAATTTATACATGAATTACAAAATTTATATTTCAGAGTTATTCAATATTACGAGAGTGGAGTAGGATATTATATAGTCGGCCCCGCCCGACTTTAGGCTTTCCTTACTGGTTTTAATACTGCATTAACTATCATCTTTAATAAACCAACGGTAGTATGAGTATTTTGTATTTATACCAATTGGACCGCACCAAAAATAATTTAGATACAGAACTAAAGGCGTTATGAACACTTTTAATTGATTTCAAGTGTACAATACCATTCAACTATAAGTAATTTTAATTTATATTAATCATTCTACACATGGAACTTCGTTCAAAATTATATTTTGGGTCTTATACGAGTATAGTTCAAAGAAATTATTTGCAATACAAGGGGTAATGATCAGTTTAAGTTAATAGCAAATATACGCCAGTATACCTAATTTTCATTTATATTACTCATACGACACATAAACATCTTAAAGAGTAGAATTAATCTCTGATTACCCTATGCAACAAAATTTTTGTCCAAGGGATGTGGATTACAGTTTCTGGTGCAATTAGGTGCCAGAAACACGAAAAAAATATTAAAAAAAATTTTTTATGGTAAATTAAATTTTTTTTTTTTTAATTTTCGCCGAGATCACGAGCTTCAATTTCAGGCATCAAACATTCGGTTATCATGGCACGATAACGGTCGCCATTGACGGTTACGTTCTCACCGGCATCATTTTTGAAGAAATATGAACCGATGATTCCGGTACGTCGGATTGAGAATCGGTCAATGGCAAAAATAATACTCTTAACGAGAGCTAGAATATTGCTCATGGATGTCGAGGTCGTGGGTCGACTGGAAAGTCTTCTTTTTGGATTTAAAAAAAATGGACTTAGCGCAATTGGCGAACAATTATTTTGATAATAAAACTGAATAATTTGTAAACGTTGTTCAGGCGTAAGTCTTTCCATGATGAAATGCTTAACAATAATGACATGACAGCATGACACGACTCACACGTGATCTGTCAAAAAAGGCTATTGAAAAAAGTATCTCTACTTTGATCGCCCTATAGTATTTTATTATGGATGCAACGTCCCGAAAGAGTTGAATTGGTTCTTCGTTTGATGGACGATCTGGAACTAAAAGTTGCCAAAACTGTTATAGATCCTCAAAAGTAACGAATAAACTGTTGCTTTTCAAATTCATTTCGGATTTACATAAATTAATATTACTTATACAACCCCTGGTACTATATATTAAAATTTGCAAATTTTGTTTAAAAATAAATTGATATGGCAAAAACAAAATATACAGATATTTCATAGTCATATTTTCTTTTAAAATATATATAATTTTGTTATGGGTGCAAACTCCCTAAAGAGTTGAATGAGTGATTAGTTTGTGGAATAAATTGAGACATTAACAATGCTGAGTCTTTCATAGAACTTCAAAAGAAATAGGTAAAGTTTTTACTTTAAAATAAATTAAGATTAATATTACTTATAAAACCGCTGATACTAAATAATAAAAAGTTTAAATTTTTATTTAAATTATTATTTATTTTTCCAGAATACCTCACCAATTGTTTTTCAAGAAATTCACTGAGTCTTATACGTGTTCTATAAAGGAATAGTTTATGCTTAAGATTGCTTTAAATTAATTTAAATCAATCTTATAGGTCTTTTATAGGTCATCAAAAGAAACGAGTAAAGTTTTCCTTTCAAATAAATTCCGAATTTATAATAATATTACTTATATAGAAGTACGTACTAAAATTTGCCATTTCGATTTAAATTAATTGATATAGAAAACGTTTCATAGTCATATGTTCTTTCAAAGTATATAGTATTTTATTATGGATGCAAAGTCCCTAAAGAGTTGAATTGGTTCTTCGTTTGATGGACGATCTGGAACTAAATATTGCCGAAACTGTTATAGGTCCTCAAAAGTAACGAATAAAATGTTGCTTTTCAAATAAATTTCGGATTTAAATTAATATTACTTATACTACCCCTGGTACTAAATATTAAAATTTGCAAATTTTGTTTAAAAATAAATTGATATGGGAAAAACAAAATATATAGATATTTCATAGTCATATTTTCTTCCAAAATATATCGGATTTCGCTTTGAGTGCAATTTATCAAAGAGTTGAATGGGTGTTTAGTTTATTACACGATTTATAACTAAAAATTACCCAGACTTTAATTGATCCTCAAAACAACCGATAAGCTTTTGCTTATTTACTTATACAATCTCTGGTACAAAATATTAAAATATGCAATTTTGGTTTATATTAATTGATATAGAAAAAGTCAAATATCCAGATTTTGTTATGGGTGCAAATTCCCTTAAGAGTTGAATGTGTTTTTTTGATTTGTTGACCTAATTCGAACATAAAATTATCGAGTCTTTCATAGGTCCTCAAGAGAAATGGGTAATGTTTTATAGGTTGATCCATTTCTAGGTTCCCTACTTTTTTAAAGAAAAAAAAAACACATTAAATTCAAATTGAATGGGGAATGTTTATTATCATTTGAAAGAACATTCTTTGGCATTTATTTTTTGAAGATTATGTCTATCAAATGTTGGCCGCGGCTACGTCTCAGATGGTCCATCCGATGAGTCCAATTTTCGACGACTCGTTCGAGCATTTCGAATGGTAACTGGCTGATGTTTTGCTCCAAGGCCTGAATCGAAGCGGGTTTGTCCGCATAAACTTTTGACTTTACATATCCCCACAGGAAAAAAGTATAACGGTGTGACGATCTTGGTGGCCCATCGACCGCCCCAAAACATGAAAATATCTGCTCACCGAAGTGTTCTCTCAATAAATCCATTGATTGATGCGATGTGTGGGAAGTGGCGCCGTCTTGTTGCAACCAAATGTCGCCGAGATCACGAGCTTCAATTTCAGGCATCAAATAGTCGGTTATCATGGCCCGATAACGGTCGCCATTGACGGTTACGTTCTCACCGGCATAATTTTTGAAGAAATATGGAACGATGATTCCGGTACGTCGGATCGGGAATCGGTCAATGGCAAAAAGATAGTTGCTAACGAGAGCTAAAATATTGCTAATGGGTGTCAAGGTCGTGGGTCGACTGGAAAGTGTTTTTTTTTTTTGGATTTAAAAAAATTGACTTAGCGCAATTGGCGAACGATTATTTTGATAATAAAACTGAATAATTTGTAAACGTTGTTCAGGCGTAAGTCTTTCCATGATGAAATGCCAAACAATACTTAACAAAAATAACATGACACGACTCACACGTGATCTGTCAAAAAAAGGCTATTGAAAAAAATATCTCTATTTGGATCACCCGTTATAATAAGCTAAGGACCAAAAGTTGACCCAAGATGCCATGTATGTTTACATTTTTTCAGACATTCGAGTGAAGTTCTTCCGTCTGTCTAGCTGAATAACACGATAACGCCTAAAAGGAGTGGCAGAAAAACTAAATTTGCAATGTATAACTTTATCTCCAAACTTCGTTTACATTCGACGATGGACCCCAATATATAATCAACTCGTCTGAAACGTTGATTATGCACTATTTTTAACCTATTAACGGACCAAAAGTGTTACCCAGTGAAGAGGTGACCTAAGACTATATGTATGTAGTATATTTGAACCTTTTAAGTCACTTGAGCTTTATTCGTCCATCCGTATGTCTAGCTGTTCGCGATAACTCCCGCAAGGAGTGGCCAAATAGCTTCAAAATTAGCGTGTGATAAGAGTATCTCCAAATTAAAGTTTATGTTTGAAGATCTATAATATTGGTCCTCCCTTCTGATACCTCCCCCACAAATCAAATCAAAGTCGTGTTTAAAGGACTGAAACTTTGTAAGTCGTTTTATTGTTTCTAATTATAAATGAAACCACGTTACTTTTTAATGAATCTCAAGTAATCTAAACTATTAAAATAATTCGAAGTTTCATCATTTTAAAGTTTTCTTAAATTCCATTTGTAAATTTCCCTTAATTTACTTATTTTGTCCTTTACGGAAATAATAAAAACAAAACCTCCTAGACTACCGCCATAAAACAAATGTAATAAAACTAGAAAGAGAATAATATGACTTGCTCTCTGGATTATTATTCCATCTATATTATTCATAATTTAAAATGAAATTTATAAAAAAAAATTATACATATGTATGTCTGTCTGTCTGTAGAAAGACATAGACATACTCAGAAATTTTAATAAGTTATGTATACGAAAAATTCCCACCGCCCTTCCAACAATGAAAGGATATTTGCAATCTTCTTGCAGATGTAACTCTCCGTTGCTGGTAGGGTTGGACTGTTGGTTTCGGTTTGTGTTATTGTTATTGTTCCTGTGGTTGTTGTTGTTGCTGTCTTTGCTGCATGAACAAGCAGTTACTTCGTATAATTGCAAGAGAAAACGGAAACGGATACACTGAACATTACAGAACGTATTGTGTGTGCAATACATGTATGCGAGAATATGTGTGAGTTGCTTCATATGCTACTGCTGCAGCTGCTATTGTTGTTGTTGTGTGTGTGTATGCAGCCAGCCGGTGTTTATGTCGTCATTCTCTACTCTTTAGCTCCCCCGTTTTTCTCTCCCTTCCACCCTCTTAGCGGTTCTCATGTCCGCACTACCTGCCTGTGCCTGTGTACTGTTCTCTTTGTAATGCCCTGCCAACATTTCAAATATTCAAAGAAAGCTTTTGAGTGGGGATATGGGGCATTACATAAGGGATTTAGCAGATATTATATACTAAACCCAAAGTTTTGTAGAAAAATCTTCCAAAAAAATTTCCCTATTTTTTCACAAAAATATAAGATATTGTAAAAATTAGAATAGGTGAGATTTACTAAATATTTAGAGCAATTATAGAAAACAAAATTATTAAAAAATCCTCTCCATATAATCTCTTTACATTGCCTAAGGCAATTATATATTTTTTTAGAAGGAATACATATCATACAAAACCTTTGTGGAATAACCCATACCCATATATTTTTTCTGTAAATCCCTATGTATAATACATTGGCTTAAACGTACATTTTAATAATTTACATGAGAGTTATATTCCTGCCAGTCTGTGCAGAATAAACAGTTTTGGAATCCTTAAATTGAAAATGGGAAAAATGATAAGTAGGGTTTTAAATCTAAAATATACACAATACATTCTATTCGTCTACTATAGAGTACATGACCCATATGTTCGTATTTTATAGAGTAGATGACCAATCTGTTCGTATTTGATAGAGTAGATGTCCCATCTGTTGGTCTAATAAAGAGTAGATGACCAATCTGTTCGTCTAATATAGAGTAGATTTTCATTCAATTCGTCTTATATAGAGTAGATGAATATTCTGGTCGTCTGCTATTGAGTAGATGACAATTTTGGTCATCTACTATAGAGTGAATGACCATACTGGTCATCTACAATAGATTAGATGACCATTCTGGTCGTATATTATACTGTAGATCATTTTTGTAGATCATTTGGCCATTTTTGTCATTTACTGTAGAATAGATGACCGTTCTAGTCGTCTACTGTAGAGTAGATGCCCATTCTGGTCATCTATTATAGAGTAGATGGCCATTCTGGTAATCTTTTATAGAGTAGATGACCAACCTGATCGTCTACTATAGAGCATATGGCCATTCTGCCGTCTACTATAGAGTAGATGATCATTCTGGTCGTCTACTATAGAATAGATGACCATTCTGGTCGTCTATTATAGAGTAGATGACCATTCTGGTCGTCTATTATAGAGTATATGGCCATTCTGGTCGAATATTATAGAGTTGATGACCAACATGATCGTCTACTATAGAGAAGCTGGCCATTCTGGTCGTCTACTATAGAGTAGATGAGTATGAGATGGGCATTCTGGTCGTCTATTATAGAGTAGATGAGCGACCTGATCGTCTACTATAAAGTAGATGGCCATTCTGGTCCACAGTACATAGCTACTTTGGTCGTCTACTGTAGGATAGAGTTACCATTCTGGTCACCTACTGCAGCAAAGATATCCAATCTGGTCATCTACTGTAACGAAGATGTCCAATCCGGTCGACTAGATGAGTAGATGATCATTATGGTCGCCTACTATAGAATAGATAACCATTCTGGGCGTCTCATATAGAGTAGATGACCATTATGGTCGTCTGCTGTAGAGAATATGGCCGACTACTATAGTGTAGATAACCATTCTGGTCGTATACTATAGTGTAGATGACCATTCCGGTCGTCCACTATAGAGTTTATGACCTTACCGGTCGTCTACTATAGAGTAGATAGCCATTCTGGTCGTCTATTATGGAGTAGATGATCATTCTGGTCGTCCACTATAGAGTAGATGACCATTCTGGTCTTCTAATATAGAGTTTATGACCATTTTTGTCGTGTACTATAGTCAAGATGGCCTTTCTGGTCGTCTACTATAGAGTAGATAGCCATTCTGGTCGTCTATTATGGAGTAGATGACTATTCTGGTCGTCTACTATTGAGTTGACCACTTTTGTCGTCTACTATAGACTAGATGACCTTTCTGGTCGTCTACTATAGAGTAGATAGCCATTCTGTTCGTCTATTATGGATTAGATGACCATTCTAATCGCCTATTTTAGAGTAATGGCCATTCTGACCGTCTACTGTAGAGAATATGGCCGTCTACTAAGTGTAGATAACCATTCTGGTCGTCTACTATAGTGTAGATGACCATTCTGGTCTTCTACTATAGAGTTTATGACCATTTTTGTCGTCTACTATAGACTAGATGACCTTTCGTCTACTATAGAGTAGATAGCCATTCTGGTCGTCTATTATGGCGTAGATGACCATTCTGGTCGTCTATTATAGAGTAGATGACCAACCAGATAGTCTACGATAGTGTAGATGACCATTCTGGTCGTCTGCTGCAGAGTAGCTGACCACTCCTGTCGTCCACTATAGAGTAGATGACCATTCTCGTCTTCTACTATAGAGTTTATGACCATTCTCGTCGTCTACTATAGTCTAGATGGCCTTTCTTGTCGTCTAGTATAAAGTAGATAGCCATTCTGGTCGTCTATTATGGAATAGATGACCATTTTGTTTGCTTACTTTATTGCAGATGACCATTAAGGTCGTCTATTTCAGAGTCCTGAACATTCTGGCCGTCTACTGTAGAGAATATGGCCGTCTACTATAGTGTAGAGAACCATTCTGGTCGTCTACTATAGTGCAGATGACCATTCCGGTCGTCCACTACAGAGTAGCTGACCATTCCGGTCGTCCACTATAGAGTAGATGACCATTCTGGTCGTCCACTATAGAGTTTATGACCATTCTCGTCGTCTATTATAGACTAGATGACCATTCCGGTCGTCGATTATAGAGTAGATGACCATTCCGGTCGTCCACTATAGAGTAGATGACCATTCTGGTCGTCCACTATAGAGTTTATGACCATTCTCGTCGTCTACTATAGAGTAGATGGCCATTCTGGTCGTCTACTATAGAGTAGATGGCCATTCTGGTCTACTATAGAGTAGATGACTATTCTGGTCGTCTACTATAGAGTAGATGACCATTCTGATCGTCTACTATAGAGTAGATGACCATTCTGGTCGTCTACTATAGTGCAGATGACCATTCCGGTCGTCCACTACAGAGTAGCTGACCATTCCGGTCGTCCGATCTGGTCGTCTACTCGTACCTAGAATATATTCATTCTGATTTCTATCATAAACAGGAATGTATAATTCAAAACAAAAATTTATATTTTTAAATGAATTTATTCACTTTTTGCTGATACAAATTAAGACAAGAATCGTTGAGGAAATTTTAAATTTCTCCCCACCTCATCATCCCACCCCACGATTCATATTTTATTTTCGTTAATATGCCTGATTGCTGTTCAGGAGGTTTTTCATATACGAACGAGTATGTTTCTGGTAAATGTTCTGTTTTCGTTCCTCATCCTTCATTCGCTCGATTGTCGTTCTTTATTCCTCATTTTTTTACTACTTTTGAAATTAAAATTCTATTAAAATTGTATGCAGTGTTTTCCATTGCACAAAAAAACTGTGAATGACCTGTTTTTCTGATTCCTGGCAATCATTGTGACAGAAGTAAGATACAGACCCCACCGTCACAGAGCTATCAATTAAACATTAAATTAAGGTAAATAAAATCAGAATTATTAAACTGTAAGAAAAGTGACAGTAACTTGCAAGGGATATGATTGGACATATGACAGGATGATAAATAGACTGGAGCAAATGGGAAGGAAAGACGGACAAACAGAATTATGCATACTAAATGGCCTCTCATGGGTTCGTCGAAGGGTTCGTCTACTATAAAGTAGATGACAATTCTAGAAGGTTTTTATAAAGGAGGTAAACATCCCGGCCCATCCTGGTCATCTACTATAGAGTAGATTACCATCCAGGTCGTCGGCTATAAAGAAGATGACCATCTTAGTCGTCTACCATAGTGTAGATGACCATTCTAGTCGTCTACTGTCGGATAGATTACCATTCTGATCGTCTACTGTAGAGAAAATGTACTAGATGACCATTTTGGTCGTCTTCTGTAGAGTATATGACCGTACTGGTCATATGCTCTATTAAAAGGCCATTCAGACCGACTATTTTAGCGCAGGTGATCATTCTGCTAGAATACTATAATAGATGGCCATTCTGGTCGTCAAGTATTGAATAGATGACCATTCTGACCATCGACTTTAGTGTAGGTGATCATTCTGCTCGTCTACTATAGTATATGACCAGTCTGGTCGTCTAGTATAAAGTATATAACCATTCTGCTCGTCTACTATAGTATACTACTGCAGACAATATGACCATTCTGGTACCGTTGGTGACCATTCTGGTCGTCACCTGTAGAATAGATGGCCACTCTAACCGTCTACTTTAGCGTAGGTTATCATTCTAGTCGTCTACTGTAGTATATGACCAGTCTGGTCTTCTAATATAAAGTATATGACCATTCTATTCGTCTACTGTAGTGTAGATAACCATTCTGGTCGTCTATGGTAGAGTAGATACCCATTCTGTTCGTCTATGGTAGAGTAGATGACCATTCTGGTCGTCTACTGTAGAGTAGATGACCATTCTGATCGTCTACTGTAGAGTAGATGACCATTCTGATCGTCTACTGTATAGTAGATGACCATTCTGGTCGTCTACTGTAGAGTAGATGACCATTCTGGTCATCTACTGTTGAGTAGATGACCATTCTGGTATACTATACTATTACTACTTTAGTGCTGGTGATCATTCTGCTCGTCTACTATTGTAGATGGCCATTCTGATCGTCTACTGAGGAGTAAATGGGCTTTCTGTTCATCTACTGTAGAGTAGGTGATCAATACGCTCGTCTACTATAGTATATGACCAGTCTGGTCGTCTAGTATAAAGTATATCCATTCTGCTCGTCTACTATAGTATGTAACCATTCTGGTGGTCTACTGTAGAGTATATGAGCATTTTGGTCGTCTACAACATATAAAATGGGTATTCTGGTTGCCTATTACAAAGTACATAGCCATTCTGCCCTTCTAGCTCTTCTAGCCATAGCCACGCTGCTCTTCTTGTACTATGAAGTCTACAGAAAATATGACCATTTTGACCTACTACTCCAGTGCTGGTGATCATTCTGCTCGTCTACTATAGTTAATGACCATTCTGGTCGCCTACTGTAGAGAAGATGACCATCCTGGTCGTCTACTGTAGAGTAGATGACGATCTTGGTAGTTTACTGTAGAGTAGATGACCATCCTGTTCGTCTACTTTCGAGTAAATCATCATTTCGATCTCTACTATAGAGTAGATGGCGATTCTTGTCTGGTTCTTTTCTAAGATGACCATTCTATCCACTTCAATCAGCTGCTTATATATAACCCTTCTTGTCGGCTTCTTCGGAATATAAGAATATAATCCTTCTGGCAGTATTCTATGGAGTAGATAATCCTTCTGATCCTGTAATATGCGGTAGATAAACCTATTGGTCATCATCAATGGTGTACTCGTATATGATCAATATGTTCGTTTACGATTTAGTAAGTAATCGTAATGTCGTCCATTATGGAGTAGATAACCCTACTGGTAGTCTAGTACATTGTAGATAACCCTTCTGGTTGTTTACTACAGAGTGAGTATTATGATCGTCTACAATAAAATAGATAAGCCTACTGGTCGTTTACTGTAGAGTAGATAACCCTGCTGGTCGTTTACTATAGAGTAGATAACCTCTTCGGTCGTCTACTGTAGCGTAGATAACCCTTCGAGTGCTGCTATAGAATAATTCCAATTACACATATATTTGCCTTCTTTCTTATTGTCCTTACTTATGTTATTTTTTCTTCTATTTTCAGGTATGTTGGTGACATTTTTAAGAAATTATTTTTGTAGTTTGGATTGAGTAAGTATTTAACGATTGAAAGCATATAGAAACTTATCTATATTTGGCTGATGTGTTTAAAATATTTTTTTTTTTTAAATCTCAGCTGTCATCTTTTCATGATCAAATAAACCAAATCGTCAATTTCGTTAATGAGTTTTACATTTTAAAGCAGGAAATTTTAGCTAAGCCTTATCTAATTCGTCTGTATTTAATTCGCCTTATTTAATTCGTCGATTCTTTTCAAAGTATTCATTGAAAAGAATCGAGTTATTTTCAAGTGAGAACAATATAGCGATCTTCCTCGGGAAATAGTCGAAGCCAGGATTAGGTTGTGGATTTTGCAGTGTGTGGGACAAATGGACAATGACTAACCCAAACATTTTATTTGTCGCCACTGTTCCGTATTGCGATCGCAATCGACTTTCTATTTTTTTAGCCAAATGGTTCTGCTTTATCAGAATGGAAAAATGAAGGCAATCTGAATTTACAGAGAATCCTCAGAAATTCTCAAACAATTTTCCATTCGGAATCAAGTTTATATATATTTTTTAAACCAAATGTTTCTGCTTTTATCAGATAGACTTCGAATGGAATAATTAAGGCAATCTGCATTTACAGAGAATGTTCAGAAGTTCTCAAAAGGCAATGCGAGGAGTATTGGCAATTTTATGAACAAGAAATTCGGATTCAATCCGTTCCCGGAATACAGAAAAGCGCAGTCTGTTATATCGAATAGGAGAAATTGAAGTTGAATAAGATAACATGGGATGCATGAGCAATATTATTAAGTAATATACCATATGACGTATGAGCACCGGTGTACTCGTAAAAATAATTCTAATTTATATTACTCATACTCATTTTAATTTATATCTATCATACGACATAAGGTATTTAATTTAAGAAAATCATTTTTATACACTAAAACGAATTGATCCAAAAAAGCGAAGGACAACATTGTAAACACTTCCGTCTATTCTTGCATATAATATAAAACTTTTGCCTGTGTGCAGCTTAGAAATGGGAAAAAATTCGGATAATTTAATCCAGTGGGGTTTAGCTAAGGTTAGGTTAAATCAAGTATGTATACCATAAATAAACCACTCATACCCATTTGAATTTGTATAACTCATACTCATCTGAAATTATATAACTCATACGACATCAGGTATTCGATTTAAGTAAGTCATTTTTAAACGCTAAAACTAATTGATCCAGAAAAAACAATGGCAAGTTATTAATCACGTCCGAATATTCTTCCATTTCCTTTAAAACTTGTCCCTGTGTGCAGCTAAAAAGTTAAGAAGAATTCTAAATGTAAATAATTCAAAACTAGGATTTTTCATATTTTTTGAATATAATTAATATTGTTCTTATCTTTTTCCAGTGTGAAGTTTCGCTGAGTTTAGTTTTTGGAAAACTTTAATCACTTCCCATTTATAACAACAATTAAATATAATATATAATTAATAGTACTCATACGCTCCGTTGGACAAACATATCTTTTTTTTCTTTCATACATTTCTCGTTATCGCAAGCCATGTAAGCAAAAATTTATTAAATGGTAAATTAAGAAACAGAGGAAACAGTGGAGAAAAAAACCAAAATAATGAAAAGTTAACAAAGTACAAAGGGGTAACGAAATAGCCCAACTGTAGAAAGAAAATGTAAGTTCATAAAAATCAAAAGTTCTTTCACTCAACAATTACAACCTTCCTATAGGCAATCCTATCCAAACGCTTTGCTCCGAACGAGGCAGTATCTATGATAAACGACCAAAAAACGGAAGGAATGTAACAACACAACTACTGACCTGATTGCCCAGCCAAAGCATAACTCATGCCAACGACAACGACTCAGCGACGAAAGGACGAAATGAAAAAGGACCTTCACCGGTTCAACTATTGAACGACTGACTGTTGGATATACGCACATTGTTCCACTGACAATTGCAATACGGCCACAGATCTGTAATCGTATTACGCGTATTGTTGCAGTTGTCCCCCCAGTACTGCCCCGCCCCGCTTTGCTCTGCCAAACCTCGCCGTTGTGTGCCGCAAAATGAGAAAAAATGCCACATAATAACATAAAAATAGCGGTTAACTGTTGTCATTTCCGTTTCCTGTGCAAACATACACAGATGCTCCCCCTCGCCATGCCTCCCCTCCCCCCTACATTACCGTGTCCATGGTAAATTGCGTACAGCACCGGAATGGTGCTTCGACCGACCATCAGTTGTCGTTGTTGGCCGAACAACAAATGTTATTGTCACCATTCTCTGTTCCATGACAGCGATGTAACAAATGCGCTCTGGGCTGCATACAGGCCGAAATCCTTGCACATCAGCCACAGCCATTCGAAAAGGAATCAAGCTTCTTCCTTGCTCGCAATGATTGTGTCAGTGTGCAAATATTTGACTGGCTACATAAGGCCTGGAGGCATTTTTCCTTTTGCAAATGCCACATTCTCTGGATATTGTCAGTTCTGGGGCAACTGCCACTATTGTTGTTCGATCGAATAAGGATTGCCTGACCAAAACTACAATAATGGTCAGACCACAGTGCACGGCACCGCATAGGACTTACGCATAAAACTGAAAAACATGTTTGCAAATATGCCACAAAAGGCAAATCCAGAAACATGCAAAACATAGAAGGGAATGGCATCGGAGGGATAGGGAGGATCTGTTCATCCCCTTCTCAGCTATAGCAAAAAAAAAACGCACAAAAGAAAACTTTGTTTATGGCACTTGGCATGATTTCGAATTGAGTTGCTGTGACAGCAAGGGATTGCGTCCGTTCGTCGCCCTCTGTGTTTGCCCGGCTTTTGTTTTAGACATCGAGAGAGAGAGAGACATTTTTATTGTCCTTTCCGAGCAACACACAAAAAAGACGAGGGGAAGAAAGTACGCATAAACAAAGTAAGCAAATCACAAACAGGGGGAGAAAAAAGTGGAGCACGCCTCAGTGTTTAAACGTGTTTCCCCCCCAAGAAAGGTTAGTAAATCGTGTAGGTTTTGCTGAAATGAAAAATTTACTATCACGGAAGGAATGTAGTACATCGCCTTGTTTATTGTCTTTCACCACTACACAATATGGGGGAAAATAATTGTCTCATACTGTGGCTGGACCAATCCAAATTGATTGATATATAAAAAATGTCTACAATATTTTGTACAAAAAAAAAACATTAAAAAAATCTATTAATTAAAATATAAAGAAGCGAGAAATAAAAAATGTATAGTATTTATAGAAAATTTCTTAGAAATTTTGTATTAATAGAAAATTTCTTAGAAATTTTGTATTTATAGAAAAATTTCTTTTTCCTGGAAATTTTTTATTTATCGAAAAATTATTTATTATTTATAGAAAATTTCTTAGAAATTTTGTATTTATAGAAAATTTCTTAGAAATTTCTAAGAAAATTTCCTTAAATAAAAAAATTTTAAGAAAATTTTCATAAATAAAAAAATTTCTAAACAAATGTCCATAAATAAAAAAATTTCTAAAAAATTCCATAAATAAAAAATTTCTTAGAAATTTTCTATAAATACAAAATGTCTGTGAAATTTTCTAAAAATACAAAATATCTGTGAAATTTCCTTAAATAAAAAATTTCTAAGAAAATTTCCATAAATAAAAAAAATTTCTAAAAAAAAATTTAATAAATTAAAAATTTCTTAGAAATTTTCTACAAATAAGAAAATGCTGTGCAATTTTCTATAAATAAAAAATTTCTATAAAATTTTCCATAAATACAAAATTTCTATGAAATTTTCCATAACTACAAAATTTCTATGAAATTTTCCACAACTACAAAATTTCTATGAATTTATTATTTATAGAAAATTTATAATATCTTAGAAAATTTTGTATTTATAGAAAATTTCTTAAAAATTTTGTATTTATAGAAAATTTCTGAGAAATTTTGTATTTATAGAAAATTTTTTAGAAATTTTGTATTAATAGAAAATTTCTTAGAAATTTTGTATTTATAGAAAATTTCTTAGAATTTTTTTAAATAAAAAATAAAAAATTTCCTTAAATAAAAAATTTTTAAGAAAATTTTCATAAATAAAAAAATTTCTAAAAAAATTTCTATAAATAAAAAATTTTCTTCAAAAAATTCCATAAATAAAAAATTTCTTAGAAATTTTCCATAAATAAAAAATTTCTTCGAAATTTTCTACAAATAAGAAAATTATGTGAAATTTTCTATAAATAAAAAATTTATAATATCTTAGAAAATTTTGTATTTATAGAAAATTTCTGAGAAATTTTGTATTTATAGAAAATTTTTTAGAAATTTTGTATTTATAGAAAATTTCTTAGAAATTTTGTATTTATAGAAAATATCTTAGAAATTTTGTATTTATAGAAAATTTCATACAAATTTTGTATTTATAGAAAATATCTTAGAAATTTTGTATTTATAGAAAATATCTTAGAAATTTTGTATTTATAGAAAATTTCTTAGAAATTTGGTATTTATAGAAAATTTCTTAGAAATTTTGTATTTATGGAAAATTTCTTGAAATTTTCATACATTTTTTATTTATGGAAATTTTCTTAGAAATTTTTTATTTAAGGAAATTTTCTTAGAAATTTTGTATTTTTAGAAAATTTCAGAGAAATTTTGTATTTATAGAAAATTTCACAGAAATTTTATATTTATAGAAAAATTCACAGAAATTTTGTATTTATAGAAAAATTCGTAGAAATTTTTTATTTGTGCAAAATTTCTTCGAAATTTTTTATTTATGGAGAATTTCTAAGAAATTTTTTTATTTATAGAAAATTTCTCATTTTTATTTATAAAAAATTTTTAATTATTTTTTTTTGCATGCTGCTACAGACATCTGACACGAAAAGGGGAGATCGTGCAATATGGAAATAACTACTCAGTGCAATAATAACAACTGACGATGGTGGTGAATCTACGCTAGTTTTTAAGTTTGACTAAGTATATTTACATGTAAGCGATCTTTTTACTTTGTGTTTAGATGTGTTTTTTAAAAGAAAATATTAACAAAAAAATTTTAAAGTAAATGTGATATTAATATAAGTGTTATTTATACCTTATTTAATTGTAGATCAGCCCTGAAGATGCAATTCAAAGAATTGCGAAATATCGGCAATAATAAATAAAATATGAAAAAATAAATAACAACAAAACAAGACCTTGAGCTCAATCAATTATTAATTTCTTAAATTAAAAATATAGGTCGAAAAATATACAAAACAAACAAATATTTTTTTTTATTTATAGAAAAAATTTTTTAAAAATTTTTATTTATAGAAATTTTTTTAGACATTTTTTATCTACAGAGAGTGTTCAAAATTATTTATCTATAGAAAGTTTCTTAAATTTTTTTTATAAAAAGTGTCAGTAATTTTTTATCTATAGAAAATTTCGTAGAAATGTATTATCTATAGAAAATTTCTTTATAAAAAATTTCTTAGATTTTTTATTTTTAGAAATTTTCTTAGAAATTTTTTATTTATAGATAAGTTTTTAGTATTTTTTATTTATAGAACATTTTTTAGAAATTATTTATTTGTATAACATATCCTAGAATTTTTTATTTATTCTATTCTTAGAAATTTTTTATTATAGAAAATTTCTTAGAAATTTTTTATTTGTAGAAAAAAGTTTCTTGGAAATTTTTTATTTATAGAAAGTTTCTTAGAATTTGTTTATTTATAGAAAGTTTCTTAGAAATTATTTATTTATAGAAAATTTTGTATTTATAGAAAATTTCTTAAAATTTTTTATTTGTATAACATACTCTAGAATTTTTTTTTACAGAACAATTCTTAGAATTTTTTTATTTATAAAAAATTTTTATTTATAAAAAATTTCTTACAAAATTTTTATTTATAGAATTTTTTTTAAAAAATTTTTTTATTTATAGAAAATTTCTTAGATTTTTTTTATTTATAGAAAATTTCTTAGAAATTTTGTATTTATAGAAAATTTCTTAGAAATTTTGTATTTATAGAAAATTTCTTAGAAATTTTGTATTTATAGAAAATTTTTGTATTTATAGAAAATTTCTTAGAAATTTGGTATTTATAGAAAATTTCTTACAAATTTTGTATTTATAGAAAATATCTTAGAAATTTCGTATTAGAAATTTCGTATTTATAGAAAATATCTTAAAAATTTGGTATTTATAGAAAATATCTTAGAAATTTTGTATTTATGGAAAATTTCTTGAAATTTTGTATTTATGGAAAATTTCATAGAAATTTTTTATTTATGGAAAATTTCATAGAAATTATTTATTTATAGAAAATTTTCTTATTTGTAGAAAATTTCTAAGAAATTTTTTATTTATGGAAAATTTCTAAGAAATTTTGTATTTATGGAAATTTTCATAGACATTTTTTATTTATGGAAACTTTCTTAGACATTTTTTATTTAAGGAAATTTTCTTAGAAATTTTGTAGTTATAGAAAATTTCACAGAAATTTTATATTTATAGAAAAATTCACAGAAATTTTGTATTTATAGAAAAATTGGCAGAAATTTTTTATTTGTACAAAATTTCTTAGAAATTTTTTTTTTATGGAGAATTTCTAAGAAATTTTTTTATTTATAGAAAATTTCTCTTTTTTATTTATAAAAAATTTCTTAGTAATATTTTTATTTATAGAAAATTTCTGAGTATTTTTTTTGTTATAGAAATTTTTTAGAAATTTTTTATCTACAGAGAGTTTGTTCAAAATTATTTATCTATAGAAAGTTTCTTCAATTTTTTTTTATAAAGTGTCTTAGAAATTTTTTTATCTATAGAAAATTTCTTGGAAATGTATTATCTATAGAAAATTTCTTTATAAAAAATTTCTTAGATTTTTTATTTTTAGAAATTTTCTTAGAAATTTTTTATTTATAGATAAGTTCTTAGTATTTTTTATTTATAGAACATTTTTTAGAAGTTATTTATTTGTATAACATATCCTAGAATTTTTTATTTATTCTATTCTTAAAAATTTTTTATTATAGAAATTTTTTATTTGTAGAAAAGTTTCTTTCTTTTATAGAAAGTTTCTTAGAAATTATTTATTTATAGAAAATTTTGTATTTATAGAAAATTTCTTAAAATTTTTTATTTGTATAACATACTCTAGAATTTTTTTTTAACAGACAATTCTTAGAATTTTTTTATTTATAAAAAATGTTTATTTATAAAAAATTTCTTAAAAAAATTTTATTTATAGAATTTTTTTTTAAAAAATTTTTTTATTTATAGAAATTTTCTTAGATTTTTTTTATTTATAGAAAATTTCTTAGATTTTTTTTATTTATAGAAAATTTCTTAAAAGTTTTTTATTTATAGAAAATTTCTTAGAAATTTTTTATTTATAGAAAATTTCTTAGAAATTTTTTATTTATAGAAAATTGCTTAGAATTTTTTTATTTATAGAAAATTTCTTAAAAATTTTTTATTTACAGAAAATTTCTTAGAAATTAGAAAATTTCTTAGAAATTTTTTATTTATAGAAAATTTCTTAGAAATTTTTTATTTAATGAAAATTTCTTAGAAATTTT
The DNA here is from genome assembly GCA_963930755.1 of Eudasyphora cyanicolor. Lineage (NCBI taxonomy): Eukaryota > Metazoa > Arthropoda > Insecta > Diptera > Muscidae > Eudasyphora > Eudasyphora cyanicolor. The sequence goes on along the minus strand of OZ005735.1, from coordinate 16,650,518 downwards.
TTATTTAATGAAAATTTCTTGGAATTTGTTTTAATTGTATAACATACCCTAGAATTTGTTATTTACAGAACAATTCTTAGATTTTTTTTTATTTATGGAAAATATCCATAAATAAAAAATTTCTTAGAAATTTTTTATTTATTTAAAATTTTTTATTTGTGGAAAAAGTCTTGCAATTTTTTTATTTATATGAATTTTCTTAGAAATTTGTTTGTTTAACGAAAATATCTTAGAAGTTTTTATATTTATCGAAAATTTTGTATTTATCGAAAATTTCTAAGAAAATTGTATATTAATAAAAAACTTTGAAGACGTTTTATATTTATAACAAATTCATAGAAGTTTTATATTTATAGAAAAGTTTTTACAACTTTTATATTTCTTAGAAAACTCCTTAGAACATTTCGTTGAAATTTTGTATTTGAAAAATTTCGAAGATATTAAATAAATTCTTTTAAAATTTGTATAATATAGAAATTTTCTTGAAAACTATTTGTTACTGAAAATTGTTTTAAATTTTTTATTTCAAAAAATTGTTTGTACAAAATAAAATATTTTTGTGGAAAAAAAAACATTTTTTATTTGTATACAATTTTAGGTAGTTTTTAAATTTACTAAAATTTTATCGATTTTATATCATGAATTTTTGTTTAAAACTTTTTTTATTTATTTTTTATATTTGCTTAAAATTTATTTGGAATATTTTTATTTATATATATTTTATTTATATATATGTATTTTGTTTATACAATTTTTTTTATTTACTAAAAATTGCTAAGAAATATTTTTATTTATACAAATAAAATTTTCTATATGAAATACCTTATGTTGTCTGAGTACTACATATTAATATTAAGTATACGATCACATGTTTATGCTATTGTCTATTGTTTTCATTAAAATTACTCATACTCCCAGTTGTGCTGATTTAAAAATACTCTTTTGGAGTTAGAATATCGCATCGCTTCATATAAATTACTAGCCCTATATCAGTCACTAGTTCCGTGCAACATCTGTTGACATGGGTTTAACTTCATATATCTGTATATCCCCCTGTCCACATATAGTATCTCTCACACCATGAGTTTTCCAGTTCGTTGGCCCTTCAGCTATCTGTTTGTCTGTCTGGGCTCCTCTTGACTTCCTTCCACTTAATGTCCTTTCCGTACTTCTATATGCATAGGAGTATGTATATGCATCTCATCTCTGCTATTTGTTCTAGGTTTGTTTTTATATAATTTTTCAACAATTTTTCTGTTGCTGCTGCTACTTTTGTGCAGCGAGCCAAACAAAACGCACAACATTTTTATGGTTATTGTGGTTGTCGATATGATGGTTTTCCCTTTCAACAACAACATCGTGTTGAACGTGTTGTTTCCCCCAGCCAGTTGAATTGAGCAACGCATGGCACAAAAAAGGACAATAAAAACACCAGGAGACTAACACCAAAACAAGAGAAACAGGAGGATATGCCGGAACAACGAGGGATAGGGATAGAGTGGCCGTGGAGGACTGTGTTACTAAATAGTTGCATATAATGTATAGCAGAAATGGATTTTTGTATGAGGTGTTGACACTAGGCTGGACCTGATTTTCTAGTAGATGCTAAAACAGGAATTATACGAGTATGTCGACCGGCTACCTCAATTTCACATTTTCCTTATATCCATTTTTTCCTATACCTTATACAGTTTCTAAGCATTTTTTTATAAATTTAAATATTTAAAAAATTTGCGATGAACGTTAAATTTCTAAGAAAACTTTTCTACAAAAAAAAATTATAAAAAAATGTGTCTCTCTTAAATTAGAAAAATGTCTCGTTACCCCCTATTGTGCAGCAATAGTGGCCAAGTAACCGTGTGTGTTTTGTAGTGAATGTGAACTTTTTTTATTCAATAAAAACTCTAGACAATGATGAGAATCTGTGGTAAACATGATCACAAACACATATACACATTTCCATCCATATCTGCACAAACACCAAACTATGTTTCCAATACATTTATGCAAATAATGATTGTCCATGTGTGTGAGACTGTTTGTGTGAATTTGAGTGTGAGAACACATACCAGAGGAAAACAAACAACTTGATGACTTCCGTTGCTAATAATTTGTATCCTCCCTCTCTCTCCCTCCTCTCCTATATCTCGCCCTGTGCTTTCATGTGTGAGTGAAAGTTGTTTATATATGAAAGTGTTTTTGGTGTGCCTGTTTGTTCATGTTTTACATGTTCACCACAACAGCAACAAAAACAACAATAACGATGCTTTGCTACTCATTTCCTCTGACAATTACTGAGAGCAATCACTTCCTTTCCGGGAAGGCTGCTGCGGGAGAGAAGGAAAAACTTTTTTATTAAACAAGAAAACACGAACAAGAGAACATCAACAACAACAAGAACAAAGTTTATTTGATTAAAACTCTATTATTGCATTTGTTGGCCCATAAAGTTTTCTCTTTGCGGTGAATGTATGTGTCAGTTTGAATTTACATTTCTTCAAATTATATACTCTCTCTGCCGCAACAAAAAAGAAAAATATTGCATATTTAAATTGTTTAAATAAAACACTTTTTATAGTCACATTATTCATAATTTGCGGATTTCTCCCTTTTCTGGGATGTCACATATGTATAATAAAGGGGGGTCACAAAAAATATTTAAAAATAAAAATAAATTTTCTACAACAAAGAAAATGGCTATAAAATTCTCTGTAACTAAACAATTTTAAAAAGAAAAAAAATTATAAAATTCCCCAAAACTTCCTATTTGTAGTAAATCTCCCAAAAATTTTATATTTATAGTTAATTTATCAGAAATTTGCTATTTACTATATATAAATAGCAAATTTCGGAGAAATTTACTATAAATAGCAAATTTCGGAGAAATTTACTATAAATAGCAAATTTCGGAGAAATAAATATCAAATTTCGGAGAAATTTACTATAAATAGCAAATTTCGGAGAAATTTACTATAAATAGCAAATTTCGGAGAAATTTACTATAAATAGCAAATTTCGGAGAAATTTACTATAAATAGCAAATTTCGGAGAAATTTACTATAAATAGCAAATTTCGGAGAAATTTACTATAAATAGCAAATTTCGGAGAAATTTACTATAAATAGCAAATTTCGGAGAAATTTACTATAAATAGCAAATTTCGGAGAAATTTACTATAAATAGCAAATTTCGGAGAAATTTACTATAAATAGCAAATTTCGGAGAAATTTACTATAAATAGCAAATTTCGGAGAAATTTACTATAAATAGCAAATTTCGGAGAAATTTACTATAAATAGCAAATTTCGGAGAAATTTACTATAAATAGCAAATTTCGGAGAAATTTACTATAAATAGCAAATTTCGGAGAAATTTACTATAAATAGCAAATTTCGGAGAAATTTACTATAAATAGCAAATTTCGGAGAAATTTACTATAAATAGCAAATTTCGGAGAAATTTACTATAAATAGCAATTCTCTGAGAAATTTACCATAAATAGCAATTTTCTGAGAAATTTACCATAAATAGCAAATTTCGGAGAAATTTACTATAAATAGCAAATTTCGGAGAAATTTACTATAAATAGAAATTTTTGGAGAAATTTACTATAAATAGCAAATTTCGGAGAAATTTACTATAAATAGAAAATTTTGGAGAAATTTACTATAAATAGCAAATTTCGGAGAAATTTACTTTAAATAGCAAATTTTGCAGAAATTAAAGCAAATTTCGCCGAATTTTACTATAAATAGCAAATTTCAGAGAAATTTACTATAAATAGCAAATTTCGGAGAAATTTAATATAAATAGCAAATTTCGGAGAAATTTTATATAAATAGCAAATTTCGGAGAAATTTACTACAAATAACAAATTTCTGAGAAATTTACTATAAATAGAAAAATTTACTATAAATAGCAAATTTCGGAGAAATTTACTATAAATAGCAAATTTCGGAGAAATTTACTATAAATAGCAAATTTCGGAGAATTTTACTATAAATAGCAAATTTCGGAGAAATTTACTATAAATAGAAAATTTCGGAGAAATTTTCTATAAATAACAAATTTCGGAGAAATTTCTGAGAAATTTACTACAAATATCAAATTTCTGAGAAATTTACTACAAATATCAAATTTCAGAGAAATTTACTATAAATAGCATTTTTCGGAAAAAATTACAATAAATAGCAAATTTCGGAGAAATTTACTATAAATAGCAAATTTCGGAGAAATTTACTATAAATAGCAAATTTCGGAGAAATTTACTATAAATAGCAAATTTCGGAGAAATTTACTATAAATAGCAAATTTCGGAGAAATTTACTATAAATAGCAAATTTCGGAGAAATTTACTATAAATAGCAAATTTCGGAGAAATTTACTATAAATAGCAAATTTCGGAGAAATTTACTATAAATAGCAAATTTCGGAGAAATTTACTATAAATAGCAAATTTCGGAGAAATTTACAATAAATAGCAAATTTCGGAGAAATTTACTATAAATAGCAAATTTCGGAGAAATTTACTATAAATAACAAATTTCGGAGAAATTTCTGCGAAATTTACTACAAATATCAAATTTCTGAGAAATTTACTATAAATAGCAAATTTCTGAGAAATTTACTACAAATATCAAATTTCTGAGAAATTTACTATAAATAGCAAATTTCTGAGAAATTTACTACAAATAGCAAATTTCTGAGTAATTTACTGTAAATAGCAAATTTCTGAGAAATTTACTACAAATAGCAAATTTCTGAGAAATTTACTACAAATAGCAAATTTCTGAGAAATTTACTTTAAATTTCTGAGAAATTTACTATTTATATTAAATTGTGCATAAATGTTTTCTACTCAGGACCCTCTTTATTGTACGCTTGCTATATTTCAATTATCTCCGGGCTATAACATTTGTTTTTCTTATAACTCATGTTATTTCCTGTTTTATTAAGCACATTTTTTTATTGTTCGTAACCGTTTTGCCTTTTGCTGCATATGATAAAACATTTTTGTATATTTTGCCTTTTTTGTTTTTTTTTAACATAAGCATAAATTTTATACGCACCATTTAAATTTTATACTGCAATTTATATTTTTGTGCATATTTGCTTGTGCATTCAGACCAAATTAAGGCATATTCCCTTTTTGTAGTATGTCCGTCCATCCGTCCGTCCTTCCTTCCTCCACTGCTTAAACAACTTCCTGTCACACAGAAATGTGGTAAATTATTGCGGAAATTTGCAGCAAACAATAATTTAAGTAATTAAAAGTAATTTGCAGTGAATTGAACGTAAAATGACAATAAAGTGAATGTTGGTCGACCAATTAAATGGTTTGAAAGGCCTGGGGAAGAAATGGGTTCTATGAAATGTTTTAAATATTATAAGAACATTCGTAGAATACCATTACTTTATTTAAAATGGGAAACTTCCCACCTTTGGAATTAAAAAATTTATATTATAAAGATTTATTTGTCATATTAATTTCTTTAATCGGTTGACTATGGAAAAAGTTATCCCAAAATCTTCAGATAATCTCATTAATTAAAAATAGTCATACGCTCCGGTGTACCAGTTTTGAATTTCTTGAAAACTACAATGTGCTTAGCTATTTGGAATTTTTAAACTGCAGTAAATCATCTGTAATAACACTCCGCTCCTAATTAGAAATCAAGATTTTGAAAAGTCTCATTATTTCATTAAAGAATTTTTAAAGAAATATTTCCAATCTAGGTTTTGGAAATCATAATTTCTCTTCAACTAACATATTTCAAATGTTGACGAGCTGCCTAGAACATATATATATAATCTTTTAGTCAAGTAAAAATTCCTCCTCTCGCACCCAATGAATGTTAGCTTCGTTATCCTTAGATTTTGTTCAATAGAATCCAATATTCATTCTAGACACTTTTGCCGAAAATTAACCTAATGCATTCAGAACTCCTGCAACAAAACTACTGCTGCTACTCAAATTACCTGGAGGTCATTTAAATACTTATTCAGAAATGTGGAAAAGACTCAATTTGTCGGTTGCCCAGGCTTTGGCTAAAAATGCCAAATACTAAAGGAAACGGAAACAAAGGCAGTTCATACACCCACAGATATAAAGCGAGGAAGGAAGAGTGAAGTAGTGATAGGGACAGGACAACTGTTTAAGCCAACTAACACAAGAGCTTATAAGCCAACACTTAAACACTCAGCTATCGAGAGAGAGAGAGAGAATCCTCCTGCATAATAGTCGTAGTCCTAAAAATACACACAATGAAAAATACATATTTCATAAACATTAGAGTGTACCGTGGAATCATTGTTCTTTGTAGGGAAGGAATTCATTTATTATAAGTTGAAAATTAACCACCCTAATGTACATATTCTCACACACTCGTGTGTGGCACAAAAATTGCATCAAAGGCTAGAAACAACAGCAGCAAACAGCCTCAACAGCTACAATAACACAGAACGTTGTGGAATTTGGAATATGTGCCTGAAACAACTTTTCACTTAGGTACAAGTACATGTGCCTGTGTGCAAAAATACTAGAAAAAAAAGAAAATGCAAGCAATTTTCTACAATTTTCACGAATGAGATGAGTACTCAGCACTCACTGTTTGCCTCGGCATAAGGAAGAAGAATTGCAAATAGGGAAACTGGCTGGAAAACCCCTTTTTGCAAACAACAGTCATAGTCTCACATTTGATTGTTTGAAAACAGACAATAACATGAACAACAGTAGCAGTAGCGCCAGCAGCAGCAGCCTAGGGCAACACTAGCAACACCAAAACTATACAGAGAACGTAGATAATGCATTGAAGTGCATTCCGGCAGTAGCTAACAATATCAAAATGCATAGATGGAAGGGTAGAAGCATTGAATGGACAGACCGAAAGACAGACGGACCGACCGGCATGTGCTAGTCGTACTTCTAATATTACTAACAAAAGCTTGAACTCGTACAGACACTTTTCCAAAAAAGAAAATATTCACATATTTTAACTTCATATTTGTTTGCTTGTCAGTGGAAATGGGATAACTTGTGCTAGCTCGCACGTAACAGGCAGGATTTCCAATGAAGGTTTTATGAAAAAGGTAAGGAAAAGATATAAAACAGGTTTTCTAATAAAATATTAGACCACCGTTTAAGATAAATTTAAAAATTTTATCTAAAATTATAATATTAGTTTAATAAAATGAAAAATGTTCCTTATATTTTCTTAATTTCAAATCCAAATTTCTTAAATTTTATTTATAAATTCAATTGTCTAGATTTTTAAGATTCATTTGAGCTACTATTTACCTTAATCGGTCGACTTTCGTAAAAGTTTTGCTCAAATATGTAAATAAACTCCATTATTAAAATAAATCATACGTCACAATGGACCATCTTAAAAGAAACTGAATTTTAAAATAATGTTTTATGAAAAAGGCAGGGAAAGGTATATAAAACCTTTTCCTGATAAAATATTAATGGCAAATCTAAATAATTAACATAAATTTTAATATGAGTTCAACAAATTTAAATTAGTGTGCAATTTCTCTAAATTTCGAAAAAAAATTTCTAACATTTTATTTTTAAATTTAATAGCCTAGAGATTTAAGTATTACTTTCCATAGCAGTTACTTAAATCGGCTGAATATCGAAGAAGTTATGCTTAACTAAGTAAATGAACTCCATAATTAATATAAGTCATACGCCACCACGTAACATCTTAAAATCAACTGAGTTTTAAAAGAATGTTTTCTGAAAAAGGCAGGGGAAATATATAACATCATTTTCCTGATAAAATGTTATTGCCTTCTTAAAACAAAAATCTAAATGTTTCAAATGAAATTAAAAATTAGTTTGGTCAAATAGAATCTGTTACCCATTTTTTCTAAATTAGTTTCCCAAAATAAATTTGTATTTTAAATATCCTAGAGTTTTAAAAATTTTTTCAGCAGCTATTTACTTTTGTCGATTGACTATTGAAAAAATTATGCTCAAATCAGCAAATTATCTCAAAAATTAATATAAATCATACGCCAGGATGATCCATGTTGAAATAAATTAAATTTCGTAAGAAGTTGTAATAAAACGGCATAGAAAATATATAAAAATCTATTTCTTGATAAAATATTCTCGGGTCTGTTCTGTAATCACGGCGATTTGATATCACGGTGATTTTACAATCACCAGCGACTTAAAATCACTTTTGGAGTTCGAAATCACCCGAACATAATTCGAACAATCTTTTTTGGGAGGTATGAATAATAAATCGAACTCCAACATTGATTTTAAGTCGCCGGTGATTTATCACCTTGCTACAGAACAGACCCGTATTCTTCGTTTAAGAAAAAAAAACTATAAATCAAATAAAAAAATAGAAATAAGATTGATCAAATTGTTTTTCTTGTTTATTTTTGGTATATTTCAAACCATAATTTAAAAAAATACATAACAATATAATTCTTTAAATCATATTTTATTATAAGCCTAGATTACAAGGCTTAATATTCAAGATTTATTAAAGATTTAAATTATTTAAATCGCTAAATTATTATAAAAGTAATGAAGAATTTAGTAAATTCACCCACGAAATAAAATAAATCATACGCCATGGTGGACCATTGTAAAATATGTGGAATAACTGCAGAGTATTCATGATTTTTGGACTGAAGGCTTACACTTGACAGTGACAGATATTAATTCTACAGCCTTTTTTAAATAAAACGGCAAATGTCCGAAATTATTTTGATAGTAGCTATTTTCTTCAGTCGACTATTGACTTTTGAAAAAGTTATGCGCATATAAACAAATTATCTGAAAAATTAATATAAATCATACGCCAGGATGATCCATGTTGAAATAAATTAAATTTCGTAAGAAGTTTTAATAAAACGGCATAGAAAATATATAAAAATCATTTTTGTGATAAAATATTATATTTTTGTTTAAGAAAAAAATTCAAAATTAAATAAAAAAAAATAGAAATGGGATTGATAAAATTGATTTTCTTGGTACTTTTTGTAAATTTCTTATTATAATTTAAAATATTTAAATTTTAAATTTAATAGCCTAAATTCTTAAGATTCATTTGAGCTATTATTAACTTTAATCGGTTGACTGTCTAGATAATTATGCTCAAATAAGTAAAATAACACAATAATTAATGTAAACGCCAAGATGGACCATCTTAAAAGAACCCCAATTTTTAACAAATGTTTTATGAAAAAGACAGGGAAGATATATGAAACCTTTTTCCTGATAGAATATTATAGCTTTCATTAACAAAAATCTAAATATTTAACATAAGATTAAATATGAGTTCAACAAATTTGAATTAGTGCGTTATTTTTCTAAATTCGAAATTAAAATTTTTAAGATTTCATTTTGAAATGTAAAAGCTAAGATTTTTTATTATTATTTGGCATACCATTTACTTAAATCAGTTGAATATCGAAAAAGTTATGCTAAAATATGTCAGTTAACTCCAGAATTAATATAAATCATACGCCACCATGGACCATCTTAAAATCAGTTTACTTTAATAGAAGGTTTAATGAAAAAGGCAGGGGAAATATACAAAAGCTATTTCCTGATAAAATAATATAGCATTCTTTAAGAAAAATCTTAAAATATTTAACATAAGATTAAGTACGAGTTCAACAAATGTACATTTTTGCCTTTTTTCTAAATTTCAAACTAAAGATCCTAAAATTTTGTCTTTAATTTTAGTGGCCTAGATTCCTAAGTTTTATTTGGCATATCATTTACTTAAATCGGTTGAATATAGAAAATGTTAAGCTGAAAAAAGTAAACATTAACTCAATAATTAATATAAATCATACGCTATGATGGACCATCTTAAAATCAACTGAATTTACAAAAATAATGTTTTATGCAAAAGGCAGGGAAAATTAATAACACCATATTTCTGATAAAATATTATAGCCTCCATTAATAATTATTTTTCTAAATTTAAATTTATAATGTCTTAAACCGTATTTTCACATCTAATAGCCTTAGATGTCAGGATACATTAGAAGTTTTATCTACTTTAATCAGTTGACCATCAAACAAGTTATGACCAATTAAGTAAATTAGGTCAATAATTAATATAAATCATATGCCAAAATGTACCATCTTAAAGTCAGCTTCATTTCAAATTAAGATTTTATGAAAAAGGCTAGGGAAATATATAAATCCGATTCCCAGAAAATTATTATAGCCTTGTACTTTAACGAAAATCATATCTATACACCGCCATGTATAAAATATTTAATTCTATATAAATATAGAAACAAAATGGCCTTGAAGCCGGGAGAATATCCTAGTTAGAATCACGAAAATCTAAATATTTAAAATAAAATTTAAAATTAGTTCGAAAAACTAGAATTTTTTCCTCGTTTCTCTATTTTATTCTAAAATTTTGTATTTTGTATTTGTGGTCCGATTTTCACAATATAATACAATATAATTCTTTAAATCATTTTTTAGTATTTCGTAGCCTAGATTACAAAGCTGAATATTCAAGATTTATTAAAGCTTTAAATTATTTAAATCGGTAAAATATTATAAAAGTAATGAAAAATTTAGTAAATTCACCCACGAAATAAAATAAATCATACGGTGGACCATTGTAAAATATGTGGAATAACTGCAGAGTATTCATGATTTTAGGACTGAAGTCTTACACTAATTTAGAGATATTAATTATTAGGACTTTAAAAAAAAACGCCAAATTTTCAATATAAATTTTGATAACACTAACTCAATAAATTTCGATATTAAACTCAAAAAAGCATATGGAATTTTGTAAATCAAGTTTGTGCCTTAATTCTCCCTAATTTATAAATCTATCTTTCCATGTTGGAACGCCTGAATAGTCAAGATTTATTAGCACTTTAGATTAATTATATCGGTTAAATGTTACAAAAGTTATGATGAAATTTTAAATTCATAAATTAATTAAAATAAATCATACGCAACGATGTACCATTTTATAATATATGATATAACTGCAGAATATTCATGATTTTTGGACAAAAACCGTAAACTAAGTAAAATATATTAATTCTTTCGAGCGCCCCAGTAGGTGAGTTGGTTGCGAGCTCGCCTATGAGTTTGGGGGTCGTAAGTTCTATTCCCACCAAAGGCTCTGGTCTGTCGCTGCAATATCTAGCCACATGGTCTTTGTAACCCGGCTTTTCCTTGGACCGTACAATTAGAGTATAAATTTACTTTGTATTGTAATTCATATAAATAAATAAATAAATATTAATTCTTTAGCCTTTTTGCATAAAACAGCAAATTAACGATACTTTTTTTAACTATTCAATCATTTTCAAAATACGTATAAAATAGGACAAGTGAAGTTATGTTCTAACTAATGTTAAAGGTTTTCAAATCCTTTTTCTTTTAAAATTCCTTCCCAAAAATTAGTTTCCTACCCCCATAGTTTAACCCCTTCGTCTACTCTACTCTACTCCCTCGCACACTCAATGACCGCTGTATGAATTTCTTCGAAAGCTACATTTTGGAATTCCTCGAAAAGTATGAAAATATGAAAAAAGCTGCCTAAGAGCATCAGTGTAACACAACATAGCCCAGAAAATTATGTTTGCATCTGGAATACGCTTACAGTGCTTCGTACTATCATCAGCAGGACGATGATGATGATCATCATCCCATTCACACATCATTTCTGACACAAAATTTGAGCACTATGTTAAATATGGGAAAACAAATAAAATGTTCACTCTATTTCTGCGAAATACTCCTGTATAACCCAAATTCCCTTCGGTGTTTTTAGGTTGCTGTCAAAACATATTCACACGAATAAACAATTCTCTCGCGAGCAACCAAATAACAGCTTTGTGGAGAGAATAAACGTAGTTTACCAGATGGATAAAACAAACGTGGAGTGTATGACTTTAGGTAAATATTTGATGAAAATAGTTTTCTGGGTTATTAACTAAATTCATTTCGGGGAAAATATTTAGTTTTGTTTTTACAAAATAGCGTAAATAGTGAATAGAATATTTGACGAGAGTAAATGTTGAGTTCAAATTGAGAGAGAATAGTTTTTGAAATAGTAAAAAATTAAACCCGAGGGATTATAGTTTAAGGAAAAAATCCATAAAATTGAAGGAAAAATGAAATAAAAAACAATTTGTAATATCAACTACCAACTGAGCTTGGAAGAAAACTTCAAAGAGATAATAGTTAGCTTTAATTGTAAGCTCAATTAAATAGGCAGAATTGGTTTAGAAGCAGTCCGGCTATCTAAATCTAGTTAAACCCCAAATAATTAATAATAATCATACGCTACCAAGTACAACTAATGAAAATCAGTCCAGAATAAAAATAGTGCAGAGTTTTTAAAATGCATTTTATGCATAAATTTTTCCAAATTTCTCGGTTGACTGTCTAGATAATTATGCTCAAATAAGTAAAATAACACAATAATTAATGTAAATCATACGCCAAGATGGACCATCTTAAAAGAACCCGAATTTTTAACAAATGTTTTATGAAAAAGCAGGGAATATATATGAAACCTTTTTCCTGGTAGAATATAATAGCTTTCTTTAACAAAAATCTAAATATTTAACATAAGATTAAATATGAGTTCAACAAATTTGAATTAGTGCGTTATTTCGAAATTACAATTTTTTAGATTTAATTTTAAAATGTAATAGCTAAGATTTTTTAGTATTATTTGGCATACCATTTACTTAAATCGGTTGAATATAGAAAAAGTTATGCTAAAATATGTCAGTTAACTCCAGAATTAATATAAATAATACGCCACAATGGACCATAATGAAAAAGGCGGGGGAAATATACAAAAGCTATTTCCTAATCAAATAATATAGCCTTCTTTAAGAAAAATCTTAAAATATTTAACATAAGATTAAGTACGAGTTCAAAAAATGTAAATTTTTGCCTTTTTTTTCTAAATTTCAAACTAAAGTTCCTAAAATTTTGTCTTTAATTTTAGTGGCCTAGATTTCTAAGTTTTATTTGGCATATCATTTACTTAAATCGGTTGAATATAGAAAATGTTAAGCTGAAATAAGTACAATAACTCAATAATTAATATAAATCATACGCTATGATGGACCATCTTAAAATCAACTGAATTTACAAAAATAATGTTTTATGCATAAGGCAGGGAACATTTTAACAACATATTTCTGATAAAATATTATAGCCTCCATTAATAATTATTTTTCTAAATTTCAATTTCTAATATCTTAAACTGTATTTTCACATCTAATAGCCTTAGATGTCAGGATACATAAGAAGTTTTATCTACTTTAATCGGTTGACCATCAAACAAGTTATGATCAATTAATTAACATAAATCATACGCCAAAATGTACCATCTTAAAGTCAGCTTCATTTCAAATGAAGATTTTATGAAAAAGGCGAGGGTAATATATATGTAAATGCTATTTCCAGATAAATATCATAGCCTTCTCCTTTAACGAAAATCATATTTTTACACCGCCATGTATAAAATATTTGTTTCTATATATGGTCTTGAAGCCGGGAGAATATCCTAGTTAGAATCACGAAAATCGAAATATTTAAAATAAAATTTAAAATTAGTTTGAAAATCTAGAATTTTTTCCTCGTTTCTCTATTTTATTCTAATTTTTTTTAATATAATTTCCCAATAAAAATGTTTATATTATATTCAGGTTTTCTGAACTGAAAGATTACCCCCCGTTACACATATTATTTCTACAGTCGTTTGTTAAATAAAAACGTCAAATTTCCCATATTAATTTGAGATAACTCAATAAATGTTGATATTTGACTGAAAAAGGCAAGCGATATTTAATAAATCATGTTTAGGCCTTAGTTCTCTCCAATTTATAAATCTATCATTCCATATTAAAGAGACTGAATAATCTAGATTTATTGACGTGCCACACAGCGCACGTCACAATCGATTTATTGAAGGAAACATTCGATGAGCGCATAATTTCGCGGAATGGACCTGTCAATTGGCCACCAAGATCGTGTGATTTGACACCATTGGATTATTTTCTTTGGGGATATGTGAAGTCGCTCTTCTACGCCAACAAACCAGAAACGTTAGGGGAATTGGAAGCCAACATTCGTGGCGTTATTGCCGACATACGGCGCCATATGCTCGAAAAAGTGGTTGAAAATTGGACCTGTAGAATTGGCTTTATTCGAGCCAGCCGCGGCGGCCACATGCCCGAAATCATATTTAAACATTAATGGCATAAAATTATCCTTCCAATAAAGCCAAATTGATGGACCTTAAAACGATTTTCTTGTGTTTTATTTCAATTCGAAGTTCTATACCCCTAAAAAAAACACGCGATATTAATTATTTAAATTGCTTGAATATTACGAAATATCTTAATTCATCCATTAATTAAAATAAATTATACGCAATGGTGGACATTTTTTTTTAAATATGAGTAATAACTGCAAAATATGCATGATTTTTGGACTGAAGTCTTACACTAATTTACAGATATTAATTATTAGGCCTTTTTGAAATAAACGCCAAATTTTCAATATAAATTTTGATAACACTAACTCAATAAATTTCGATATTAAACTCAAAAAAGCATATGGTATTTTGTAAATCAAGTTTGTGCCTTAATTCTCCCTAATTTATTTAATCTATCTTTCCATGTTGGAACGCCTGAATAGTCAAGATTTATTAGCACTTTAAATAAATTATATCGGTTAAATGTTACAAAAGTTATGATGAAATTTTAAAAGGTTTTCAAATCCTTTTTCTTTTAAAATTCCTTCCCAAAAATTAGTTTCCTACCCCCATAGTTTAACCCCTTCGTCTACTCTACTCTACTCCCTCGCACACTCAATGTCCGCTGTAAGAATTTCTTCGAAAGCTACATTTTGGAATTCCTCAAAAAGTATGAAAATATGAAAAAAGCCGCCTAAGAGCATCAGTGTAACACAACATAGCACCGAAAACTATGTTTGCATCTGGAATACGGTTACAGTGCTTAGTACTATCATCAGCAGGACGATGATGATGATCATCATCCCATTCACACATTATTTCTGACAAAAAATGTGAGCACTATGTTAAATATGGGAAAACAAATAAAATGTTCACTCTATTTCTGCGAAATACTCCTGTATAACCCAAATTCCCTTCGGTGTTTTTAGGTTGCTGTCAAAACATATTCACACGAATAAACAATTCTCTCGCGAGCAACCAAATAACAGCTTTGTGGAGAGAATAAACGTAGTTTACCAGATGTATAAAACAAACTTGGAGTGTATGACTTTAGGTAAATATTTGATGAAAATAGTTTTCTGGGTTATTAACTAAATTCATTTCGGGGAAAATATTTAGTTTTGTTTTTACAAAATAGCGTAAATAGTGAATAGAATATTTGACGAGAGTAAATGTTGAGTTCAAATTGAGAGAGAATACTTTTTGAAAGGTACAAATAGTAAAAAATTAAACCCGAGGGATTATAGTTTAAGGAAAAATTCCATAAAATTGAAGGAAAGATGAAATAAAAAAACAATTTGTAATATCAACTACCAACTGAGCTTGGAAGAAAACTTCAAAGAGATAATGGTTAGATTCAATTGTAAGCTCAATTAAATAGGCAGAATTGGTTTAGAAGCAGTCCTGCTATCTAAATCTAGTTAAATCCCAAATAATTAATAATAATCATACGCTACCAAGTACAACTAATGAAAATCAGTACAGAATAAAAATAGTGCAGAGTTTTTAAAATGCATTTTATGCATATATTTTTCCAAATTTCTAATCGATACCTAATAATTAGATTTCTTGCTGTTAAAGACCAAAGTCTTAAGACTAGTTTAAAACATTAATTCCTTTAATCGGTTGACTACCAAAAAAGTTATGCGGAATTATGTAGGTAAAGTCAATAGTTTATATAAATCATACGCAATGATGTACGCTTTTTAAAACTACTATAAAGCTAAGAATTTTAAAGAATTTTTGTATATAAAAAGCTAATAATATTTTCAAAAAGAAGAACTTCTATTATTCTAAGGAAAATTTCCTTTTTTTCTCAGCAACATAAACTTTTCTTCACTCCAAAGAAAATTTACTTCACTTCCAAAGAATCTATGTAGTCTTTATTTCAAGCAATACCTACTTCAGCTGAAAAATTATAAAAAAATGTTTTTAATACATAATTTATTCATATAAATCCTTCATAGTCCCTGGAGTCTAATCTACAATTACTATCAATCATACGCAATGATGTTTAAGTAAAGGAAGAAATAAGAGGGCACCCAATTTTAAATAAATAGAATTATCAATAGATTTGAGGAGTTTATATATAATATTATTTTTTTTTTTGTTATAATAATTCCATTCACATTTATTACCCATTCACCTTGGAGACTCAGTAGTAATTCATATTAATCATACGCGCTAGCATAGCGCGTGAAGCAATAGCCATATGAGTAGTTAATTCATACGAATTTCATTAATACATATACGAGTATTTAGATTTTTAATTATTATTAAAGGAATAATTTTTAGCGAATGAAACATAATTATTTCATAAAATTTTCTTTACTAGAGAAAATATTTTAAATGATAAAATAAATAATACGATAAAATAATGATAAAATAAAATAAATTATACGCAAAAATAATTATCATAAAAAAAATTATTTTTTGGAATATCACGAGAATTTATGGAAATGGTTTCTAAATTCTATTTCCTTAATTGGCATAAAAATTCAAATTTTTGGAATATCAAGGGAATTTATTAATTTACACGAATTTCATGAATACATATATACATAATTAGATTTTTAATAATTATTAAAAAAAATAATGTTTAGTGGCGGAACTAGAATTAGTTCATAAAATTTTATTCACTAGAGAAAATATTTGAATAAAAAAAAATATTTTTCGTATGTGTTATGTTATTTTTAGTGTCGTACATTATTCATACGCCCCTAGATCGCCTCAATAATTCAAATAAATTATACGTAATGGTGTCCAGGTATGATATTGAGTTTATAATCTCCTTAATTGGCATACAAAAATTATTTTTTTTTTTTGAAATATCAAGAGAATTTATGGCAATGGTTTCTAAATTATATTTCCCTAATTGGCATAAAAATTTAAATTTTTGGAATATCACGAGATGGCATTGGTTTCTATAGTTTATCTAATTATTGAAATACATCCGCACTGGAAAATAATCTTAACAATTATAGAGCTTCTTAATTGGACTTAAATAGAAATATTTTTGAATATCAAGAGGATTTATATCTTATAATCTCCTGCCTTTTGATTTACTGAAAGATATCCACGCAGGATCTATCTTAACAATTAAAGATTGTATAATATACTTTTATATTCCTTATACAGCAGTTTTGAGAATTCATGTATAAGTATAATTTATCTGTTAAATTTTAGTAGAGGAACAGAAGGAACAAGGATTTTATTTTCTAAACTAACTTATCAAGGATTACAAAAAAACAAATAGAAATAGAATAGAAATAATATAGTGTAGAACAAAACAATGCATAAAGGCATAGGGGAGCTCTATGGAAACCAAAACGATTTGTTTTATTTTTAATTCATGTAAATTAAGGACATAACGTATGAGCTATTTTAACGAGCAAAATAACTCATACGCTTGGGAATCTCATTGATAATTAATATAAGTCATACACTGTAACGGTCAGCTCACTTCAGGCACTATCCTTCCATCGCCATTGCTACCTTCGATTCCGGCCGTGCTCAGGGTTTGGGGTGGTGTTCTTGCTAGGAAGGATATATCTCGACCGCTTACCATAATTATTAATATTTTAGGTAGCAATACAATTATTCCCATCAAGATTGACCTCATCTGAATTCAATAACGGAAGCTTCAAATACGGGACGTGTAAAGGTGTCTAAGCCACGTCTCGAAGTCGTATACCCTCCCTACCATGCCGACTATTGTTTGTATCAGCCCATTCAACCCTTCTAATACGTCATGCTACCAATTTTGTGGTACTTATTATGAAGACAGTTAAACTATCATGTTTAACATTTATTTAAATAAAGAAAATAATACAATGCAATATATTTAATTAATCAAACTTGTGTAAAGATGTGAAAATATGAAGTATGAAAATTTATGAAGACAAATTTGTCTAATATATATGATATTAATTTAAATAAAATTAGTATTGGATGGAGAAAAATTAAAAAAAAAAATCAATATTAAAAGTAGATGATTTGTGAATTTGATTAAATTTATGTAAGTTAATCATCCATTATTTAAATGTAGCTGTGTAAATATGTATAAATATTTATATATTAAGTACTCACGATTTCAGGTCTCCGCCAACAAGCGCTTGTAGACAGCTACTCTGATGTTCGAGAAAAATCGTATAAAAGTTGTGTGAAAATGTTATTTAGTATTAAATACTGGATGTTGCTTAATGCTTAATTGTATAATTCGTTATATTCAGGGGACTTATAATAAAAGTGCTGATTTTTGATCGAGATGCTTCGTCTTGCATATAATTCTCAACTTCGGAATAATATAACGCATTGCAAAAGATTTTGTAATTGTAACTGCATTAGATAGATATGATTTGAATTTTGCCAATTATCATACAGGGCGATGATTTGATACACATATTCTTCGTTCTTCTTAGGTGTTAATTAAAATTATAAGGACTAATAATTCGTGGTAGTGTGTTCTTCTCTTCATTGGACTTTAAATTTATTGCATATTTACAATTTTTCCGTAAAATAAATCCATTTTTCCGGAAAATTTCATAAAATATCCAAGGTATAAGGCAGTGATTTTAAATTAATAGCTGTGGGATTTGCCATCCTGTAATATCCGATTAGTTCGTTTTTATAATCTATTCCGACAGAGAGCTACAGCCAAATAATGCAATAAAGAATGAATGGTAATCTAGTGGATATAGTGGACGATTCTATCCCCTGTTTGTAATTGAATCCTCTTTATATATCTTTTTATTTCCTTTTCTTATTAATTTTATGTACAGAATTTTCCGTTTAGAACCAAATTGTTCAAAAGATAGAATGAAATGAAAATCAAATACTTTATATCTAAGTCAATTTGAAAATTAAATTTCTTCATGGGAAACTTCGTTCTGGTATACTTTTTTCCCATGCTGTATATTACACAGTGTACGAGTACGAATAGCCCAAGAGATAACTTTTTGTGACCCTCACAACACAATGGTGTCTAAGTTAGATAAGAAACATTTTATAACAAAATAGAAGGGAAAAACTGGAATTCATAGGTAGTTCTTTCCATTAGATTTTATTTCAGATATATTTCTCTGTAGATGCGGCGATTTCATAGATCTTCCTCTATTCTTATAGTTGAACTCAGATAACCTTCTCTAAACTATTGAGTTGATCGCAGAGATCTTTCTCTAAACTATAGTGTTGATCGCAGAAATATAAACCAATACCATAGTATTGATATCAGAGATCTTCCTCAGTACCATAGAGGTGATTTCAAATGTCACCAGAGATCTTTTTCTGTGCCAAAAAGCTGATCTCAGATATCTTCCTATACTATAGAGTTGATAACAGAGACTTTTCGATACAATAGACTTGACCTCAGAGATCTTCCTCTATACAGTATAGTTGATCTCCGAAATTTTTCTCTATACAATATAGTTGATCTCCGAAATCTTTCTCTATACAATAGAGTTGATCTCAAAGATATTCCTTTGTACTACGGATTCAACGTCAAAGATATTTCTTCAATGTTTAGAGTCGATCTCAAAAATGCTCCTCTATACTCGAATACCTTCGTCTATGCTATAGATTTGATCTCAGAGATCTTCATCTAAACTATAGAGTTGATATCAGAGATCTTCCTCTAATCTATAGAGTTGGTCTCAGAGATCTTCCTATGTACTATGGAGTTAATCTTAAAGATCTTCCCCTATACTATAGAGTTGATCTTAGAGATTCCCTCTATATAATTTAGTGGACCTCAGATATATTCTATTTTATAGAGTTGATCTCAGAGAACTTCCTCTAGACTTTAAGGGCGTCTCAGACATCTTCCTATATGCAATAGAGTTGATCGCAGTGGTCCTCCTCTATACTATAAAGTTGATCTTACAGACATTTCTCAATAATATCTTCCCCTTTATAATAGAGTTGATCTGAGAGATGTTCCTCAATAATAAATATATTTCCCCTATGTTATGGAGTTGATATCAGAGATCTACCACTATACTTTACAATGGATCTCAGAGATCTACCACCATACTCTACAGTGGATCTCAGAGATATTCTTCCATATTATGGGGTTGACCTCAGTGACAGTCCTATATACTATAGAATTGATCTCAGAGAACTTCCTTTATACAAAGGAGTTGATCTAATAGATCTTCCTCTGTTCTATAGAGTTGGTATCAGGGATCTTCATCCGTACTATATATCTGAAATCAAATCTCATAAACCTTCCTCAAGAGTAGAGTTTATCTCAGAGATCTTCATACATACTATAGAGTTGAACTCAGAGGTCTTCCTCTATATCACATAGTTGATCTCAGAGATCTTCCTCAGCTCTATAGAGTTAATCACAAAGATCTTCCACTATACTATAGAGTTAATCACAAAGATCTTCCACTATACTATAAAGTTGATCTAAGAGTTTTTCCTCTATAAAATTTAGTTGACCTCAGATATCTTCTATTTTATAGAGTTGATCTCAGAAAACTTCCTGTCTCAGACGACTTCCTATATGCAATAGAGTTGATCTCAGA
Source organism: Eudasyphora cyanicolor (assembly GCA_963930755.1). Classification (NCBI taxonomy): domain Eukaryota; kingdom Metazoa; phylum Arthropoda; class Insecta; order Diptera; family Muscidae; genus Eudasyphora; species Eudasyphora cyanicolor. The sequence goes on along the minus strand of OZ005735.1, from coordinate 16,629,748 downwards.
GATCTTCCTCTGTACTATAGAGTTAATCGCAGAGGTCTTCCTCTATACTATAGAGTTGATCTTACAGAATTTTCTCAATAATAAATATCTTCCCCTTTATTATAGAGCTGATCTCAGAGATATTACTCTATACTTTACAGATGATTTCAGGGATCTTCCTATATATCATATAGTTGATATCACAAATCTACCTCTATACCATCGAGTTGATGTTACAGATCTTCCTCTACACCATAGAGTTAATCTCAGAGATCTTCTTTTATATAATAGAGTTGATCGCAGTGATCGTCCTCTATAACATAGAGTTGATCTCAGGGATCTTACTCCATACCATAGAGGTAGATCAACCCTATATTATAGGGTTGAACTCATTCATCTGCCTGTATTATATAGGGCAGATGGATGATATCTATTCTATAGAATTTATCTCAGAGATCTTCACCTGTACAATAGAGTTGATTTCAGAGATCTTCCTCTATAATATAGAGATTTATTTCAGAGATCTTCCTTTAGCCCACAAAGCTGATCTCAGAGTTCTTCTTCTATAGTTGTTGTAGTTGATCTCAGATATCTTCCTCTATAGTATGGAGATGGTTTTAGAGATATTCCTCTGAACTTTACAGATGATTTCAGGGATCTTCCTATATATTATTTAGTTGATATCACAAATCTTCCTCTATACTATAGAGTTGATATTATAGATCTTCCTCTATACCATAGAGTTAATCTCACAGATCTTCTATATAATAGAGCTCATCTCAGAGATCATCCTCTATACCCTTGCGTTAATCTCAGAGATCTTACCATATAGGTAGATCAACCCTATAATAGTATAGGGTTGATTTCATTGGTCTGCCTATATTATATAGGGCAGATTGATGACCAGATCCGACAATTTGCTCTATACTCTAGATTTGATCTAAGAGGCATTTCTGTGGAATAGAGAGATTTATTTCAGATATACTATATAGTTGATCTTAGATATATTCCTTTATACTCTAGAGTTGATCTTAGAGTCATTTCTTTATAATATAGAGAATTATTTTAGAGATCTTCCTTTATACTATATAGCTGATCTCAGAGTTCTTTCTCTATAGTATAGAGTAGAGCTCATTCTAAAGAGTTGATCTTTAGAACATTCTAAAGAGATGATCTCAGAGATCTTCGTGTATACTAAAGAGTTGATACTAGAGATCTTCCTCTCGATCAATTAGAGATCTAATTGATCTCAGAATATATATTTTATTTCAGAGATTTTCCTCTACACTATAGAGTTGATCTTAGAGATCGTTCTCTACACCATAGAGTTGATCTTAGAGATATTCCTCAATAATAAATATCTTCCCCTATATTATATAGTTGTTCTCAGAGATCTTTCTATATACGTTGCAATTGATCTCAAAGATCTTCCTCTATATTATGGAGTTGATTTCATGGATCTTTGTCTACTCGTATATTATAGGCTTGATCTCAGAGATCTGCCTCATTACTATAGAGTTTATTTCAGAGATATTTCCTATACTACAGAGTTGATCTCAGATATCTTCCGCTATACTACAGGGTTGATCTGAGAGTTCTTCCTCCGCACTATAGAGTTGATCTCAGAGATATTTCTCAATAATAAATATCTTCCCCTATATTATTGAGTTGATCTAAGAGATCTTCCTCTATTTTTTACAATTGGTCTGTGCTATCTTCCTCTACACTATAGAGTTGATCTCAGAGAGATTTTTCCTCTACTCTATACAGGTCTCAGAAATCTTACTCTATACTATAGAGTTAATCTCATAGGCTTTTTTCTCTAATCGCAGATATCTTCATTAATATTATAGAGTTGATATCAAAGATATTGCTCTATGGTATAGAGTTTATCTCGGAGACTTTCCTTCCTGCTATTAGATATTCTCCTCTATACTCTAGAATAGATTAGATACATTACATATTACAGTTGATCATCAAGATCTTGCTTTATACTATTGAGTGGATTTCAGATATCTTCCTATATATTATAGAGTTCATATCAGAGACCTTACTCTAAGATATAGAGTTGATCTCAGAGATTTTCCTCTATACTAGATAGTATTTCTCAGATAATTTCCTTAGCCTTCAAAAAATCCATCCATTAACTTCTGAAGTCTTTTAACGGTTTTTGACTCATTTATAATTTTTTGGAATTCTACTGTTTTGTTACATTGTATTTATTTCAATTTTTCTCTATTGAAAGACCCCTCAAAGCAAGATACGAAAATACTATATGTCAGTCAAGAGCTCCAACAATCAAACCAAACCATTGCACTAAAAATTAAGTGAGTAATCGCCAACATTTTAACAATAGTTTCAAGCATTTTTTTCTACAACAATGGTTACGGCATTTACAACTTCATTTTTGCTGAATAAAATAATACCAAATAAAATAAATGCTTTAATGAAAAGTATTGTTTTAAACAATTTTTATTTTAAATCATCATACATTTGATGGAATGAAGGCTTTTGTTTTAAATGATTGCGTATTTATATTCCCACATTTGTCATGCATATACATATATTAAATTGTTTGCATTTTTTAATTAATTCATATAAAATTTATATTTGAGTGTACACCGTTGCGTATGAGTGTTATTAATTAAATGTAACATATGTTGTAATCATCAATTAAAGCCTATTCAAGTTGTTATAAAAGGGGAGTAATTCGAATTAAAATCGAGCTAAAGTGAAGATGAGTTTTAGAGGAGGAAAGGAAAGAAATATTAGAAATGAATAAAGGTACAGAGATTGGGAAATAATCGGAATACGGACAATGTAGGAAATTAAATATTGTATTCTTTTTTACTAATCTACTATTTTTTTAAGGACAAAATTAGTAAAGCTTATCTTTATCATTCGAAATATTCTATCCTTTGGTTCTATGATTTATGGTTTTAAAATACATTTTTCTGATTATCAAAAGAAGAATTACAATATATATATATTTTTGTTTAATTATAGGGCATTTATAAAATGCACATATTTTAAGCTTGATTACATTGTCATTATCCTTAAATTCTCATTATCCTTTTTTGGCTTCCTTGAATGCAATGAATTCAATGACACATAGCTCACATGTCTCACCGCCAATGTCAGAGACTGCTGTTTTATTCAAAGCTTTATTAAAATGCATTAATTAGTTTTTTTTAAAGCCATAAACCATACCATGGCAAAGTGTAATTAATCACAACGAAAAAAAATTAAATTATACCTTCCCCAGTGACATTTCATAAATCAAAGTAATTGATAAAATTCAGCTGCCATAAACTTCGTGGCAATTTCCTGGAACATTTTATTGTCCATGGTGATGATGACAAAAAATGTTATCCGTTCTGACAATTTATATATAAAATAAAAATTATATAAAAGTTATGAACTCATTTATTCATGGAGGAAAAAAATCGAAACAATAGAGAATTTGCGTAACTATTAATGAGACATTGGTTTGTTATTAATTCAATTTTCATGAATACTAAATTGCCCCATTTAGTGAATAAAATATAATTTGTTGCTCCAACTACAACTTATGGGGAAAATTATTTTAAATAAACACACATTAATGAGTTAACACATCGGAATAATAATGTTGCCATTGCTAGACGTTTCTCATTAGTATGTCCTATTAATAATAATGCAATAATATTAATAATAATCATATGCAAAAATATTTAATTAAGATATTATGGAGAAAATCTAGTTTGCACAATACAATATTCATAAATGCTAGAAATAAAATTAATTCATTGACAACAGGAGTTTAAATTAGTTGAATTGCTTGCTTATGCAAGAATTTGTTGAAGATTTAACATATGAGTAATAACAACGAGAGATATTACTCATACGCTATGTGGTATCTTTAATAATTAATATTAGTCATACGCAATGGTGTCAAAGGAAGACAAAATGTAAGGGCCAATATTACATTAATACGAGTATGAACAATAAAATACGTAGTCATCATTAGAGATCTGGCGCACTAAAAGATTTTCCTCAAATCGAATTTCCTATATACTATAGAGATTCTCTCAATTAACTTTCTCTATACTTAAGAGTCGAACTCAGAGATCTTCCTATACTATACAGGTAGTCTCTCCTATAAGAATCGATTTCCGCGATCTTCCTCTTTAATATAAGAGACGATCACATAAATCTCTCAAAGAACTTTCTCTATACTTAAAAAATCGAAATCATAGATCTTCCTATATACTATACGAGTAGAATCACTTTTCGAGATCTTCCTCTCTACTATATGAATCTACTATATGAATCGTCTTGAAGGCAAGAGTTCTTACGTTATTATTATATTATTCTGTAGAAAAAATGAGATCTAAGAAATCTCTGAGAATTAGCTGTATACTAAAGTGTTGATCTATACTGAAGTCGATCTCACCAATCTTTCTCTATAAAGGGTTTTCCAACAAGAGGTGTTATTTTGGTATTCAAAGAAAAATTCCATTTTTTGAGATAAATATTATTTCATAATAAAGAGGAAGGTATGCCCTTAATAATGAATAACAACATCAGCCAAATGGCTACCACGACCACGCTTACAGGACCATATCCTTTTCATGAAATTTTCCATAACCAAATCGCAAAGTGGCTGCCCTATGTCCTCGATAGCCTGACGAATTCTATCTTTGAGGTCTTGAATCGACGCTGGGCTGTTGGCGTAGACCTTATCTTTTACGTGGCCCCAAAGGAAGAAGTCGCAAGGTGTTAAATCACAAGATCTCGGTGGCCAATTGTGATCACCTCTCCGAGAGATAACACGGCCCGGAAACTTTTCCCGTAACAGAGCAATGGTTTCGTTGTTTGTGTAGCACGTAGCGCCGTCTTGTTGAAAGTAAACGTTGTCCAGATCAATACCATCCAACTCCGACCATAAAAAATCATTAATCATCTCTCGATAGCGCAATCCATTCACCGTAACTGTTGATTCAACCTCATTTTCGAAAAAGTAAGGTCCAATGACCCCGCCGGACCACAAACCGCACCAAACAGTCCCACGTTGAGGATGGAGAGGCTTCTCAACAATAACTCTTGGGTTTTCCGAGCTCCAGATGCGACAATGTTGCTTGTTGACGTAGCCACCAAGGTGGAAATGGGCCTCATCAGTCATGAGGATTTTTCGATTTTTAATAATTTCAATACGTTGTTGAATCGTGTATCGTACCATTTTAGTAATGGCGTGGTTTCTACTTGTCAAATGTCAAAGATCAAAAGCTTCAAAAGTGACAGCTACCGAAATACCGGGTGATTCAAAATAGCACCTTTTGTTGGAAAACCCTGTACAATAGAGCTGATCTCAGAAATTTTTCTCTATACCATAGTCGATCGCAAAGATTTTTCTCTATACGAAATTCAATCTCATAAATCTTCTTCAATACTATATGTAGAGCTGATCTCGGAGATCCTGCTCTATATGATAGTCAATCGAAGAGTTTTTTCTCTATACTAAAGCCAATCTCATAAATCTTTCTTAATACTATATATTTTTTCTCGTAGATTTTTCTTTATTCTACCCTAAGAAAAAAAAATCGCTTCTGTAGTATATTTGCTGGATATATATTATTTTTGGAAACATTAACTTTTTTTCTAAATTCGCAAATAAAGATTCTGTAACATAATTAAATACTTCCCCGTTTTTTAAGATAATCTGCACTAAAAGTCTGAAAAAATAATATTGATAAAAGAGATATTCAAACATATTTTTCGGTACGTAAATATAAAATATTTGCACCAAAATATATTTCATTTAAATTTTGCTCTCAAACATTTTTTGTTTACTGTTTTTTGCTCCGTGTATAGTTTTGATCAGATAAATCGTCCTCTATACTATAGAGTTGATATCAGAAATCTTCTTCTACGAGTATACAATAGAGTTGATCCCAGAAATATGTACCTATATTATGTCTTTGACCTCTCAAATCTCTATAAAGTTGGTTTCAGATAATTTTTCTCCATACTACACAATTGATCTCCAACATCTTCTTCTTTACTGTAGAGCTGATCTCACTGATCTTCATCTACACTACGATTTGATCTGGAGATCTTCCTATATACAAAAGAAAAGAGAGATATAAGAGGTCATCAGACTTGATTCTTGTTAATATACAGTCGTACGGAGAGATCTTCTTGTGCAATAAAGAGTGGAGGTGGGGCAGAGATATTCGTCTATACTGTACTGTAGAGTCGACATTATGTAGCGTGATCCATTTCGAGGTTCCCAACTTTTTTAAAGAAAAAAAACACAGAAAACCCAAATTGAATGGGGAATGTTTATTATCATTTGAAAGAACATTCTTTGGCATTTATTTTTTGAAGATTATGTCTATCAAATGTTGGCCGCGGCTACGTCTCAGATGGTCCATCCGTTGAGTCCAATTTTCGATGACTCGTTCGAGCATTTTGACTGGTAACTGGCTAATGACACGCGTGATGTTTTGCACCAAGGCCTGAATCGAAGCGGCTTTGTCCGCATAAACTTTAGACGTTACATATCCCCACAGGAAAAAGTCTAGCGGTGTGATATCACACGATCTTGGTGGCCAATCGACCGGCCCAAAACGTGAAATTATCTGCTCACCGAAGTGTTCTCTCAATAAATCCATTGATTGATGCGATGTGTGGGAAGTGGCGCCGTCTTGTTGAAACTAAATGTCACCGGGATCACGAGCTTCAATTTCAGGCATCAAATAGTCGGTTATCATGGCACGATAACGGTCGCCATTGACGGTTACGTTCTCACCGGCATCATTTTTGAAGAAATATGGACCGATGATTCCGGTACGTCGGATCGGGAATCGGTTAATGGCAAAAAGATAGCTCTTAACGAGAGCTAAAATATTGCTCATGGGTGTCAAGGTCGTGGGTCGATTGGAAAGTGTTTTTTTGGATTTAAAAAAAATGGACTTAGCGCAATTGGCGAACGATTATTTTGATAATAAAACTGAAAAATTTGTAAACGTTGTTCAGGCGTCAGACTTTCCATGATGAAATGCCAAACAATACTTAACAATAATAACATGACAGCATTACACGATTCACACGTGAACTGTGTGAAAAAAAGAGCTATTGAAAAAAGTATCTCTACTTAGATCACCCTATAGAATACCTCAATACTACAGATTGTAAACTCAAAGATCTTCCTTTATACTAAAATAAACCTCAGACACCTTTCTCTACGTTAAAGTGGACATGATAAGATTTTCTTTTTAAAATAATAATAATAGTCCTCAGAGATCTTCATATACATATGTAGACTCAAGAGTCGTATTCAAAGATGTTCCTCCATTGGAGGAGTGGACCTCAGATGTAAGAGTCGGACCTCAGATGTAAAAGTCGACCTATGTGATATTTTTCAATACTACAGAGTCGATCTCTGAGATCTCCCTCTATTCTGTAGTTGATTTCAGACACCTTCCTGTACACTATAGAGTTAGTCTTATAGATTTTCCTTCAGAATATGGAGTTTGGCACAAGAGATATTTTTCTATAATATAGAGCTGACATCAGAAATCTTCCGCTATACTATGAGTTAATCTCAGAGATTTTCGTATCTTCTATAGTTTTGATTTCAGAAATTGCCCTCTATACTGTAGATTTGAATTCATGGGTCTTCCTTCATCCTATAGAATTGATCTGAAGAGACTTTCCCCTACATTATACAGTCGATCTCAAACATCTATACCATAGAGTTGATCTCAGAGATCTTTCGCTAATCATAATCTTACAGATCTTTCTCTATACTGTACAGTTGATCTCTTTATACTATAGAGTAGACTCAGAGATCTTTCTCAATACCATAGATTTCACTCAGAGAGCTTCCTCTATACCATAGGGTTGATCTCAGAGCTCTTCCTGTGTACTATAGAGTTCACCTCTGGGATCTTATTCTATACTATAGAGTTGATCTCAGAGATCTTTTCTCTGTACTATAGAGTTGATCTCTGGGACCTTCATCTGTACTATCTGTTGATCTCAGAGATCTTCCTCTGAGTTGATATCAGATATCCTTCTCTATACTTTAGAGTTGACATCAGACATCTTTCTGTATACTACAGAGTTGATCTTAGAGATATCTTCCTCTTAAATATAGAGTATATCTCACGAATTATTTCTCTTAATCAAAGATGATCGTAGAAATCTTCCTATTGATTTTAAGAGATCTTTTAATATACTATAACATTGATTTCACAGATATTCCTTTATACTGTATAGTTGATATCAACGATGTTTCTCTATACTATATAGTTGATCTTACAGATCTTTCTGTATACTATAAACTTGGTCTCAGAGATCTTTCTCTACACTGTAGAATTGTTTTCAGAGATCTTTCTCTATTCTTGATTTCAGCGCCATCTGCCTCTATTATATAGAGATGATCTCCGATTATTTATTTTTGCTATACATATAGTTGATCTCATAGATCTTATTTTATAAAATTAGAGTTGATCTCAGATCTTCCTCTACATCAACAGTTTAATCTAGGAGATCTTCCTCTATACTAAAGTTGATCGCAGATATCATTATCTATACTTCAGAGTTGATCTCAGACATCTGTCTATATGCTATAGAATCGATCATAGACATCTTCTCCTACACTGTACAGTTGATCTCAGAGATCTGCGTATATAATACGATAGATTTAATCTCAGAGATTTTTCTCTACACAATTATGTTGATTTGGGGAATCTTCCTCTATACTAGAGAGTTAATCTCACAAATCTTCCTCTATATAATACAGTTGATCTCATAGATCTTCCTCTTTACTATAGAGTTGATCTCAGAGATTTTTCCTCTTTATTATAGAGCTGTTTTCAGAGTTATTCTTCTATATATATAGAGCTGATCTCTGGAATCTTCCTCTATACTAAAGAGCTGATCTATTAGGTCTTCTTCTATTAAAAACCATCCACAAATATATTGCTATACTATATAGTTTATTTCAGAGATCTTCCTCTACTGTAATACTGTAAATAATCTTAGATATCTGCATCTACATATACTATAGTGTTGATATCAAAGATCTTCCTCTACATTATATATGTAGTTGTTCTCAGAGATATTACTTTGTGGAAAAGTCGATCTTCGAGATCTTGAACTATACTATAGTCGAACAAAGATATTTTCCTCTATACTATTTAGTTTATCTCAGAGATCTTCATCTATACTTTAGAATTGGTCTTAGAAATCCTCCTCTACAGAATAGAGTTGATCTCGGAAATCTGCATCTGTACTATAGTATTGGTGTCAGAAATTTTCTTCTGTACATTATGAAGCAGATCCGAAATAGCTTTCTCCGTGATATAAAGTTAAGCTTAAAGATCTTTATCAATACTATAGAGTTGATCTCAGAGTTCGTCCTTTATACTGTAGAGTTGAGCTAGGAGCTGTTCATCTCTTACCTAACAAGTATCAAGGTTAAATCTTATTATTCTTTATATACAGCCTTCCTTATACACGAGTAAGGGTGGTTTCATAGGAATGTCTTCTTATTAAAGTCAACTTATTATCAATACGACATTACAGATGATATTTTGTATAAGTGTCTTTTTCTTCAACTAGAACCTCAAAGTCTCCCTCTACAGAAGAGTCGAAAAAAAGGTTATCCATTATGAAATATTATTTATTGTCAACATTTTTGAAGGGTTCACGTATGAGTAATAATAATTAAATTACTCATACGCTTCAGAGCCACCCTCATAATTAATATAAGTTATACGCAATGGTGTTCAAATAAAATAAAACTGTAGTTAATACCGATTTCTACAATAAAATGGAAAATTTGAATATAGGAATGTACTTCCTTGATATTCGTATGGGTTTTCCTCTATATAAAAGTGTTCCTACATATATCGTCCCCCCAATATGTATAATAATAGCCTATAATACTATATGCGTAGTGCTATTATTATATTGAGGGGGCGATATGATGCTTTCCTCTATATATTGAATCTGTGATAACTTCTTTTATTTAGTAGTCAATTCTACAGATATTTGTCTACATAGTAATAATATATGTATAATATCCCATAAATAAATTACCCCCTTTTCCTTGAGTTCTCATACAAATTCCCCAGTCTTTATGCGTTTATAATTATACTACCTTCAAACTGTCACAAAAGTCATTGCAAATCGAATTTCTGTTTTATTCGCTTCCCCTTATTTAACAGAAAAAAAAACAACTCAGCATTTATGGCAATCACGTTTAAGTTGCCTTTCATATTTTCCAGGTCACTTAAACTTAGTCATACAACAATTTTTTATAGAGTTATTGAGTACTACAACTACTACTACCACTTTTGCTACTTCTACTGCCGAAAATAGTCCCCATTTACAAATGCCATAGAAAAAGAACCCCAGGTCCAAAACAAAACTAAATTTCCCGGGACAAAAGGGAGAGAAAAACAGAACGGAAATCTGCACACAACCCCAAATATTATGACCTTCCGTTTTTCTGTTGTTGTATGAACGAGTATGTATGTGCAGCAGCAATACATTTGTTTTGTGCATGAAATATTAAGTTCATTGAGTAGGAAAGCAAAAAAAACTGAATGGCACAAATTTTTGCTTTTTTTTGCTTAAATTTACTTTGTTCAAAGCAGCTATTAAACTATATTTGTGACCTGTTGTGAATGTTGTTGGGTTTTTTTGGGAAAAGGAAATACTATGCATTAAGTTCAATCTTTTTCGACGGGTGGAATGGGGTCTTGTACTCGTCGTATATGGCATTTGTTGCCAGATAACCTTGTAATTTGAAATACTTTTGTATATTTGATATAAATATTAAAATGGCAGAAAAAACAATGAATGCAATGTAAATATTTGTGGGCCATTATTGCAATCAAATGTACTATGTAGCTCTGTTTATTGACGAGGAAATCAATCACGGTTTTGAGGGAAAGAATGAAATATTATAATTAATAACAATCACACGCACCAGTGATTTACATTGGCAGGTTCATGTGACGTATGAATAATACTAATACAATGTGATATTCTTTGTATTCATGTGACGTATGAATAATATTAATACAATGTAATATTCTTTGTATTAATCATAAGTCACATGGGCTTCTAATATCGATCAAAGATTCTCGTCTATACTATAGAATCGACAAGCGAGATCTTCCTCTATACTATAGAACCGATCTGCGAGATCTTCCTCTATACTATAGAATCGATCTACGAGATCTTCCTCTATACTATAGAGTCGGTCTCAGAGGTCTTCATCTACACTATAGATTCGATCTCCGTGTTCTTCCGCTACGCTATAGATTCCATATCCGAGTTCTTCCTCTACGCTATAGAGTCTATCTGAGAAATCTTTCTGTATACTATAGAGTCGATTTCAGATATCTTGCTCTATACTGTACAGTCGATCTCTGAGTTCTTCCTCTATACTATAGAGTCGATCTCGGAGGTATTCCTCTACACTATAGAGTCAATCTCCGAGTTCTTCCTCTACGCTATATAGTCTTTCTCAGAGATCTTCCTCTACACTATTGAGTCGATCTCAGTGATATGCTATAAAGCCGATCTTTGAGTTCATCTATACTATAGAATCTTCCTCTATACTATAGAATCGATCTCTGAGATCTTCCTCTTTATAATAGAGTCGATCTCAGAGGTCTCTACACTATTGAGTCGATCTCAGTGATATGCTATAAAGCCGATCTTTGAGTTCATCTATACTATAGAATCTTCCTCTATACTATAGAATCGATCTCTGAGATCTTCCTCTTTATAATAGAGTCGATCTCAGAGGTCTTCCTCTATTTATACACTATAGAGTCAATCTCCCAGTTATTTCTCTACACTATAGAGTCAATCTCCGAGTTCTTCCTCTACACTATAGAGTCGCTCTCAGAGATCTTCCTCTATACTATAGAGTCGATCTTTGCGATATACTAAAGTCGACCTTTACTATAGATACTCTCCGAGATCTTCCTCTATACTATAGAGCCGATCTCAGAGATCTTCCTCAATACTACAGAGTCGATCTCTGAGTTCTTCCTCTATACTATAGAGTCGCTCTCAGAGATCTTACTCTATACTATAGAGTCGCTCTCAGAGATCTTCCTCTATACTATAGAGTCGATCTCAGAGGTCTTCATCTACACTATACAGTCGATCACCGAATCTTTGAGATCTTCCTCTATACTATAGAGTCGATCTCTGTTATATGCAATAAAGCCAATCTCCGTTCTTCCTCTACACTATAAAGTAGATTTCGGAGATCTTTCTCTATAATATAGAGTCTATCTGCGAGATCTTCTTCTATACTATACAGTCCATCTGTAAGACCTTCCTCTATACTATATAGTCGATCTGTGAGATCTTCCTCTATACTATAGAGTCGATCTGCGAGATCTTCCTCTATCTTATAGAATCGATCTGCGAGATCTTCCTCTATCCTATAAAATCGATCGCTGAGATGTTCTTCTATAATATAGCATCGATCTACGAGATCTTTCGCTATACTATAGAATCGATCTCGGAAATCGTTCTCTATACTATTTGGTTTAGGTCTTTCTCTATACTACAGAGTCGATCTCAGAGATCTTCCTCTATACTATAGAGTCGATCTCGGAAATCTTTCTCTATACTACAGAGTCGATCTCAGAGATCTTCCTCTATACTATAGAGTCGATCCCGGAAATCTTTCTCTATACTATAGAGTCGAACTCAGATATTCCTCTATACTATAGAGTCGTTCTGTGAGAGAATCCTCTCTACTATAGAGTCGATCCGTGAGATCTCTCTCTATACTATAGAGTCGTTCTGTGAGGTCATCCTCTATACTATAGAGTTGATCAGTGAGATATTCCTCTATACTAAAAGGTCTATCACAGAGATCATCCTCTATATTTGTCCTCTTTCTGATAATTTTTTTACAATTTTAGACTTATTCTCTTTCTGCTTTTGAACGCTGAAACTATTTGCAATTTTGTGGTCAATTTTGGTCACGTAAAACATGTTTCACTTTTTTTTTGCTCGATATATCTGAATTGGTTTTACAATGTATTAATGTGTGTGTGTGAGTGTGACGAAGAGTATATGTACGTGTATGCCTGCGTTAGCCTGACTAAATGTCCATCTATAAAAGTGTATGAGTATGTATGTGTGTTTGTGTTTATCGGTACACTTGCGGAAATCCAACACAATGAATGAAAATAATAACTTGAATGCCATAATTTCATTTTTATTTCAATTTAGGTTTTTATCGTTGCTTATTTCCGTACATATATTTTTTTGTTATGTGCCCGATTGCAAAGCAAACAAGAAGGAAATAACAACAACAACAAATTTTACTGACAAATAACAGACTACAATAAAAGCAACAATTATAATACTATTTCAAATAGGATAGATACACTGAGGAAAACGTTGAGGGAAGTGGATTTTAAAATTGGTCTCAATTAAATATACTACAACGTATACTTAATATTAATTCAAAAGTCATTGTGACGTATAGGTAGTTTGAATTGACATTAAACGTATACTTAATATTAACTTCTCAACCTGTTTATATGAAGTATTGTTAATATTTATGGCTGACAGAAATATTACTTAAGTATTAAAAGACGTGAATTTTGAGAATGATTCTAATTAAAACCGCATATTAAAATGTGTGAATATTTTGCGAATAATTCCAGTAAGACGTATAAATAATATTAATTTTAAATCATTGGTGACGTATAAGTACTTTTAATAAAGCGTATATTAAAAGTACGTAAACGCACTTGATATAAATTAATATTTACTGAAATTCAATTTTCCAAATATTCAGATTATATTTCAAGACAAAGACAATTGTATTTAAAATAAAGATGATATCCAATACTCCGACGATTGTTTTCTCCCAATGTAATATTTTCAAATAAATCTATAAATTAAAAGGTGTGCGAATTTTGAGAAGAATTACAACAGGACATGGTCACGTATACTTAATATTAATTGCAAAGCCTTGGTGTCGTATAAGTGCTTTTATTGAAAAGTATATTAGAAGTAAGTATACGCCCTAGGTTTACATTCGAATTTATTGAAATTTAGCTCTACAAATATTCGTATAGCCGTTATACTGATTTAGCAGACATGCAGACTTAAAGTAAGAAAGATTTTGACTTTCCCTATCATTCTTTTCTTCCCATGTATCTTCTCTGCCTTCTCAAAGAGCTCTTCTTCCATTGGATTTACTTTTGGTTATTTCTTATATCCGTTTCCACGGAGAAAGGAAAAAACGAGGAAACAACGGACAATAGCAAATGTGCACATTTATTTCTTACCAGCTTTATATTCTTCTTTTAGCTATTTTTCATTCTTATCGCACTCACACACACACACAAAATAGTTGTTGCTTTCGTTTATTTCCTTCCTTCTTCTTCTTCGCCGTCTTATTCTTCACGTTGAATGCTTTCTTGAGTTTTATATCCTTTTTTGGTATTTTTGAAATGTTTTTCAATGGAGATTTTTGCCAGTTCGCTTCTTTGAACATAAGTTTTCAATTTTGCAATAAATGTCTTGCAAAACATTTGGCCTTGTTTTTTCCCATTCGTTTTTTTTTTTCTTCCGTAGCGGTTTACAAATTGTATATATAATCCAGAGGAGAACAGCAGACGGACAGGAAGAGCATAATAGAGATGATGTTATTTAGTTATCAAATCAAACAGACATTGAACTTAATTGTTGAGATTCGCAAACAAACAAAAAACGGGGAAATGCACTTTATTGAGAGATGGGAAGTTTTGAAAGGTTTTATTTTCCGAGGAAGTGGTTGAGCAGTATTTTGTTTTTCAATCAATCAACAAAATAATGTGAAACAATAGTTGGCAAAACAATCATTCGAGGATTATGCTTAGGATGTTGGGGAGTAGTGAATTCAAGATGATAGGGACGATTTTGCAAAATCGCATTTACAGAACTCAATCTAAAAAATTCACTAAATATTTTTTTCAGTTTCAATATGTGGATACTTAATATGAATTTACTTTAAGGAGTGCCATATTGCGTATACTTAATAACTAATTTATTCAATAAATTGCGTATAATCAATATTAATTTGTTGTCATCATAAGGAAGATCTGAGAGATCAACCCTATAGTACAGAGGGAAATAAACTCTATAGTATAGAGGAAGATCTCTGATATCGACTCAAAAGTATAGAGGAAACCCTTGGAGATTGGTTCTACGAGTATAGTATATAGAGGAAGATACCGGAGTTCGAATATAATATTGAGGGTAATCCTCGGAGAACATCTCTGATCTTGGCGATCGACTTTATAGCATAGAGGAAGATCTCAGAGATCAATTGTATAGTATAGATGAAGATCTCAGAGATTGACTCTATAATATAGAGGAAGACCTCAGAGATCGACTCTATGGTATAGAGGAAGATCGCAGAGATCGACTCCGTAGTGTAAAGGAAAATCTCGCAAATCGATTCTATGGTATATAGGAAGATCTCAGAGATCGACTCGACAGTATAGATGAAGATCTCGGAGTTCGAATCTGTAGTACAGAGGAGGATCTTGGGATCGACTCTATAATGAAGAGGAAGACCTCAGAGTTCGACGTCTCTATTTAGTATACTCTCTTATACATATAGTATAGAGGAAGATCTCGGACATCGACTCTATAGTCGAGAGGAAGATCTTGGAGATCGATTCTATAGTATAATAAAGATCTTGGATATCGACTGTATAGTATAGAGGAAGATCTTGGAGATCGACTCTATAGAATAGAAGAGTATCTTGGAAATCGACTCTACAGTATAGAGGGAGATTTTGGAAATCGACTCTATAGTTTAATGGAAGATCTCAGAGATCTACTCAATAGTATAGAGAAATTTCTCTGAGATCCACTCTATAGTATAGAGGAAGATCTCAGAGATCAACTCTATAGTATATAGTACAGAGAAAAATCTTGAATATTGACTCTATAATAAAGGGTTTTCCAACAAGAGGTGTTATTTTGGTATTCAAAGAAAAATGCAATTTTTTGAGATAAATGATCGGATGTTTATTTCATAATAAAGAGGAAGGTATGCCGTTAATAATGAAAACAACATCAGCCAAATGGCCACCACGACCACGCTTACAGGACCATATCCTTTTCATGAAATTTTCCATAACCAAATCCCAAAGTGGCTGGCCTATGTCCGCGATAGCCTCACGAATTCTATCTTTGAGGTCTTGAATTGACGCTGGGCTGTTGGCGTAGACCTTATCTTTCACGTGGCTCCAAAGGAAGAAGTCGCAAGGTGTTAAATCACAATTGTGATCACCTCTTCGAGAGATAACACGGTCCGGAAACTTTTCCCGTAACAGAGCAATGGTTTCGCTGCTTGTGTGGAACGTAGCGCCGTCTCGTTGAAAGTAAACGTTGTCCAGATCAATACCATCCAACTCCGACCATAAAAAATCATTAATCATCTCTCGATAGCGCAATCCATTCACCGTAACTGTTTATCCAACCTCATTTTCGAAAAAGGTCCAATGACCCCGCCGGACCATAAACAGCACCAAACAGTAACACGTTGAGGATGGAGAGGCTTCTCAACAATAACTCGTGGGTTTTCCGAGCCCCAGATACGACAATTTTGCTTGTTGACGTAGCCACCGAGGTGGAAATTGGCCTCATCAGTCAAGATGATTTTGTATCGTTCGTATCGTTTTTCTGTTCGATCGTTTTTGATCGTTTTGTATCGTTCGATTGTCGTGTATCGTTCCATTTTTAGTAATGGCGTAGTTTCTACTTATCAAATGTCAAAGAATAAAAGCTACAAAACTGACAGCTACCGAAATACCGTGTGATTCATAATAACACCTCTTGTTGGAAAAACCTGTTTAATAGAATACTTTAAATTCAGGGCCCGTGTGACGTATACTCTATATTAATTTTGTTTTCTTCAAGGCTTATGTGACGTATACATAATATTAATTGTTCGCCATCAAGACCCTATGATATATACTTATTATGAAATTCGTAAATAAATTGTAATACCTCGAAAGAGGAAGACCTCGGAGATTGACTCTATAGTATAGGGGAAGATCTCGGAGATCGACTCTATAGTATAGGGCAAGATCTTGGAGATCGGCTCTATAGTATAGGGGAAGATCTTGGAGATCGACTCTATAGTATAGGGAAGATCTCGGAGATCGACTCTATATTAAGATCCTGGGTATCGATTCTATAGTACAGAGGAAGATCTACGGATCGACTCTGCAATAAAGAGGATGATCTCTGAGATCGACTCTATAGTATAGAGAAAGATCTCTGAGATCGACTCTATGTTATAGAGGAAGATGTCTGATATCGACTCTATAGTATAGAGGAAGATCTCTGAGATCGACTCTATAGCTTAGAGGAGGACCTCAGAGATCCACTCTATAGTGTAGAGGAAGATGTTGGAGATCGACTCGGTAGTGTAGAGGAAGATCTTGGAGATCGACTCTTTAGTACAGATGAAGATTTCCAGTCAACTTTATTTAACGAATTCTTATTATGCACTCAGTATTATATTTTACCTTCAATGCCTTTGTGGCGTATACACTATATTAATTTTGTTGTCTTCGGGGTCAATATGGCGAATACATAATATTATTTGTTACCATAATGTCCCATATCACGTATACTTGTTATTGGTTACACATGCAAATCCTAATCACACATATTAATCTAACTTAATCCCTTCTAATGGAATTACCTGTGTTGCTTCTGTAAAATCCACTGTCTTACAAAAAATGGGAAAAGACAATTAATACTTAAGACCATGCATACTTAATACATAATAATAAAATACTCCGGTCCTAAAGATATCTTTCATATTCACTGGTCTTCAATGAACAATAAACTTTCAATGCGGTATATTCAATACTATAAGTACTATTTTACCTTTAAGGCCTTTGTGACGTATGCTCCATATTAATTCTGCTGTCTTCGGTGCTTATGTGTCGTATACATAATATTAATTGTTCGCCATCCAGACCCTATGACATATACTTATTATCAAATTCGTAAATAAATTGAAATACCTCGAAAGAGGAAGGCCTCGGAGATTGACTCTACATATAGTATAGGGGAAGACCTCGGAGATCGACTCTATAGTAAAGGGCAAGATCTTCGAGATCGACTCTATAGTATAGGGAAAGATCTTGGAGATCGACTCTATAGTATAGGGGAAGATCTTGGAGATCGACTCTATAGTAAAGAGGAAGATCTTGGATGTGAAGTCTTCAGAACTCTTAGATCGACTCTATAGATAGATAAAGATCTCTGAGATCGACTCTATATAGATTCTATAGTACAGAGGAAGATCTCGAAGATCGACTCTATAGTATAGAGAAATATCTCTGAGATCGACTCTATAGTACAAAGGAAGATCTCGAAGATAGGACTCTATAGTATAGAGAAAGATCTCTGAGATCGACTCTATAGTATAGAGAAAGATCTCTGAGATCGACTCTATAGTATAGAGAAAGATCTCTGAGATCGACACTATGTTATAGAGGAAGATGTCTGATATCGACTCTATAGTATAGAGGAAGATCTCTGAGATCGACTCTATAGTTTAGAGGAGGACCTCAGAGATCCACTGTATAGTGTAGAGGAAGATCTTGGACATCGACTCTGTAGTGTAGAGGAAGATCTTGGAGATCGACTCTTTAGAACAGATGAAGATTTACAGTCAACTTTATTTAACGAATACTTATTATTCACTCAGTATTATATTTTACCTTCAATGCCTTTGTGGTGTATACACAATATTAATTTTGTTGTCTTCGGGGTCTATATGGCGAATACATGATATTATTTGTTACCATAATGTCCCATATCACACATAATAATCTAACTTAATCCCTTCTAATGGAATTACCTGTGATGCTTCGGTAAAATCCACTGTCTTACAAAAAATGGGAAAAAGACAATTGTTTTGAGATTTCCTATGAATCTTATCAATGACTCTCTGACGTATACTTAACAGAAATATTTCATCGTCAAGACCATGCATACTTCACACATAATAATAAAATCCTCCGGTCCTAAAGATATCTTTCAAATTCACTGGGCTTCAATGAACAATAAACTTTCAATGCGGTATATTCAATACTATAAGTACTATTTTACCTTTAAGGCCTTTGTGACGTATGCTCTATATTAATTCTGCTGTCTTCGGGGCTTATGTGGTGTATACATAATATTAATTTTGGCCACAAGGGCCCATATGACTTATACTTATTATTAATTTTATAAATAACTTATAACACTTAAGGGGAACGAACTCTCACTTATATCCAACTGTAAAGAGTCCCTTCCAATGGGATTTCCTATGAGGCTTCGGCAAAAGCCACCATGTCTTTAAGGCCACAAGAAAAATAGCCAATCAAAATCCACTGAAACTACTGCAGACAATTCTCCTAAGTAACATATTTAATATGAAAATGGTCTATCCGAACAAACAAGTAGAATGCATTAAACAATTTATAATGTTTTTTTCTCTCCAAAAAACTTATACATTTCGTCCTACGTGTCTGAGCTCATTTGTTAGCTCTGGGAGGGTCATCAAAATGCTTGTCACGTCCCGTTTAATAACTCCAATGAAATGTAAAAAAGCATTTTGTCATTTCTCCAGCAACATCCGGCGGCCTTCCTAGGACGAGGTCATGGTATGGGATGTTCAAGGTTTTTGCTTTTGTGGTTTGTCCTAGATATAAGGCATATTTCCGGGAACTTATCAAAAGCCAGTAAGACTGCGGCTAAGGGAGAAGAGAGAAAGTGAATTAGGAAAACATGTTAAAATATTTAACATTATGTCTGCTTCTGAAAAGATGCGTTTATTCCCCTATTCCTCTTAAAATTAGTACGAGGACGTGGAAGAGCAAAACATCCTCATGTCTAGAGGCCAGCAGCATAAACAACACAAAACTAGAAAAATGCTTTGGGGACGGCCACCGCCACCAACAACATTCACAAAGTGACAAAATTCATAATTTGGTTTTCCGTTTCGAGCAACAATTCACAAGAGCTTTGTCACAGTTCGCGTTGTTGTCCACAATGATTTGCTCTTGTTTGTCTACCGGGCAAAAATATCCTGGACAGAACAATGTAGGAATGTAATGACAATTTTTTGACAAATTGTCCTTGGTGAACAAATGTTTTTGGGGGGATGGAAAATTGAAAAAAGCAAAAGCTACAAAAATTAGAAAACAAACCGAGAGATGACTACCCAGGAAGTGGTTTACAATTCTCAAAAAAATCCAATAGAGATTAAATGGAATGTCACACTAGCTTTAACGGAAAAAAGGTCATTTTGGGTGTCGCCCTTAAGAGGGATTTACTAGAAAATCAGTGGTATAAGCGTATACTTAATAAGAATTATGTTTATAAATGAAATCTATGCTAAGGGGCATACACTTCTAGGAATCCTAAACTTCTCTACTGAATTTGTGTTTTAAATGTACAGTTTGGAAAAAACACACAACAATTTATACTAGTAGGAAACATTTTTGATACTTCAAAAAATTTAAGATTTACAGTACGTATACTTAATATTAATTGGAACTGTACAGAAGCGTATATGTAACATTTCCTTAAGTTGTCAGAGACAACCAGCAGCATAAGTTGTCAGAGACAACCTTTTCTTAAGGAAAAGTTGTCAGAGACAACCTTTTCTTAAGGAAAAGTTGTCAGAGACAACCTTTTCTTAAGGAAAAGTTGTCAGAGACAACCTTTTCTTAAGGAAAAGTTGTCAGAGACAACCTTTTCTTAAGGAAAAGTTGTCAGAGACAACCTTTTCTTAAGGAAAAGTTGTCAGAGACAACCTTTTCTTAAGGAAAAGTTGTCAGAGACAACCTTTTCTTAAGGAAAAGTTGTCAGAGACAACCTTTTCTTAAGGTAAAGTTGTCAGAGACAACCATTTCTTAAGGAAAAGTTGTCAGAGACAACCATTTCTTAAGGAAAAGTTGTCAGAGACAACCATTTCTTAAGGAAAAGTTGTCAGAGACAACCATTTCTTAAGGAAAAGTTGTCAGAGACAACCATTTCTTAAGGAAAGGTTGTCAGAGACAACCTTTTCTTACGGAAAAGTTGTCAGAGACAACCTTTTCTTAAGGAAAAGTTGTCAGAGACAACCTTTTCTTAAGGAAAAGTTGTCAGAGACAACCTTTTCTTAAGGAAAAGTTGTCAGAGACCACCTTTTCTTAAGGAAAAGTTGTCAGAGACCACCTTTTCTTAAGGAAAAGTTGTCAGAGACAACCTTTTCTTAAGGAAAAGTAGTCAGAGACAACCTTTTCTTAAGGAAAAGTTGTCAGAGACAACCTTTTCTTAGGTGAAGTCGTCAGAGACAACCTTTTCTTAAGGAAAAGTTGTCAGAGACCACCTTTTCTTAAGGAAAAGTTGTCAGAGACAACCTTTTCTTAAGGAAAAGTTGTCAGAGACAACCTTTTCTTAAGGAAAAATTGTCAGAGACAACCTTTTCTTAAGGAAAAGTTGTTAGAGACAACCTTTTCTTAAGGAACAGTTGTTAGAGACAACCTTTTATTAAGGAACAGTTGTCAGAGACAACCTTTACTTAAGAAGCAGTTGTCACAGACCAACATTTCTTAAGGAAAAGTTGTCAGAGACAACCTTTTCTTAAGGAAAAGTAGTCAGAGACAACCTTTTCTTAAGGAAAAGTTGTCAGAGACAACCTTTTCTTAAGGAAAAGTTGTCAGAGACAACCTTTTCTTAAGGAAAAGTTGTCAGAGACAACCTTTTCTTAAGGAAAAGTTGTCAGAGACAACCTTTTCTTAGGTGAAGTCGTCAGAGACAACCTTTTCTTAAGGAAAAGTTGTCAGAGACAACCTTTTCTTAAGGAAAAGTTATCAGAGACAACCTTTTCTTAAGGAAAAGTTGTCACAGACAACCTTTTCTTAAGGAAAAGTTGTCAGAGACAACCTTTTCTTAAGGAAAAGTTATCAGAGACAACCTTTTCTTAAGGCAAAGTTATCAGAGACAACTTTTTCTTAAGGAAAAGTTGTCAGAGACAACCTTTTCTTAAGGAAAAGTTGTCAGAGACAACCTTTTCTTAAGGAAAAGTTGTCAGAGACAACCTTTTCTTAAGGAAAAGTTGTCAGAGACAACCTTTTCTTAAGGAAAAGTTGTCAGAGACAACCTTTTCTTAAGGAAAAGTTGTCAGAGACAACCTTTTCTTAAGGAAAAGTTGTCAGAGACAACCTTTTCTTAAGGAAAAGTTGTCAGAGACAACCTTTTCTTAAGGAAAAGTTGTCAGAGACAACCTTTTCTTAAGGAAAAGTTGTCAGAGACAACCTTTTCTTAAGGAAAAGTTGTCAGAGACAACCTTTTCTTAAGGAAAAGTTGTCAGAGACAACCTTTTCTTAAGGAAAAGTTGTCAGAGACAACCTTTTCTTAAGGAAAAGGTGAAGTCGTCAGAGACAACCTTTTCTTAAGGAAAAGTTGTTAGAGACAACCTTTTCTTAAGGAACAGTTGTTAGAGACAACCTTTTATTAAGGAACAGTTGTCAGAGACAACCTTTACTTAAGAAGCAGTTGTCACAGACCAACATTTCTTAAGGAAAAGTTGTCAGAGACAACCTTTTCTTAAGGAAAAGTAGTCAGAGACAACCTTTTCTTAAGGAAAAGTTGTCAGAGACAACCTTTTCTTAAGGAAAAGTTGTCAGAGACAACCTTTTCTTAAGGAAAAGTTGTCAGAGACAACCTTTTCTTAAGGAAAAGTTGTCAGAGACAACCTTTTCTTAAGGAAAAGTTGTCAGAGACAACCTTTTCTTAAGGAAAAGTTGTCAGAGACAACCTTTTCTTAAGGAAAAATTGTCAGAGACAACCTTTTCTTAAGGAAAAGTTGTCAGAGACAACCTTTTCTTAGGTGAAGTCGTCAGAGACAACCTTTTCTTAAGGAAAAGTTGTCAGAGACAACCTTTTCTTAAGGAAAAGTTGTCAGAGACAACCTTTTCTTAAGGAAAAGTTGTCAGAGACAACCTTTTCTTAAGGAAAAGTTGTCAGAGACAACCTGTGCTTAACCTTTTCTTAAAAATATGGCATATACTTAATATATTGTAAATATTACGTATACGCTTTATAGCCACAATTATATAATTATTAGTTATACGCACCACTGCATTCAATGCTGAATTTTTACATATCTACTAAAAATCAAATTTTCTATAGTTCCGAATACTAAGACGAAAATATTCTTGAACTTTTCCTTTATCGACTCTCCACATCAAAATTTTCTAATTAACATATATATGTGCCGTAGTCCATTATACTTGCGCTATCTCTCCTAAATTTATTGAAAAATTACAATTAATGGAGCTTTCTTTATGAGATAATTATTCTTACCCCAATTTGTCATTTTCTGCCATAGAATTCATGGCAATTTAATAAATAGTTTTTAATGACATTTTAATTAGCTTCCTTTTCGCTTTCCATAGTTTTTATATTTTTCCCTAAATTACTACTATTTCCATGGGTTTCCGTTCTACAGAGATTTTAACTTGATTGATTCATTTCCCCCATAAAATCCTTGCTTTGTTTAACATTTTGTTTAATACCCCGTATTTTCAGCGTTTCCTATCTGACACATTTCTCTCTTCCAGCTCTCTTTCACTCACTGTTTATCTCTTCAACTACATCCTTTTCTGCCAGTTCTAAAATCCTTTTCATTATCCTCTTGTATTTGAACCGAAAAAAATCCCCCTGCCTTTGAGTTATATTTGCACGAATACGAATATGATTAGGGGAGATGTGCTGCTTCCGGTTCCTCCATACATCCAACACACAAAATGTTAACACATTATCCGGTTTATGACGTTATAGTTTGGAAGCCCTCGTCATCGCCACGTTTCGCACTGCAGCAGCTGTGACAGTCATCATTATTTCCAATGTGGCCCATGTTTATCTATCAAATCGCAAAATTGTGTTTGCTTTTGCAACTGGCGTTCTGTTTTCGGTTGGTGGCCCCCGGTTTTCGGTCGGATGCAGGATGATGAGGTCTGACATAATATGGTATCCGCAACCTAAAATGATAGCTAGCATAGCAAATGATATGCGCTTAAAGGCATTTAAAACAAATACAGACAACCACTGAGCCAGCCACACTCACACACACTGCCACAAACACAACACATATACAGTGGCTGCTGCGGATAACGAACAACAATTACCGCAACTTTCTATATATGTACATAACTATGTACACGTTTTTCTCGATTGCAGGGCTTTGAGAAGCGATATGTGCAACATCACAGTTGCCACATTTTGTGGTACACTCCACATCCGTTCGAACATTGGAAAGCGTAAGCCAAGCGAAGGCTAGAGTGTTGTTACAATTTTAGCGCCAAAAAATCCAACATCAGAATTGTAAACATTATTAAATAGCAAACACGATTTTATGAGCTGGGTTTTAACAGTCATGGGTTGTGATGAGAAGAGGATTTTGTGCCGGATTGTCGCGATTCCAAAATTTATTGAGGGAATTTTGTAGAGATTATGTCCAAAAGAGAAAGAAAATAGCTAATCGAGTATTTATTCAGACTTTTCTATACGAAAAGCTCATCGTTGATGATTTTTCTATACGAAAAGATCATCGTTGATGACTTTTCTATACAAAAAGATTATCGTTGATGATTTTTCTATACGAAAAGCTCATCGTTGATGAATTTTCTATACGAAAATATCATCGTTGATGACTTTTCTATAAGAAAAAATCATCGTTGATGACTTTTATATACGAAAAGATCATCGTTGATGACTTTTCTATACGAAAAGATTATCGTTGATGACTTTTCTATACGAAAAGCTCATCGTTGATGAATTTTCTATACGAAAATATCATCGTTGATGACTTTTCTATAAGAAAAAATCATCGTTGATGACTTTTATAAACGAAAAGATCATCGTTGATGACTTTTCTATACGAAAAGATCATCGTTGATGACTTTTCTATACGAAAAGATCATCGTTGATGACTTTTCTATACGAAAAGATCATCGTTGATGACTTTTCTATACGAAAAGATCATCGTTGATGACTTTTCTATACGAAAAGATCATCGTTGATGACTTTTCTATACGAAAAGATCATCGTTGATGACTTTTCTATACGAAAAGATCATCGTTGATGACTTTTCTATACGAAAAGATCATCGTTGATGACTTTTCTATACGAAAAGATCATCGTTGATGATTTTTCTATACAAAAAGATTATCGTTGATGATTTTTCTATACGAAAAGCTCATCGTTGATGATTTTTCTATACGAAAAGCTCATCGTTGATGAATTTTCTATACGAAAAAATCATCGTTGATGAATTTTCTATACGAAAATATCATCGTTGATGACTTTTCTATAAGAAAAAATCATCGTTGATGTCTTTTCTATACGAAAAGATCATCGTCGATAACTTTTCTATACGAAAAGATCATCGTTGATGACATTTCTATACGAAAAGATCATCGTTGATGAATTTTCTATACGAAAAGATTATCGTTGATGACTTTTCTATACGAAAAGATCATCGTTGATGACTTTTCTATACGAAATGATCATCGTTGATGACTTTTCTATACGAAATGATCATCGTTGATGACTCTTCTATACGGAAAGATCATAGTTGATGACTTTTCTATACGAAAAGATCATTGTTGATAACTTTTCTATACGAAAAGATTATCGTTGATGACTTTTCTATACGAAAAAATCATCGTTGATGAATTTTCTATACGAAAATATCATCGTTGATGAATTTTCTATACGAAAAGATTAGCGTTGATGACTTTTCTATACGAAAAGATCATCGTTGATGACTTTTCTATAAGAAAAGATCATCGTTGATGACTTTTCTATACGAAAAAATTATCGTTGATGACTTTTCTATACGAAAAGATTATCGTTGATGACTTTTCTATACGAAAAGATCATCGTTGATGACATTTCTATACGAAATGATCATCGTTGATGACTCTTCTATACAAAAAGATCATAGTTGATGAATTTTCTATACGAAAAGATCATCGTTGGTGACTTTTCTATACGAAAAGATCATCGTTGATGACTTTTCTATAAGAAAAAATCATCGTTGATGACTTTTCTATACGAAAATATCATCGTCGATAACTTTTCTATAAGAAAAGATCATCGTTGATGACTTTTCTATACGAAAAGATTATCGTTGATGACTTTTCGTTTATCTATACGAAAAGATCATCGTTGATGACTTTTCTATACGAAATGATCATCGTTGATGACTCTTCTGTACGAAAAGATCATAGTTGATGAATTTTCTATACGAAAAGATCATCGTTGATGACTTTTCTATAAGAAAAGATCATCGTTGATGACTTTTCTATACGAAAAGATCATAGTTGATGACTTTTCTTCTACAAAAGTGCAACTTTGATGACTTTTCTTGAAGGAAAGTTCATCAATCTGGTAATCCTTCCCAAAAACAATAATCCCGAATCCTAGATAAACCAGCAGTGGCGTCACCAGCATCATCGTCACCATTCTCATCACCAGAAATGAGTCAGTAAATGCGACAAATCATAAGTTTGTGCAGCTAATACAAAATTACATCGACTACTACTGCTGGTGGCGGTTAGATGGCATAAATGTCGTTTGCATTCGTCTGCTCGCTTTACGTTTGGCAAACACACTCCGGACCTTTTTGCATAAAATTGGCATTTGTAAGTGGCATGCATAGGACAACTGTTCCAGCTGCTGGCGCTGGTGGTGCCACTTGATCCGATTTTTACATATACTCAGACACACTTCTCTATGTGGATTGTCGCTTTTTTTTTTGCTTGATTTCTCTGTTGATTTTTGTGGAAATGGTTAATCAAATATTTGTCTGATGTTTTTAGTGGATGTATGTATAGACGAATGGATGAATGCAGTCATTGCTGCACATGATGGATCTCCAAACCAATGGAACATATGTATATAAACTTGTAAACATAAGCAGACAGACAGACGGACGGACGGATAGGCAGAGCACGGACTCTTTTCACTACAACATCCATTTATGTTTATAAAACATGTATATATGCGCTGAAGTGCAGCTATTACACTTTACTACATTTGATTTGGTAAATGTTTACTTTATGGCATTTTTCAGAAACAGCATAAATGCATTTAAGTGATTTTCCTCACCCCCGCTCACTCCCGCCATTGGTGGCAGAGAAAGCAATTGCTTATTATTTGTTTATTTAAATTGCAATGCAAATGCATTTGCTTTTATATTTTAGGTACTTTGATGTTTCCTAATTTCCAATGCTCTGTATAGAGGAAAAGATAAAAGACGACAAATGCGTCAATTTTCATGTTTATTATTAATTATCAAATAAATTGCCGGATAAAGGAGTAGAAAATGACAAATATAGGTTTTTGCAGGCTCAGGAGAACAATAGGACATATACGAGCCTTTTGGAGGAAAATGGATTGCATATACGCTGAACTTTTCTAGAAGAAAAGTCACCAACGATGAACTTTTGCTAGAAGAAAAGTCATCAACGATGAACTCTTCTAGAAGAAAAGTCATCAACGATTAACTTTTCTAGAATAAAAGTCATCAACGATTAACTTTTCTAGAAGAAAACTCATCAACGATTAACTTTTCTAGAAGAAAAGTCATCAACGATGAACTTTTCTAGAAGAAAAGTCATCAACGATGAACTTTTCTAGAAGAAAAGTCATCAACGATGAACTTTTCTAGAAGAAAAGTCATCAACGATGAACTTTTCTAGAAGAAAAGTCATCAACGATGATTTTTTTCAATACAATATAAATATACTTACAATTTTTTTGAATTAAAATTACTTATACGCATTGATGTACTATAGTTATAAACTACTGTTTTTCTTTAATATCAACCTAACAACTATGCATATTTCTTCTTTCCTTCCAGAAACCAATCACCTGGACTGCGCCCACATACAATGTCCCCAAACCTGCCCCAGCGACAGTTACCTGAAATCATCGGCCGACGATGAAGACGAAGGTGTAGAGTTTTTCGATGAATATGATGACGAAGATTTGGAAATACCGCTATATTCTCCTCCTCGTTATATGGTGCGACGAGATGTTTCCTCATCACAGGCAGAAATCGAACGCTGTTGCGACCAGCAGCATTGTGTGTGCCACGATTGTAATGAAGTGCCCGATTGTGGCGAAGATCATGTGGCCATTGAAATACTCAAAGGTCAAGGTGAACCGGGCAAATGTTGTTCTTCCTACAAATGTGAGCCGAAGCAGCAATGTGCTTTTGGGGTTAAGCAAACCTATTGGAAAAGTAAATGTGTGAAATGTTCCTGTTTTGGTGAAAGTGAAATGTGTGAGGACCATTGTCCGCAGGAAGAAAAAATACAGAATTGTTTTTCTGACTATTTCCAAGGTGTCATGGAAAATGGCGAATCCTGGGAGGAAGGTAGTTGTGTGAGTTGTACCTGTGATCAGGGCGAGAAACGATGCGTGAGCCCCATCTGTAAAATGCTGGATTGCCAGAATATCATAACGAGTGATGAGGAATGTTGCCCTCGCTGTGCAGATGATGATGGTGGCGAAGCTGGTGAAGAAGAGGAGGGTATAACAGAGGTACATATGCCAGAAGATGTTAGCAGAGAAAGTAGTACAGAAAGAATTCCCAGCACAACAACTAAAGCCC
This sequence comes from Eudasyphora cyanicolor, assembly GCA_963930755.1. Taxonomy (NCBI): domain Eukaryota; kingdom Metazoa; phylum Arthropoda; class Insecta; order Diptera; family Muscidae; genus Eudasyphora; species Eudasyphora cyanicolor. The sequence continues at coordinate 16,601,043 of OZ005735.1, read as the reverse complement.
AGAGCTCAACCAGCGAAAGCGGTTCTTCATCCTTCTCTCCCGCTATGTCCCAGAGCTCAACCAGTGAAAGCGGTTCTTCGTCCTTCTCTCCCGCTAGGTCCCAGGGCTCAACCACCGAAAGTTCGTCTTCGTCCTCATCTCTCGCTAGAGAAGAATCAGAGCAAACAACTACCTCAGCTTTGGCGGACAAGGCAACCATTTCCAACAGTTCTACGGCTGCAGGTTCCTCCTCCTCTTTTGCTGTTGCAGATCTTAACACTACCACCGAAATGTATTCCTCCAGCAAGGTTGAGTCTTCCAGCACCACCGATGAATTTTCTTCTGCCGCAGTTGAGGATATACCACCGAGCACAGCTTCTAACAAATCCTCTACCACAGAAGATTCTACAACTTCAGAAAATATAGCGATCTCCTCGTCCTCTTCCGAAAGTGTGTCGACAGCCACAGAAGCCAACAACTTGGAAGCCAAAACCCCAACCACAATTAACATAGAAGCGAATTCATCATCAACCCCTGCGGAAAGTAGTTCCACATTCTCTACCACTAAATCCGAAAGTTCGAGTGAAGCTATAAAATCATCCACAGAGGAAACTGAGAGTGCGAAAACATTATCCGCAGCGCTGGAACCTCAAAGTTCATTGGATACCATGACAACCTCCACCCCAGAAACTTCAAGGACAACTTCGGCAGCTGGTAACATCTTGCAAAATTGGGAAACTACTACTCACGAAGAAAGTAGCACCCAAACGTCCACCAAAGATGCTTCGTCTGCAATCATAAAAGAAACCGAATCATCTACTGAGGATAATACAACCTTGGAAGAAGCAAGCTCAACCACAGAAAAAACTTCAGATCAGAATCTAGCCTGGACAAAAACCTCTCACCAAAATACAACACCAATGGCTGAAAATGCAAGCGAATCTTCAACAGAAACTCTCTCCGCAGACCTAAGCTCGAGCACATCTAGCAATGTCTACTCCACCTTTAATCCAACAACCGATTCCACAACCTCAAATGAAAAGATCTCAATCAGCGTACCTAAGCCAACCACCATTAGCCCCACTAATACTCCCAACACCACAAACACCACAAACACCACCAATACCACCAATACCACCAATACCACCAACACCACAAACACCACCAATACCACCAATACCACCAACACCACCAACACCACCAACACCACCAATACCACCACATCACAGACATCAACCTCATCTGGTGCACCAACAACCTCCTCACCATTTGTCGCAGACATTCTCAACTCTAAAACCGAATCATCTTCAACCACCACTCAACAGCTGCCTAGCAGCAGCAGCAGCAACACCTCATCTTCATCTTCCTCCTCAAGCACTACAGCTCCTGAACCTTTGGAGCCATTATATCAACAAAAACAATTCGAAGAATCCACCGACTTTGCCAATCAAAGCACTCAAAATCAAATGCGTTCCGTTTTCGATGAAATTGACTATGTCATTATGATTGTCCTATTCATTGGAGCTCTACTCTGCATAGCCTTGGGTCTGATAATACGTCATACAAAAAATCGCAAGAAGATGTATTCCAGTATTCCGAATTCGGAGACAAGCCTTAGTCAAACTTCTACTCATACCATGATGACAGTGTAGGTGAATGGCTATTTACTATTCACAATTATTTATGGGAGGGATTTGCCAATTGAGAGCAAGAAAAAATCGGGATTAGAGAATGAATATAGATATTTGTGTAAGCGTGACATTAGACAAAGAGATAGAGAGAGAGAAAGTGACGAGAGAAACATTTTTACGTCTAGCCTGGAAAAAATAGGAAGATTAACACTTTCTATAGAAAGAGATTGAATTTTTAGAGAAAGTGAGTGATGAAAGACGGGAATTTTTAAGGGAAGGCAAAAGGGGGGAGTGGTATGACAAAGAAGATCTGCCCCTAAAAATTATTCAGCTTATCTCAAATTATGAATAATTCCAAAAAATTATTTAAAAAATAAAAAATTTCCGATCTATTGAACAAAAAAAGAGTTCTGCAAAGGTTTTCAGATTTTTTTTTTTAAATTTCTCAAAAATATATTATTCGAAATCTTTATATCGAATGATAAAATAATTACCTTTAAAAAGGCAAAAAAAACATATTTTTTGTTTACAATTCTTTTTCACATCGGTTGTGAACTGGTTCAGACCTCCTAAACAAAATAGCAGGTCTCTCCAGAACATAATTTGATCAATTTCTCAAAAATATTTTTTTCGAAATTTCTATCAAATATCACTAAAAATTCTGTCGCCCTTTGCAGAACTCCTCTTTTGTTAAATAGATCGGAAAATGGTTAAATTTTAAAACCATTTTTTGGAATTATTCACATTCGATATACAATAATCTAAAAATAACAAAATTTAAGAAAAACATTAACTTAAATATTCAGCCTATTTTCTTTTGTGAAATATTTATATTCCTTAAAATTTTCTGGAACCCTATGGAGATAACTTGATTAGAAGGTCTCATCAGTATAAAAATGTTATGGAACCCTTTGGATACCTCTCCTTTTCTCTGAACCGGTGAAACGGTTTGACTAAGTTTGAACCGGTTTATAACCGATATGAATCGGTTCGAAAAGTAGTATAATTTTTTTTTTAATTTTAATGAGAAAATACTATTTCAATTCTTTACTTATATACGGTTCACATTCAGTCTGTAGCGGTTTGCAATCGATATGAAACGATTTAAAATTTTAAAAAATAAGTATATTTTATTTTCTACATTTTGAGCAATTTATTTCGTCATATTTAATAGTAATTTCGAAAAAAATATTTTTGAGAATCCGAACCGGTTCAGACTCCTAGAAAAAATAGCAGGTCTCTCTAAAGTGTTCCAGAACATAATTTGATCAATTTCTCAAAAATATTTTTTTCGAAGTGACTATCAAATATGACCAAATAAATAGCTTAAAATTTAGAAAATAAAATATACTTATTTTTTTAAAATTTCAAATCGTTTCATATCGATTGCAAACCGGTTCAGACTGAATATGAACCGCATATCAGTAAAAAATTGAAATAGTAGTTTCTCATTAAAATTTAAAAAAAATTACACTATTTGACGAACCTATTCATATCGGTTATTAACCGGTGCAAACTTAGTTAAACCGTTTCACTTCTATTGTGAACCGGATCAGACAAAAGAAGATGTCTCCAAAGGGTTTCATAACATGTTTATACTGATGAGACCTTCTAATCAAGATATAATCTCCATAGGGTTCCAGAAAATTTTAAGGGCTATCAATTTTTCACAAAAAAAAATAGTAAAGTTGAAAAATTTAAGTTATTGTTTTTCTTAATTTTTTTTATTTTTTAGATTATTCTATATCGAATGTGAATAATTCCAAAAAATGGTTTTAAAATTTAACTATTTTCCGATCTATTTAACAACAGAGGAGTTCTGCTATGGGTTCCAGAATTTTTTAGAAATTTCTTAAAAATAAATTATTCGAAATCATTATAGCGAATGATAAAAAGAAATAACTTCAAAAGGCAAAAAAAAATCATTAAATTTGTTTCAAACTTTTTTAATCTTTTCATATCGGTTGTAAAACGGTTCAGACCTCCTGAACAAAATAATGGGTCTCTATCAAATGTTCCAAAACATTATTTATAATTATATTAATTTTTCAAAAATATTTGTTTTTTCGAAATTATGATAAAATAACTAAAAAAAATCAATTTCATTCAATTTTTTATTTTTCAAATTGTTTCATATCGAATGTGAACCGGTTCAGACGAAATATTTACACTAAATATGTTTTTTTTTTCGAAATTACTATCAAATATGATAAAATAACTAAAAAAATCAATTTCAATAATTTTTTTATTTTTCAAATTGTTTCATATCGATTGTGAACCGGATCAGACGAAATATATACGCTATATTAGCAAAAAAAATATTATGTTTTAGTTCCTCATTACAATTTCATAATAATTTTACAACTTCTCAAACCTATTTATATCGATTATAAACCGGTTAACAATTTGTGAAAACAGTTCAAACCGAGTGTGAACCGGCTCAGACATCCTAAATAGAAGAGGTGGTCCCCAAAGGGTTTTTGCAATATTTTTATCAATTTCTCAATATTTTTAATGATTCAAATGTTGCAAATTTTAAATTAAAATATTCCTATTTTTTTAATTTATTTATATCGAATGTAAACCGGTTCAGACTCAATATGTACTATATATAAGCAAAAAATGCATATTTTATTTTCTCATTGCAATTTTATAAAAATTACCCTATTTTTCGAACAGATTCATATCGCTGATGAACCGGTTCAAGCTAAGTTAAACCATTCCATATCGATTGTGAACCGTTTCAGGCCTCCTACATAAAAAAGGAGGTTTCCCTAGGGGATTAGAGCATTTTTACGATTTTATAAATTTTGCAATGTTTTTTTTTTTTTGAAATGATTAAGAAGTTGGAAATTTAATTTTTTTTAATTTTATTTTTTTAACTATTTTTTATATTTTATATCGGATATGAACCGATTCAGACGAAATATGAAAAGGAAATTATTCAAAAATTTATTTTTTAGTTTCTCATTGCAATTTCATAAAATTTCGACTATTATTCGTATCGATGACTTTCGATTATGAACCGGTTCAAATATCGATTGTGAACCGGCTCAGGCCTCCTCAACAAAAGAATTTTTTTCAATAGGTTACAAAATAATTGTACCTTTTGCTTATTTTTTAAATCATTTTATATCCGATGAACCGGTTCAGACGGAATATGAAACGTTTATAATCCAAAAATTGATTTTTTACTTTTCATTGCAATTTCATTAAAAGTCTACTACTTCCCGATCTGATTCATAACGGTTATGAACCGGTTCAAACTTAGTTAAACCGTTTCAAATCGTTTGTGAACCGGTTTAAATCTACCATACAAAATAGGTCTATCAAGGGCTCCAAAACAATTTGCTAATTTTATCAATTTCTCAAATATCAACCTTTCGAAATGATTATTTGAAATATAAAACTTAAAAAGTAGAAAAATCTCAAATGAAATGTCCTTAACTTTTTCAAATCGTTTCATTTCGATTGTGAACCGAATATCTCATTGCAATTTCATAAAAATTCGAAAACTTTTCGAACTAATTCATAACTTCTATTAACCAGTTCAATTATGCGAAAAAATTAAATCAATTAGTCAAAAAATAACCAAGAATATTGAAAAAAAAAATCTGTAAAAATATTCTTATTTTTATTTTCTCATAATTTTTTGTTAGGATGTGAACCGGTTCAGACGGGTTCATATGAACCGTATAGAAGTAAAAAAATATATTTTAGTTTCTTATTGAAATTTTATAAAAATTTTACTAATTCCCGAACCGATTCTTATCGGCTATGAACAGGTTCAAACCTTTTTCAAATAGTCTCATAAGTATTTTTTTCCTGTCGACTGCACAATAATCGCATTATTCTTCGACGGAGATAGTATAGGTTATAAACCTATTTTTGTACAAAGTCATAGAATTTTTTGATATTTTAAAAAGCGTAAAATGTTCTGAACGCATATGAACGGGTTCAAACTTAGAACGGAGTATAAACAAAAAATAGGCTTTTAATTAATTTTCAAAAATTACATTATTTTTCGAATCGTTTCATATTTGATCATATGTATACGGTTCAGCCTAAATATGAGCCGGTTATAAACGGCAAATCTATTTTTAGTTCTCCATTTAAATTTCAAAAAGTTTTCCTTATTTCTCGAGCTCACCGGATTCATAACATTATTTCCCGTTCGGATTCATAACGGTTCTCAACCGCCTTCTATAATCATTAATTTTTTGCTATTTTAAAATTATTCAAACTTACTTCAACCGATTACTTTGATAATGGATCTTTTTTGTATATTTTAATGTTCGATTTAAAAATTGTCCAAATGTAAATTTCTAATATTCCATACAGCAATTAAAAAAGAATTAAAGTTATTAACTCGCCTATTTTAATGAGGATATGTACTGATTCTTCAATGGAGATTCTGTTTTAAAGAAGAAATAAATTTTCAAAAAAAAATCAAATTCAATTTTTCTGAAATTCTGCTAAAATTTTGTGGATTTTTTGTTTAACTATTATTTATTTATTTAAAGGATCGACTTCAAATATTTTAAAAAGATTTCAAATATTGTTCATTTACAATCGTTCTTTTTTTATATGTAAAAAATACATTATTTTTGAATCGTTTTGTAGTGAATTTTAAACGGTTTAGACTGCATGTGAATCGGATAAAAGTAGCAAGTCTCTTTACCTAGTTCCTCATTACAATTTCTTAAAAATATCATTATTTCCCGAACAGATTCATACCGGTTTTGAACCGGTTCAAAACGTAGTTGCAGAGGATATAAACAAAAATATGCTTTTTAAATTTTTTCTTACGACTTCATAAAACATGGAAATAATTTCCAAACTCATATCGGTTCTGAACCGTCCTAAACTTAGTTGAACCGGATATAAACCAAAAGTAACTTTTTTCCATTTCTATCGTCAAATATAGGTAATGAACCGATTTATGTATACAACCTATTTAAAGATTTATTTAAATTTTTTGAACCAGTTTCAATTTTAATATTTTACTCCGTTCTGGAATTTTGTGGAACTATACTTCATTCATAATCTACATAAATTTTTAAAAAAAAAAAAAATTAAATATTATTATTTATAATCTGCCAAAACTTTCCCCGCTAGGCCTTCATTAAAACTCCCCCCACAAAAAAAAATCACTCATTACGCTGGGAGTTAATTAGAACAAAAATATTATTTTAGTTATCTTTTTTTCTAGAATTTTTTAACTTAAATTATTATTATTTGTATTTATTACCCAAGAATATTTTTAAATTTATATTTATTTCTTTATTTTATTTTTTTATTATTGGATATTTTGAGTTTTTGCCTTTAAATTTTCCTAAACAAAAACATAGAATGACTACATCTATGTTATAGATAAATTATTATTTATCAACGTCAATTTTTTTCTTTCATAATAATAATAAAAATTAAAAAAGCTTTTAGTTTGCTTTTAATTTTGTTTTTTTACTATTTTTTTTTTTTGAATAGAGTTAAAAAACAGCACTTTTTTGTAGGCGTATTATTTGCTCTCAGCAGAATGTATTCGTGTGTGTGTGGAAGAAGCGTAAAAATATTAACAAAAAAACCAGCACCAACATTAATTAATTGTTTGACCTTATTTGCAACACATTAAAAACCCATTAATTATTTAAATGATAATTTGTTGAAACAATGGTAAAGAAAACAAGAGTGTTGAACTAAAACAAATAAACAACCGGAGGAAACGACGACTCACGACGTCACCCAAAGAGAGACAAGCGAAAAAAATAGGTATTCAACAATTGAATGCAAATACAAAGAATTAAATTTACAAATAAAAAGCAAACAAACAATGTGTATATCAATAAATAAATATTGTGTAAAGGAACATAAGCAGAACATTAAAAAAATACACAACACATAAACTGTAGATTTATGTTTTTTTATAAAAAAAATCAAATGTATTGTGAAATTATAGCAGCACTAGAATTAAAATGCTTTGAGGTGAGATAATTGAAAGGGAAATAGTAGAATGTGGACGTAAATTTAAAGCATACAATCTCAAAAAGGTTTATTTCATAAAAATATTAAAACATTTGAACCGGTTCCGATCGGTTATGAACCGGTTTTTATGGTTTATGAAACATTTTTGATCCGATTACGAATAAAAAATACAATACGGAATTATTCTTTAATGTTTCTTATAAAATCTGGCAATAAAAACAATTTTGTAAATGCCTTAATTGTTTATCCGAACCGGTTATTGGCTATTCAGATAAATACTTTAACAGAAAAAATATTAAATTTGAAACACACCAACTCGAAAAGAATTATTTGACAAAAACATGCAACTTGTTGACTTGTTGAACCGATACACATTGGTTATGAACCGGTTTTTATGCGGTTATCATCGGATTTTTATACAATGCACAATTGTATACAAATCCGCACAATTCTTTTTTAATATTTTAAATAAAAACAGAGAAAAACATTTTTTTTATTTGCCTATATTGTTTATCCGAACCGGTTATTATCTCTTCAGAGAACTATTGTAACCGAAAATACATTCAATTTGAAGCACACTAACTCAAAAAGTGTACTTTCACAAAAATCTGCAACGTTCTTCACCAGTTCACACCGGTTATGAACCGGGTCTTATCCGGTTATTATCCAGTTACGAATAAAAATACAATACGGAAATATTTTTTAATATTTCAACTAAAAACTAGCAAAAAAAACCGTTTTTATGTGCCTAAATTGTTTATCCGAACCGGTTACTAGCTATTCAAATAAATACTTTAAAATAAAATACCCTAGATATGAAGCACACAAACTGAAAAGGTATTATTTAACAAACATATACAAATCTTTGAACCGATTCACATAGGTTATGAACCGGGTTTTATCCAGTTACGAATAAAAATACAATACGGAAGACTTTTTTAATATTTCAACTAAAAACTAGCAAAAAAAAGTTTTTATATGCCTAAATTGTTTATCCGAACCGGTTACTAGCTATTCAAATAAATACTTTAAAATAAAATACCCTAGATATGAAGCACACAAACTTAAAAGGTATTATTTGACAAAAATATGCAACTCTTTGAACCGGTTCACATAGGTTATGAACCGGTTTTGAACCGGATTCGAATAAAAAATCCAATACGTAATTCCTTTTTAATATTCGTACCAAAAATTTTCGATATAAACAATTTTCAATGGCAGAATTTTTATCCCAACCGGTGAAGCACGGAATTTCAAATTACTTCTTTAACAAAAATGTGAAATTTTTTGAACCGGTTCAAATCGGTTATAAACCAATTTTTATCCCGTCATACATATCCATCACCATTCTTTATATCTATACTAGGGATGTAACGAAAGTGACTTTAGCGAAAGCGAATATTGAAATATCTGTGGTCACAAGGCATAACAGCATAACTCGAGTTATGCTCAAACTGAGTTATTAATGCCATAATGTCCCCCCATCTTCAATTACATATTGTGACAAATTTTGATGATGATCCCTCGTTTAGTTATCTAGATAAGGCAGCATATCTCACTGTGTCACTACATTACAAATGGATTATTATATGGATACAAACCTTTAAAGTTCTCTCCAGAAAAGTTTCAAAAACAGACATATGCTGTTATGCTTTGTGACCACAGATATATTTCTTGCGAATGCGAATAATAGTTTGACCCTTTAGTAGCAACAAAATTAAGAACCTGAATTGATACTTCTCCAGGATATTCAAGTATTACCTCCTGTTACCACAGGGACAAACATATTTTTTCAACTGTTTTGAAGAGAAGTCGCAGAGGTTTTCATTGGTATAAAAATCTTCAAAATGTGTGAAGCGGATAAGAAGATAAAACACTTTCAACGAATGGAAGCGAATACTGAAATATATTTTTGAGAAAGTGAATGCGAAAGCGAATATTCCAAATATGGTTTTTGCGAATGCGTTATCGTTACATCCCTGATCTATACAGAGAGAAAAAATGTTCCTTATTTTAAAGATTGGGGACAAACACCTCAAAATAAGTACATTCATGTTAAAAATTAAGATACATTTGTTTAATATGTTTAACTATATCTTTAATATTAAATAAATTGTCTTTATGTTAAATATTAAATGTATGTAGTTGTTATAACGAAAAGGACGAACACTTCACTTATCTTAAAAATTTGAGACAAAGACATTGTTGTCTTTAAATTCTGTAAATTTATGTTAAAATTTAGGACAATTTCCTTAAAATTTGTAAGTTAATCCTATATATTGAGGAAATTGTCTTTATGCTGCATAATCTTTATATTAAGTACATTTCATATTAAAAATTAAGCCAGTTTCCTTAATAAGTAAGCAAATGGTCTTAACTTTTAAGAATAAAATGTATTTTTTACAAATACATATAAGGATGAAAACCGCCATCATTTTAACGATCGGAGGCAAAAAAGATCTAATCTTTAAAATAAGTATATTTCATATTAAAAAATATTCTTTAATATTTTTGAATAAATACTTAATATTAGCAAATTGTTTTTATTTTAAACATGAAATGTAGTTATTATACAGATAAGGACAAAAACTGTCCTTATTTTGAAGTTTTGAGACAAAGACGTCCTAATATTTAAAATTACATTTTGTATTAAACGCTAAGATAATTTGCCTAATATTTGTAGGCGCATCCTTAATATTGAATAAAATATCTTTATTTTAAGCATGAAATGTAGTGTTATCATAATCTTTAAATTAAGTATATTTCATGTTAAAAGCTAAGACAATTTTCTTAATATTCGTAAGTACATATTTAATATTAAGTAAATTGTCTTAATTTGAAGCATGAAATGTATTTCTCATAAAAAGAAAGATGTATACTAAACTTATTTTTAAGATCTGAGGCAGCGACATCCTTATCTTTAAAATAAGTAAATTTCATGTTAAAAATTAGGACAATTTTCTTTAGTATCCTTAAAATCCTTAATATTAAGGAAATTGCCTTTATACTAAGCATGAAATGTAGTTATTATCGTAGCTATGTAATAATCTTTGAAATAAGTGCATTTCATACCAAAAATCAAGACAATTTCCTTAAATTTGTTAGTAATTATTTAATATTAAGTAAATTGTCTTTATTTTAAGCATGAAATTTAGTTTTTACAAAGCTAAGGTCGAAAAGATTTGAGGAAAAGTAGTCCTAATATTTCAAATAAGTTCATTTCATATTAAAAGTTAAGACAGTTTCCGTAATATTTGTAAGTAAATCATTAATATTAAGTAAACTGTGGTAATTTTAAGCATGAAATGTATTTCTTATAAAGGTAAGAATAAAAACTGGACTTTTTTTAAATATATGAGGCAAAGACGTCCTTATCTTTAAAATAAGTAAATTTCGCATTAAAAATTAAGACATGTTTCTTTAATATTTATGAGTAAATTCTTAATATTAACTAAATTTTCTTTGTTTTATTCATGATATGTAGTTTTTATAAAAAATAAGAACCTCTTAAATTTCAAATCTTTAAAATAAGGACAGTTTTTACTCTCTTAGTAGTAAGGGAAGTAATGGAAAACATATAAGGATTACACTTAGAAGCATCCCTTCCTTTTTGCTCTTGCAGGAAACAACACAAAAATATTTTTTTTTGCACAAAAAATAATTTCTATTCAAAAATCGAAAAAACCGGTTATTCTCTTCAGAAAAAAATTTGTTTCATTCACTGCTATCTCTCCCTCTTCTCTTATGTTCTTATGTTGCAAAATATCTACAACTTTTATCATAAAATATATTTAAAAATATATTTGTTAACTCATTTTTTATTTTAAACAAAATCTAATTAATTGTATAATTATTTTTAGCACTACAAATGTGATAATTTTTTCATTAATTATTTAACCAAAAAACAAACAAATTACAAGAAAACAAAAAAATTTTAAACAATACTTTTAGTACTTTCACGAAAAACTATATTCTTATTTAATAATTTTTGTATATTTTAAAAAAAATTAAATTATTTTTAGACTATTATTTTATTCTTTTAAGAAGTATTATATAGAAAACTTGATGTATTATTTATGATAAAGAAAATAAATTTACATTAAAAGCAAATTGCACTTTTTCTTGAAAGAAAAAGGAAAAAAATTCCATATTTCGAAAGAAGTTAATATACCTTTCTTTAATCAAATTTTCAATACATATTATTTAGAAAAAACAACTCACACCCCACAAAATACACAATTATTCACAATTTTTCGGTATTATTGTTTAAGCTATTTATGTTACCCCAAAAAAAAAAGAAAATACTTATAGTAAACGAAAAATATTTATTGAATTTTTCTCCTAAATTCAATATTTTATTTTAAGAAAATTCCTCACAATTTTTTTAAAACGAAACTTTTAGATATCGTTAAATCGATAAGTAATTGGTATTAAGTTTCAAAACGATACGACATTTTTTGATGCAAACCTTTTTTTACGAAATAATATTTTTTTTTTAATTTTTTCTACAACTCCAATAACTTATGACGAAATTTTAATATTTGTTGCTTGCAATAAGATAATTGAAAAAAATATAATGACTGACATTCATTAAAGACCTTTACCAAAATTTTTAATTTTTTTAATTTTTATAAACGAAATTTTACTCTTTTTACAAATTACACTATTGTTTTATATAAATTTTGTAAACTTTTTCTTGAAATTATTATAAAAATTAAATTTAAATTCTAAATACCCTTGGCATATGTGGGAAATCGTTTCTTTTAATTCTATAGTCGGTCCGCTTAAGATTTGACCAAAGGCTTTGGTCCTTTATGTATAACTCAGCACGTTCCTGGAAATGATTTCCCAGTTCCAGGGTATATACATATATATATTCTCATTCGGCTTGGTCGAATATCAACACTCTTGCTTTATTCTTAGTAGTTTTGTAAATATATTATTTTAAATATAATTTCTATTCATTGTATATTATTTTTTAAATTTTAAATAAATCTAAAATGAATATTCCTAAAACAAAACGAAAAAAATACATTGTCTGCAATTTTTGTTTACAATTTCTTGGGAAAAGGGTAAGTATTTAGGGTACAAAAAAGTGCCAAAATCGTATAATATTAACAGTAATTCTATCCCTACAAATTTTATCTAAAGGGCATAGCAGAAATTTGAAAAGGTAACAAACAAAACGTAAAAATTAGGGAATCTATATATATAAAAATGGAAAAATGTTTGTATGTATGTATTTTATAGACGCTTAAACCACTGGACCGATTTTAAATTTTTTTTCTTTTTCTTGAAAGCTATTTGGTCTGAGATGGTTTTGGAAAAAAAAATTTTGCAAATAGTGGGCGGGGAAAATGTGGGCGTGGCAAATCGTTTGTTTGTCTGTTTGTGTGTTTGTTCCACTGCAGTTCTGCTGGCAGTCTGCGTCAGTGGTCCAAAAATGGACGGGATTGGAAATATGGGGCAACGAAGTGGACCGGGTCCAGCTAGTATGAAAATAAAAAAAGGAAATTAGTTATTAAAGAATATTTAAAATTGCGAAAAAAATCATAAAAGTAACTCATATAATAATTTTTTTTGTGATGATTAGTTTTGTGATTATTTATATATTTATATGAAAGCAACATTTTGTAACCGATTTGTACAAAAATTGACAGAGAGTAGTCTCGTGATACACTTAGATACAATACAAAATTTGGGGGAAATCGGTTCAGATTTAGATATAGCCCCCATATATATGTTGCACCCGATTTGACATGTAAGCGCTACGAAATTCTGCAGAAAGGGGTTTCTTATTACACGAAGGAATACTGCCAAATTTGGAGAAAATCGGTTCAGATTTAGATATAGCCCCCATATATATGTTACCCCCGATCTGAAATTCAGTAGCTGTAGAAACTGTATTTTATATCCGATCACAGCGAAATTCTGCAGAAAGAGGTTTCTTATTACACGAAGGAATACTGCCAAATTTGGAGAAAATCGGTTCAGATTTAGATACAGCCCCCATATATATGTTAGCACCGATTTGACATTCAAGCGCTGTAGAGACTGTATTTTATATCCGATCAGTACGAAATTCGACAGAAAGAGGTTTCTATTTTACATGAATGAGTATTCACGGAAAATCGATTCAGATTTATATATAAGCTCCATATATATGTTCCTCCTGATTTGGTTACAAAGCGCTATAGAAGTTGTACTTTACTTCCGATCATTACAAAATTCTCCAGAAAGATGTTTCTCAATTTAGGAACGAATATTGCTTAATTTAGCGATTATCGGTTCAAAATTAGATATATCCACATATATATGTTCTTACCCATTTACCAGTTATTCCAAATTATTATCGCAATAACCCTTATCGCATTGTTAGGGAGGTGTAGGGTATTATATAGTCGGCCCCGCCCGACTTTCTGCCTTTCCTTACTGGTTTCGTTTTTAAATGATGTTTTTGCTTATATTGAATTCGCCATATGTGAGAGAGACATACATATGTATAAGAGACATTGCACTTGCATTTTATTTTATGAGGATTGATGTCAGACATTATACAATTATAGAGAGGACGAGGTTTTATGGCCGTTCGTAACCCTTCATAAAACATGATATGCAATGTGAGAGCTATATTGGATGAGATCCGCTCAGGTTGAGGGTCATACAACAATATTTGTGGTTTTTTATTTATGAGGTTTTCATTCAGTTGCGCCTTTTAGGGGCATGGACATCCCAGTAGTATATACAGATAGTAAAATTATGTATGTGTATTGGGTTTCTACGTTCGAAGCAAACTATGTATATGTCAGCTGTGTCCTTACAACTAAGGCGAATTGGCAGATGCTAACAAAGTAATTCCTCCCAAAATGTTATCGGAGGGAACATCCTAACCACCATCTCAGGAGCTCAAACCCCATAATAGTGCCAGCTAAATACGATCAGGATGGAGTTGCCGCTTGTAGTCATACTGGTCATACATATATATGACATACCACATGTGTCTATTTGCAGGTCCCGCTGCTGCATCTTCCAAAAGGAACTTCCAAACTTTGACAGTTGATAGCGGTCATATGGTTAAAACTACATCTGTAAAATTGTCTGTATTCAATCAGTCTATTCTGCAAAATCATCATGGAAATATTGAAAAATATCTCCTATTTTCCAACCTAACCTAGAGGCTGTTACATTTCCAACGTTATCTTTGGCTACTACTTGTATTTGTAAACCAATTTTGAGTAATAGGCTAATGAAAGTGTAGTTAATGTCAAATAGGTGGGAGATACTAAACATTTTTTAATAACATATTTTGGGGACATTTAACAATATATTTGTCATTACCTATTTTCGAGTTTATTAAGTATCATATATCAATTATTTGTGGATCTTTATGCGATAAGACTAAATAATACGATTTTAGGAAATGCGTATGTTGAGTTTATTATTACTATTTACTCAATCTATATTTATGATCTTTTGGTCATTGCCAATTTTTTGCTTTATTTGCAATGGGTATAATAACGGGTTTTCCAACAAGAGGTGTTATTTTGAATCACCCGGTAGCTGTCACTTTTGAAGCTTTTATTCTTTGACATTTGACAAGTAGAAACTACGCCATTACTAAAAATGGAACGATACACGATTCAACAACGCATAGAAATTATTAAAATTAGAAAAATCGAAAATCATCGAAAAATCCTCATGACTGATGATCCACCATATCCACCTCGGTGGCTACGTCAACAAGCAAAATTGTCGCATCTGGGGCTCGGAAAACCCAAGATCCTCTCAATCCTCAACGTGTGACTGTTTGGTGCGGTTTATGGTCCGGCGGGGTCATTGGACCTTACTTTTTCGAAAATGAGGTTGGATCAACAGTTACGGTGGATGGATTGCGCTATCGAGAGATGATTAATGATTTTTTATGGTCGGAGTTGGATGGTATTCAACAAGACGGCACACACAAGGAACGAAACCATTGCTCTATTACGGGAAAAGTTTCACTTGCCTTTGGGGCCAACTCAAAGATAGAATTCGTGAGGCTATCGAGGCAGCCACTTTGCGATTTGCTTATGGAAAATTTCATGAAAAGGATATGGTCCTGTAAGCGTGGTCGTGGTGGCCATTTGGCTGATGTTTTTTTCATTATTAACGGCATACCTTAATCTTTATTATGAAATAAACATCCGATCACTTATTTCAAAAAATGTCATTTTTCTTTGAATACCAAAATAACACCTCTGGTTGGAAAACCCTTTAGTATTGCATATATTTTGGTATCTATAACGTCATGTATATAGTATGTACATTAGGGTATGCTTGTTGGGAAGCATATTTATACCCTACACCACACTGTGGTACAGGGTATTATTAGTTTGTTTCACGGCAGATGTTTGTAACACCTGAAAATAACACAGCTAGACCCACCTTAAAGTATACCGATCGACTCAGAATCACTAGCTGAGTCGATTTAATGATGTCTGTCCGTCCGTCCGTCTGTCCATGTAAAGTTGTTCGTCGACTACAGGTCGCAATTTCACTCCGATCGTTCTGAAATTTAGCAGTTTAGAGCATTTCGCGGCTGTTAAGATCGCTATTGAATTTGGTTGAAATCGGTTCAGATTTAGATATAGCTCCCATATATATCTTCCGTCCGATTTGGCCCTTTAGTCCTATAGAAGCTGTATTTTACATCCAATCGTTTTGAAATTTAGAATGGTAGAGTTTCTTGATACATGAACCAACATTGCCGAATTTGAAGAAAATCGGTTAAGATTTAGCTATAGCTCCCATATATATGTTTCGTCCGATTTTGCTCTTTAGTCCTGTAGAAGCTGTATTTTACATCCAATAATTTTGAAATTTAGAATGGTAGAGTTTCTTGATCCATGAACCAACACTACCGAATTTGAAGAAAATCGGTTAAGATTTAGCTATAGCTCCCATATATATGTTTCGTCCGATTTGGCCCTTTAGTCCTACAAAAGCTGTATTTTACATCCAATCGTTCTGAAATTTAGAATGGTAGAGTTTCATGATCCATGAACCAACACTACCGAATTTGAAGAAAATCGGTTAAGATTAAGCTATATCGCCCATATATAACTTTCGTCCGATTTGGCCCTTTAGTCTTATAAAAGCTGTATTTTACATCCAATCGTTTTGAAATTTAGAATGGAAGAGTTTCTTGATCCATGAACCAACACTACCGAATTTGAAGAAAATCGGTTAAGATTTAGCTATAGCTCCCATATATATGTTTCGTCCGATTTGGCCCTTTAGTTCTATAGAAGCTATATTTTACATCCAATCGTTTTGAAATTTAGAATGGTAGAGTTTCTTGATTCATTAACCAACATTGCCGAATTTGAAGAAAATCGGTAAAGATTTAGCTATAGCTCCCATATATATGTTTCATCCGATTTGGCTCTTTAGATCCAATCGTTTTTATATCCTACACCACACTGTGCTACAGGGTATTATTTAAGTATAAAATGTCCCAAAAGTAAATTTATGTAAACAATTTATACATGAATTACAAAATATATATATCAGAGTTATTCAATATTACGAGAGTGGTGTAGGGTATTATATAGTCGGCACCGCCCTACTTTAGCATTTCGTTACTGGTTTTGGACTTACTTTATACCTATAGCTTTAATTGAGTATAATTTTTAATATGCACTTACCTGTTTTGACATTTGCATTTATTTTTCTCTTTATTTATTTTTAAATTTTTTTTTTTGGATGACACTTCAATTCCTTATGGCCTACCTTTTCTATAATGAAAAAGAAAGAAAAAAATAGTTGTTGATTGGTTTTTAATGGAATTAATTACATTTTAATTATTATCTCGAATTAATCCAAAAAGGACATTTTTGCACTTTGATATTACTTTTAATTTTTGGTCGAAGTAAATTTTTATTTAAAAATTCTAGTCTTCTTTTAAAATCTTGGATTCTTTTTTTTACAAATCTTTCTGAATAGTGATGAATCGATCACGAAGACTAACCCTTAGCGCAGGGCATCTCAGCCGTTCTCTGCGACTTCGTTAAAGGCCAACGAACAGGTTAAGTTCTAACATAGAAATGTCCCAAATTTAATTCCCGTTTTACTGAAGTTCGCATTCGTCAACTTTCGCCGGCTCTTCTGGAGTAGTGAAAAGGATATCTAGGGAGTTGCGGCTCCGCATTTGTTATGTATTCGTTTAATGATTTCCAAGTATTTTCGTGAATAGATAAATTTTGATCATAGATGTTTTCCGGGGGTGAATGGATAAAAAAGCCAAACCCTTAATACAGGGCTTCTCAGTCATTTTTACTATGCAGCCCCTTGGAAGACCCTCAGTTAAGTAAAGGTGGGCTAAAATTAGTTCTCCAGCTTTATAACATTTAGCATTTTTCAACGCTCATAGGATCTTCTGCAGTAACGAAAAATCTTCCTAGAGAGCCGCATCAATCCAATTGAAAGCTTTAATGAATTCCAACACTTGTATTCTTGGTTCTTGGATGAAAACATTCAAAATATGTCCACCCTAATGTATAAAACCCCCGAAAATATTACATTCATAAAATTCTATACGCCCAAGCAAATGCAGTGATTTCTCCCCAATTCTTTTTGTGAAATGTTCGCAAACCTTAGTGAGTGATAAGATAAACCAACCATGATATCAGTTGGAATGAACAAGCCTTATCTTACATCCGTATCACTCTATTCAAAGTGGAAATTGAAAGAAATATTTCATTACATATTATTGGTATTGTGACCAATAAACAACAGTAGACATTCACAGTTAAGGTGGAGAAATAAAAAGCAATGACTGAATTGAGTGTTCATCGGTTTTGACTGAAAAAAGTGTTGATCGAATTTAGGATCAGCGAACTGAGATTACGACCGTAACGATAGCAAAGCTGAACTCTCTACAGTTGTCTGAACTTTAGCTTGACCAGTTGAGAACGATAGGAATACGTTTTATTTATTTTATTTTTATTTATTTGAATTACAATACAAAGTAAATTTATATTCTAATTTAAAGGTCCAGGGAAATGCCGGGTTACAAAGACCATATGGCTAAATGTTTGCAGCGACAGACCAGAGCCTCTGCTGGGAATCGAACCCACGACCCCCAAACTCATAGGCGAGTACGCTACCAACTCACCTACTGGGGCGCTCAAATTTTAAATTCTGGGGCGCTCACGTTTTAAATTCTGGCTTTATTATGAAGCTACATTGATGTCATTTTATGTAGTTAATATCATCATTCAAAAGGTCGCCTAGCCTCTATTTTTTGATGAACGGGTCCTATATATACGGGCGTTATTCCGGCAATAGTAACTCGAGTTCACCCAAACTGGTTGACTTGGAAGCGTAGACCAAGCACTTGACGTGACCCACAGAAAATAAACGAGGATGTCAAGGCCCATGATCGCGGCAACATATTTATAAACGCTTGCCGTGATATTGTTGCGTCGCTTATATGACATGTTGCGCCATTCGTTGGAATCACAGCTTTGGAGCTTTGAACACAGAAATCTGGTTTAAATAGCTCATGACCAAAGCTCATAGCTCTGGTCATCCGAGTCAAACTTCCCTATTTTTTCTTTTTATTTCATTTTACCTAAATGTACCGAGGATCATTACTATCTGATCATTCCATACAAACTATGATTTTTTTCTTTTCATTTCATTTTACCTTATGTTCAGGTATTTAGATAATTTTGGTGTATGTGTGTCTTCTTTCTGTTACTCTCATATAAACTGAAGGTCGCATCCAATGTTCAGTAGGGTGTTATTTAGAGCTACACAAAAATACGTCATTGACTGAGGAATTTGTCATATCATGATTGTTGACAGATAACGAAATAGGAACATAGAAAGGCGTATTTGAAAATAGATATACACAGAAAGTTAGGCAAAAATTTCAAATTATATTGAGGTATGTTAGTAACAGCATATTAATATACAATAACTATTGTACTTATAGATAAGGCTATGTTGGTATAATTTACCTCGTAAGAGCCACTGCTCAGTGAAGAGGGTTCTTCTAATCTCTATACCAGATTCTAGTACTAAGTCCATAGTCATTTACTGACCAGAGTCATGGTTCTCTAAGGTTAAAAGCAGCAGCTTATGCATATTGCTCTGCTATAATGTCTAGCGGCATTTAATGTAGTATTTATAACATTCAGTTTCTTAGTTACAGATATATGCCAGTCATTCGCTGAACTTTATTGAGAATCATTACCTACTGCCGTATAAAACCAATAAACTCTTAGCGGTTTTAGACTCCAGCGTTTACCTATTAATTACCCTTTTACAGGTATATAGCGCTACCACGGCCTTTTCTGTTATTTCCAGAATGTTGGGTCTGAAGTTTAACTTTCTGTCTACGACAGTTGGTACATTACATTTCCTGCCGAAAAGAACTACTTCTGTCTTGGTCGGACACCTTGCGGTGGCATGAAGCCCTTGTTGTGGGATGACTCTAAGAGTACTAGGAAACTTTCCTCTAACCGCATCATCTGCGTAGACAATAACCTTAGCACTAATCTTCTGCAGAGAAATCAGAATACGGTTCTTGAAAAGATTCCATAGTAGACAAAAAACCAGTCTGGGGCATTCCCCTTACTATCTCGCTTGCGACCTCTGATGCCTGCACTTAAAAGGACTCCCTAGTTGAAATATCAAACATTAGCTTATTTTCTAAAAGGTATTGTCTCGGCACAAAAGCATGCGGTAAAGGATTAGTTCTACGAATGCTTTGTCGTCCTCCCCGGACACTATCTAAATCGTCTTGTGTTCTTTGTCCTGAACAGAGTCACGTCTTAGGTTCTTGCCCCCGATTGTAGAATCATTCGGTTGAAAACTGTATAAACTGTCTCTCGAGGACATGAAATAAAGAAATACAGATAGAGCTTGAACACTAAAGACTCCCAGTGGAAGTCCACGCACATACCTAAAGCACCCGTTGACCTTCTCATATTTTTAATATGAAGTTTTAACAACTTTTGACAGAATGTCGTACGAAGGTGTTTGAAGTAGGTACGTACACTATCTGTATGTAATGATTGACATGTAAAAATAAATATTTATTTTCCTATACTTCTGATTTTTGAAATGCCTCCCAAAAAAACTCTTCGATCTCGTCTGAACTCTTTGGCCACTATAAGTGAATTGAAATCTTTAAAACATTCCACAACATCCAATGATACATTGAAAACTTCCAAGAAATCATTGAAACTCGAAGAAAAATCTTCAGAGGATCACAGCAAGGACTGCGAAATATTCGACTATGAAGCTGAGCAAAACGAAGAGGACTCTTCTGTTGAACAAGCCATGTCGCGGTAAATATATTCCCCGAGAGTAGATCCACAATTTTTAAGAATCCTTATTTAATACTGAATAAATAGGACCTCCTTGCTTATCTTGGATTATCGACAATTTAAAGCGGCTCGCTGCATTCAAAGGTTTGTTCGTGGTTGGCTAGCTCGTGTCTCATATCAGCGTAAAAGAAGGGCTTCTGTTATCATTCAAAAAGAGTGGCGTCGTTTCTATGCTTGTCGCCTGTATTATCGTAAGCTGGAGGATTTGCTACAGCAACGTCTCGAAGAGCATTACTTTAGATCGGCTCAAAAGATTCAGGCCTTGTGGCGAGGTTGGTGGGTTCGTGAACACGTTCACGATCATACTCGTCTAGTTCGTTTGCAGGTAATGGCTGGAGAAGATTTGCTGCATTGTGTAGCCTTCAAATTGCATCATTTGCTAAGGACTCGTCAGATACCGGGCATATATTCATTGAGGAATTCAAAGTAAGGAGAAGACCTAATTCTCTAAATCCTAGTAACTCCATTTTCTCAGTTATATAGAGCCCTCTCCAAAGTAGAAGCTTTGTTGGCCTCAATGACTTTCAAGACTTGTACGCAGCGTATCCAAAGGGCGCATGATTTTCGCCAGAGTCAAATTCAACAGGCCAGGAAGCAATTCGATAAATCGGCCCATGGTACTCGCGTACCATTTCCGGGACCCAACATTCATAATGCTTGCATGCAGAAATGTTTGCCTCTATACAGCGAAAAGGAAGCTGATCGTAAAATGACCAAAATTTTGAGAATATACGAAGAGGCCAATCATAAGGTCCCTCGTCCTAAGGAGCCAACACAAAAGTCCGGTGAGTGGTCCATATCAGGAGGTTATTTTTTTCTTTCTACTTCATTTTACTTATCGATTTTCAGCAGATTTTTGTCCTATTACTTGTTTAAGCTGTGTGCTCAACTCAAAGAAAAAAATCTTTCCACAGAAGGCAACGTTTAGACTACACTTTGCATTTGCAGCATCAGAAATTTAATTTTCTAATACAATTTTGGTCAGGAAAATTTATGTATTTTCGGGAATAAAGGAAATTTCAATTCCAGGAAATACATTGTATATTAGGCCGGGTCGATTTGTAGGGAGGCAAAAAAGTCGCCATTGCTCAGTAAAAATCGTATTCTAGGGATCAAAATAAGAAACTTTGCCGAAGGAACCATACCTCTAAAACGAATTCTGATGTCCCGGAATTTGGGTCGAACTTTTGGGTAGGGGCAAATTTTGAAAAATCCCACTTTGACCCATTTAGAGTGCTCCAATCGAGTCCAAATGTATGACCGACCCCCACTAACTTTGGAGGCCCGACCCACCCATGCCAGTGGCACACCCCCGGAACCCCCTGGGGGTTCCTTAAATTTGGACTCGATTGGAGCACTCTAAATGGGTCAAAGTGGGATTTTTTCCGGGACATCAGAATTCGTTTTAGAGGTATGGTTCCTTCGGCAAAGTTTCTTATTTTGATCCCTAGAATACGATTTTCACTGAGCACTTCACTGAGTGGGGGTCGGTCATACATTTGGACTCGATTGGAGCACTGTAAATGGGTCAAAGTGGGATTTTTTCCGGGACATCAGAATTCCTTTTAGAGGTATGGTTCCTTCGGCAAAGTTTCTTATTTTGATCCCTAGAATACGATTTTCACTGAGCAATGGGCGATTTTTAAATCGACCCCCCCTATTGTATATAGTCTAAAATTGCATTCCTGTGTAAAGATTTTTCTTTACCCGCAGACTCTACTGTTCTTAGAATTTTCTACAACAATTTCTATTACAAAAAGTTTGCATTCTCAATTGCTAACATTTAGAGCTTTGTCAGAAGATTTTTTTTCTTTTTATTTCCTTTTACTAATCCTAGTCATCTTTCAGAATTTTCCCAACAATATCGTGGCATTTGCAAACCCCCGCCAACCACTTTCTGTGGTGATCTCGTTCACAGCATGAAGAAATGGAAAATTGTTGCCGAAAATAATCTCCGAGTTGATCCCAATGTTTTTCAACATCCTGAAAATCTAGAAAATTTTCTAAAAGAGATTAAGTCCTCGTGGAGTCTATTACATGGTAATTGTTATTGTCGCCAGGACTATGTAAAAGAAATGGCGCAGAGGGTCGAGTTAACGAGCTCACAACAAAAATCTTAGTGATTTCTCTAGTTCTTTGTGACGACAATGCCATTGTTTGTTGAAATATATTTTTGAGTTTTTGTTTTGACATTTAACCGTGTGGAAAATCATTCAGATCTTTGGTTGTTGTGCATTTTCCTCCAGCACTTCTGTCCTGTGTGTTATTTATATGCATTCCATTACTTTGCATGTTATGCCATGCACACAGATATTACTTTTGCCCCTCTCTCATGCAACACAAAGTTTGTTGTAGTTCGTTTTGAAACAAGTGCTATCACTTATGACACTTCCTTTGCTTATTCTACTCGAAAGGTTACTTTGTTGTGGAACGAAGCGAGAAAAGGGCAGTATGATAAGGAGGTTAGAGCTAACTTTGGTGGTACACGTTTCTAACATTCCGAACGGCGTTTGGTCTTTCGACTAATAATTCAATCGTTGATTTTCATAACTTTCACCTTTGCGATCCAGCTCACACTTGGACATTAAATAGACAAAACTAAGCGGAGAATCTTAAATTTACTCTTTTTCCTAATATGTTGATTCATGTAGCTCTACAGTTTCCTGGAGCGAAACAGTAACTGCTGCTTGCTACAGTACTTATTTACACGCTTCACTAGACACCCATAGGTTTTATGTTTAAAGTGGCAGTCTGCTAGACTCAGAATATGTAGTCCATTGTGATACCCCAGGTACGTAAGGAAAAATGAAACGTTTTTCCTACCCCTTCCCGTTGAATCAATTTGATTGCTTTAAAAAGATCAAGAGTTGGTGGATGATAACATCAGCCAAGTTAGCTCACTCTCCAAAGAAATATACAGTATATGTATGTGTTCTATTGATTCCCCCTCCTCTTCGTCACCGCAGCTTCTGCCAAGTCTTCGCAAGACCGTCAGTCTCTATGCCAACCGTCAAATAAGACAGAGACCTGTCATGGCAGACATGATAAGTGAGATGTCTGGACGCGATAACCATAGCGCGGTATTGGTGCGTTAATGTGTAGGTAGGACTGGAATGTATGCATTTCCAGACTAGTGACCAAAAGACCACTTGTCATTTCTTTTCTAGAAGGGCACTGCCTCTCAAGAGGATTTTGCAAGTCGCTAGAGCCGTGCCCCACATATTCCAGTTCCCCTGGAGCATGTAAGCAGTTCATCTGCTTTTCAGTTCTCTGGTAGGTACCTGTGGCCAGACACTCAAATCACTTTAATATTGAGCTGATCAAACATCTGGTTAGAATTTCTACGTCAGTCGAGGGCAGTTCATAAACTGACTGAATGTTTCCAAGGATTTAATAATACCCTAACTATCAGAGTAAATATTGACTTCAGTCAGAACATTTATTCTCGTATATTCTTCTACCTCTCTAATAGCTGAGATTTCTGTGTGGTAGACGCTTCAGTGCTCAGACAGACTTTATGCAATGGAAAGCCCCAGATCCTTTGAAAATTCACCAACGCCCATTAGGTTATGTTTTGAACTGTCTGTATAGAAAGTCACTAATCCCTTATTATATGCAGGGATGTTACCATTCCAGTCTGATATATCAGGATTAATAGTAAGATAATTCTTGTCAAAAGTTGTGGCATTTTGTCTTGCTATAATATCTAGCGGCATCAAATGTAGTATAACGTTTACGGTCCCAGTCGGCGTCGGTTTCTCTGATATGCATATTAGTCTCTAGAACTATCCACCAAACGACAATGCCATACAGCATTATCGGTCTAACTACTGCAGTATACTACAAATAAACGATACCCGGGTTCAGACCCCATAATTTTCCTATTACCCTTTAACAGTTCCAGAAAATTGATTTTGAAGTTTATCATCATGTCTAGTATAATACCTAAGTATTTTGCGCTTTAATAAAGACAAGCACAACAGTTGGTACCTTATGTGTCCTGTTGAAAGTTCAGTCTTAGTCGGGTTCACACTAACACCATTAGCGGAAGCTGTTTTTGTCGTGGTTTGAAGAACCTATTGTAGGATATCTGTAATATTGTCTCGTCATCTGCATAGGTAATAACATTAACACTCATCTTCTTCAGAGAGAGCAGAATAGTGTTCATGGGGAGATTCCATAGCAGAGAAAATAGAAGGTCCCCTTGTGGGCCACATAACTGATGTAGGAATTCAGGCATTTATAACATTCTAGTATTAGAACTAAGCGGATCTGTTGCGATAGTAGTTTCTCTTCTGTTGTTGGTATGGAATGACTTTGAGGAAGACATTCGCTCTATGATATTCTGCGACTGCTCCCAAGATCCTGAATATCTTTCCAGACATGCAGGTATGGTTATCTCTTAAGTGAAATACGAAACAGGGAAGGTAGTTTGATAAGGAGATTAGATCTTTATTTATTCGTGCAATTAATTGTTTAAGAATTCAACAAAGAATTCTTTTGGCCCTTCGGCTACCAATTTGATTTTTTAGTACTTCGACTTGTAATCTATCCCAATGAAATATAATAAAAAACCAGTAAGGAAAGTCAGCCGCGCCGTCTATATAATACCCTACATCACTCTCGTAATATTGATTAACTCTGAAATATAAATTTAGTAATTCATGTATAAATTGTTTACATAAATTTACTTTTGGGACATTTTATACTTAAATAATAACCATTCTAAATATCAAACCGATTGGATGTAAACTACAGCATCTATAGGACTAAAGGGTCAAATCGGACGAAAGATATGTATGGGAGCTATATCTAAATATTAACCGATTTTCTTCAGATTCAGCAGTGTTGGTTCATGGATTAAACTCTACCATTCTAAATTTCAAAACGATTGGATGTAAAATACAGCTTCTATAGAACTAAAGGGCCAACTCGGACGAAACATATATATGGGAGCTATAGCTAAATCTTAACCGATTTTCTTGAAATTCGGTAGTGTTGGTTCATGGATCAAGAAACTCTACCATTCTAAATTTCAAAACGATTGGATGTAAAATACAGCTTCTACAGGACTAAAGAGCAAAAGCGGACGAAACATATATATGGGAGCTATAGCTAAATCTTAACCGATTTTCTTGAAATTCGGTAGTGTTGGTTCATGGATCAAGAAACTCTACCATTCTAAATTTCAAAACGATTGGATGTAAAATACAGCTTCTACAGGACTAAAGAGCAAAATCGGACGAAACATATATATGGGAGCTATATCTAAATCAGAACCGATTTCAACCAAATTCAATAGGGATCTTTACAGCTGCGAAATACTCAAAACTGCAAAATTTCAGAACGATCGGAGTGAAATTGCGAGTTGTAGTCGACGAACAACTTTACATGGACAGACGGACGGACGGACAGACATGGTTAAATCGACTCAGCTACTGATTCTGAGTCGATCGGTATACTTTAAGGTAAGTCTAGCTGTGTTATTTTCAGGTGTTACAAACATCTGCCGTGAAACAAACTTATAATACCCTGTACCACAGTGTGGTGTAGGGTATAATGAGAAGGGCTATATCTAAGTCTAACATAAGCAGGGTTACCATAACCTTTTTTCGGAAAGGAGGACTTTTGTGTCAGAAAAGGAGGACATTTGTAACATTTACAAAGAGAGTTTGAAACTTTCGGAGGACATTTAAAAAATACAATTTCCTATGATAATACTTTGTACAATAATTTGTATTTTGTAGCGCTTAGATGCCAAATCGGAGGACTATATCTAAATCTGAAAAAATTTTCTTTAAATTTGGCAAGGTTTGTTCTTGGGTGCTACATTTAAATCTGAGCAGATTTACACCAAATTCGACAATGTGGGCCCTTGGATCAAGAAACTCCATCCTGCTTAATTTCAAAGTGATTGGATATGAAAAAGCTTCTGTGGCGCTAAAAGGTCATATCGGAAAGAAAATTTATATAGGGCCTATATCTAAATCTGAACCGACTTTGACCAATTACTTCCCAGGTATGAAATAGCCCTTATTGTCAAATTTTAGCAAGATCGGAATGAAAGTGCCACCTGTACTTAAGGAACAATTTTAAATAGACAGACAGACAATCGGTGTTCTTTAAAATGGGTCTAGCTCCATAATTTTTAGGTGTTAGTTATAATAAATAAGTGACGCGGCGTTAAGATCTGACAAGCCGAATTTTGCATACCCTACACCATAGAATGCATGTCAACTGTTTTTTGATTCTTTGAAATTTGTTGCGTTAAGAAGAAAAATCTTGAGGTACCTTTGTGTGGGGGCTATATCAAAACATGGACCTATGATGACTATCGTTCGTCTGAAGGGTTCTGGATATACATACTCCCAAACTACCAATTTCAGTTCGTCCAGTTGAAATTTTCAGTCTCTATGGCGTTAATAAGTCAAATCGGACAAAAGATGCTAAAAATGGATCGATATTGCCCATTTTCAATCCTAAGTTACCTGCAGCTATAAGAAGTATCTGTACCAAATTTCAGTCATCGAGCTCAGTTATTGTAGTACTAACTTTGTACTAAAAGTACTTACGAGTATAATTCATGTGGAGGTTTACTGATTGTGAAAAATTTTAATTTGTAACAAAAGGAGGACAAATCCATCATTTTTGAAAAAGGAGGGAGAACGGGAGGACACTGGTTAAAAAGGAGGACATGTCCTCCCAAAGGAGGGCGTATGGTAACCCTGAACATAAGTATTTTTTATTCCTATCAATATGAGGTATCAATTTGATTCGGGCTATATTTTGAAACTGCTGTGAGGCAAGGAAGCGTATTATAGAGAACGAAGCGATAAAAGCTGTGCTAAGAATTCACATATCAAAGAGCAATAATAACAAATTTCAAATTTCCGATGAGGAGCTAAAAGATGTCATCTCCTTCTATTACCTGGTTAGTATCGGTGGCTCTAGTAATGATGTATCATACCGAATTGCAAAAGCCAACCAGGCTCGGTATGTTTAGACAAATATGGAACACGACAGCAATATCAAATAAAGCTTTTTGACTCCTGTGTCAAGTTTATACTATTGTATGCCTGTGAATCGTGGAATGCTTTACCACGAGATGGTCCAAGTTTTTATGAACTACTGTTTACACAACATTTTACAGATATGCTGGCCTGAGACCATATCTAACAGTCAACTTTGGAGCAGATCCCACCAAGTACCCGTCCATACTGAAATTTTGAACCGCAAATAGCGCTAGATTGGACACACGTTACATAGACCAAATGGCAATTTTGCTAAGACCGCAATCGACTGGACATCCCAAGGGAGAACTCGCAGAAGAGGCTGTCCATAGTACACATGGATACGCCAAATAGAATGTGAAATAGGTCAAAACGGGTTAAGCTGGAGAGCAGTTAAAAACATAACATCAAATAGACATGGTTGAAATCAATTTGTAGTGGCCCTTTGTTCCTTACAGGAAGCTAAGCATTTGAAGCTACATTGAAGCCATTATGTGTGGAATATCATATAATCCAAATGATCGCTTCGACTTCACTGGAAGTTCCTCAAAAACTCACTCCAATATTCGATGACTCAGAAAAATATGAGCGGCGCTTTTCCGGCAATAGCTCTTCGGACTCCTGCAAAGTGATTGGCTTATTAGAGTAGTCCAATAACTTGAGGTAGCCCTAGAGGATATAATTGATAAAGGCTGTCGTTGTTGTACAGCGAGAAGTAGTCTGATGCGAAAGAGCCAGTAGTTAGGTTCCTCGTTTAAAGGAGCAAAAACAAAAGTCCAGTGAGTCGTTAAAATCAGGAAGCTATTTTTTTCTTTTTATTTCAATTTACTTCTCGGTGTACTGCACGATTTTGTTCCCGTCAGTTCTGTTTAATATGTGGTACAGATTAGTCACATTCAAGGAAAAATTTATTCCCTCACGAATTTTAGACAACGCATGATAGCGGCTAATTGATAATTTTTCCTTCACAACTTTGAGAGTTGCATTGCTTGTATGGCATGTAGAGCCGGCTTGTTGGAACCACAGCTCGGATATATCGATGTTGTCGAGCTCGGACCACAGAAAGTCATTTAGCATCGCTATATACCGAGGATCATTGAGCTGAACGACGCTGTATTGAAATTTCTCGCTCTTCTTCGATAATATCCTCCACGTCGGATATATATTTTCTTCATTTAGCACCAATCACTGCCCGGTTGGTGACTTAAGTTCCAAAATGGCGTACTCACCAGAACGCAGATAATCTGAGATCTTTTAGAAGGAAGTATACCTCTGGTCTTCTTAAGATCTAAAGAAAATTTTCTCCACCGTTTAATCCATACCTTCCTCCAACCCTAACGAGGAATTGCTGAGAACTCTACAAGCACTTTACATTCATTTCTTTTTGATGTTCTCTCTGGCAGAGTGCAGTTTATTTATGTAGCTATACAACATGCTTGTCATTTCTGCATTCATTCGCTATGATGTATTGCCACCACTTTGTATAGAATACTTGGGGAGTTTTCTACTTTGTGGTTTTCTGAGTAACATGGACACTTTTCTTTTTGGGGAGCAGCCAAAGGACTCTACATGCACATGAAATACCAGAAAACATTTGAAACAAAAAACAATCGTTTGAGAGAAAAGTAAAAGTTAAAAATTGCAACTGTCAAGAAGTTAAAGCATAACAATTGTCATTTATATCAACCTCTGGGTAAAAACCAAATCAAAGAGAGTCAGGGGAATGTGGAAGGCTATCCTTATGAGCTGTCACCTCCGGTTTGTATCAAACGGGAGGACTCAAAGGACATACTTAGTTGTTTAATGGAGGGAAATAAAATGTTAGGTCGAAAAGCAAACCTAGACTTTTAGATGCCTTTTCGGGAAAACAATTATTTTAGTTCTCAAGATATAATCTTTAATTGTTATACTCACAATTATTCATTTTCATGTTCGACAAAATACACAGATAATTTGCAAAAAATCTTTACCTCCATAAAGCCTCTATGAAGAATGTTAAAATTCTTATCTTCTTCAATTTAGCCTATCTCCCATTAAATGTAACTGTGACAAAAAAAAAAAAATAGAAACAATTTATGCCATAACTGTTGAATTTAACTCGCACTGTTTTTAGATAAAAAAAAATGAAACAAACGCCTTTGTTTCCCGACTATAAAGCAAACGTATGTAGAATTGAGATAATCTTTTGTTTTCACAAAACGTTTTATTCCGATTATGGCCATTTGCATTCCAATGTCATGAAGTGTTTAGATAATAATTAATATGAGGAATGGGAATTTTTGTTTGTGCTTTGCAAAACAAAGAAAATTCTACACAAATAATGATAAATTCAACAAAAATAAAAATATCTTGTTTAAATAACAAAAAACAAAGTTATCTGATGAAGAGAACACAGAGATTTTCTCGTGAGTGTAGAAAGTTTTAATATTTTGAGGTAACTTCAAAGTACTAAAATGTAGAAAAGTCATCAACGATGAAATTTTCTATAAGAAAAGTCATCAACGGTGAACTTTTCTAAAACAAAGCTCATCAACGATGATCTTTTCTAAAAGAAAAATCATCAACGATGAACTTTTCTAAAATAAAAATCATCAACGATGAACTTTTCCAACAGAAAAGTCATCAACGATGAACTTTTCCAACGGAAAAGTCATCAACGATAAACTTTTCCAACAGAAACGTCATCAACGATGAACATTTCTAAAAGAAAAGTCATCAACGATGAACATTTCTAAAAGAAAAGTCATCAGCGATGACCTTTTCAATAAGAAAATTTATCAGCTATGACCTTTTCTAGAAGAAAAGTCATCAGCGTTGAATTTTACTGGAAGAAAAGTCATCAACGATGAACTTTTCTACAAGAAAAGTCATCAACGATGAACTTTTCTAGAAGAAAAGTCATCAGCGATGAACTTTTCTAGAAGAAAAGTCATCAACGATGAACTTTTCTAGAAGAAAAGTCATCAACGATGACCTTTTCTAGAAGAAAAGTCATCAACGATGACCTTTTCTAGAAGAAAAGTCATCAACGATGAACTTTTCTAGAAGAAAAGTCATTAACGATGAACTTTTCTAGAAGAAAAGTCATCAACGATGAACTTTTCTAGAAGAAAAGTCATCAACGATGAACTTTTCTAGAAGAAAAGTCATCAACGATGAACTTTTCTAGAAGAAAAGTCATCAACGATGAACTTTTCTAGAAGAAAAGTCATCAACGATGAACTTTTCTAGAAGAAAAGTCATCAACGATGAACTTTTCTAGAAGAAAAGTCATAAACGATGAACTTTTCTAGAAGAAAAGTCACAACGATGAACTTTTCTAGCAGAAAAGTCACAACGATGAACTTCTCTAGAAGAAAAGTCATCAACGATGAACTTTTCTAAAAGAAAAGTCATCAACGATGAACTTTTCTAGAAGAAAAGTCATCAACGGAGAATTTTTCTAGAAGAAAAGTCATCAACGATGAACTTTTCTAGAAGAAAAGTCACCAACGATGAACATTTCTAGAAGAAAAGTCATCAACCATGAACTTTTCTAGAAGAAAAGTCATCAACCATGAACTTTTCTAAAAGAAAAGTCATCAACGATGAACTTTTCTAAAAGAAAACTCATCAACGATGAACTTTTATAAAAGAAAAGTCATCAGCGATGAACTTTTCTAGAAGAAAAGTCATCAACGATGAACTTTTCTAGAAGAAAAGTCATCAACGATAAACTTTTCTAGAAGAAAAGTCATCAACGATAAACTTTTCGTATCGAAAAGTCATCAACGATGACCTTTTCGTATAGAAAAGTCATCAACGATGACCTTTTCGTATAGAAAAGTCATCAACGATGACCTTTTCGTATAGAAAAGTCATCAACGATGACCTTTTCGTATAAAAAAGTCATCAACGATTACCTTTCGTATAGAAAAGTCATCAACGATGACCTTTTCGTATAGAAAAGCCATCAACGATGACCTTTTCGTATAGAAAAGCCATCAACGATGACCTTTTCGTATAGAAAAGTCATCAACGATGACCCTTTCGTATAGAAAAGTCATCAACGATGACCTTTTCGTATAGAAAAGTCATCAACGATGACCTTTTCGTATAGAAAAGTCATCAACGATGACCTTTTCGTATAGAAAAGTCATCAACGATGACCTTTTCGTATAGAAAAGTCATCAACGATGACCTTTTCGTATAGAAAAGTCATCAACGATGACCTTTTCGTATAGAATAGTCATCAACGATGACCTTTTCGTATAGAATAGTCATCAACGATGACCTTTTCGTATAGAAAAGTCATCAACGATGACCTTTTCGGTCATCAACGATGACCTTTTCTTATAGAAAAGTCATCAACGATGACCTTTTCGTATAGAAAAGTCATCAACGATGACCTTTTCGTAAAGAAAAGTCATGACGATGACCTTTTCGTAAAGAAAAGTCATCAACGACGACTTTTTCGTATAGAAAAGTCACCTTTTCGTATAGAAAAGTCATCAACGATGACCTTTTCGTATAGAAAAGTCATCATCGATATTTTTTCTAATAAAGAAAAAGACAGTCCGACGGCTCGAAATTTATTGAGTTCAAAATTTGATTTACGTTTTCATTTAGATGAATCGAATTGAATAATTGCTTTCAGCTATCTTCCTATACCATTACCAAAATATATGATTTTATTTTTCTTATTTTGAAAACATAACAAAATTTTCGAATTAAAAATTAGATGTATACAATTATATTCAGATTCTGTATCACTAGTAAACAGCTATGTTCTGCAGAATTAAAAATGATCTAATTTTATTTTAATCCAATTGTGCGCTTAAATTTAATTTAACAAAAAATGCAGAACACAAACTGTTTTAAAACACTTAACTAATTTAAACGCAGTTACAAATGAGCTGAAATTGAAAGGTTTCAGGTTAGTAGAATCAAAACATCAATTCAAAATCTGCAATTTAATAAACAACACTGACACCTTTGTCCCAGACAAATCAAAAGGAAGCGAACCAAAAAGACAACATTGACATTCAATTGATAAACTAACCCTTAAAATTATCCTTCTCCTTGCGCAAACTGCCCATAGTGGGTATGGGCTCCGTTTGCTGGGCATGTTTTTGAACACAGGCCACTTGAACGCGCATAAATGGATTCCACGACTTTTCCTCGGCAATTGTTGACGGCACTGTGGCCGACTTTGTGGCTCTACGTAGTTTTGCCCATTCAATTCTCTTCAAAATGTCTTCATTCAAAGGCTCCACATGACGAGCATAGGCCATATTTTGTAAAGTGTATTCATGGCCACAGAAAACTTTGGTATCATCGGGCAAAGCGGATAACTTTTCAATTAAAGCGGTGTACATTTGTTCGGCAGTACCCTCAAAGAAACGACCACATCCTCCCTGGAAGAGTGTGTCGCCAGTGAACACACATCTCTCGCCATTTGGGGCTTCAACATAATAGCAAATATGACCCGTAGTATGACAGGGAGTAAATATACACGTCACTTTCAAATCGCCAATTTGTATGGAATCATCCTGGCTAACTTTGCAGTTTAATCCCCCAATACGCTCATCCCCACCATAGACTTGTAGAGATTTTTGACACAATTTTAAGAGTTTCTCATTGCCTCCGGCATGATCCCAGTGATGATGGGTGGTTAGAACTTTGGTTAAATTGACTTTTTCCTTGTTTACAGCATCGAGAACGCATTCGGGATCGACAGGATCCACAATGGCAGCTTCTTTGGTGGCATCACAAACGATCTGTGTTGTTAAGAGAGAAATTTTTATAATTTCTTTAATTTGAAATAATCACTGACATATAACAAAGCCCAACATATAGCGAAGGAATGATATGAATTGCAAAAAATAGTATGAAAGGCCAAATAAGTATCTAGTTTTATTGAATGGAATTTATGGTTTCTAATATAAAAATACCTTAATAAGATCATCGATGTTCACCCAAAGAATAATGCATGATATGTGATATTTTCGATGATGATTTTCTATACTTTTCTAAACGAAAAGTCATCAATTATGACTTTTCTATAAGAAAAGCTCATCGTTGATGACTTTTCTATATAGAAAAGCTCATCGTTAATGACTTTTCTATAAGAAAAGCTCATTGTTGATGACTTTTCCATAAGAAAAGCTCATCGTTGATGATTTTTCTATAACAAAGGTTATCGTTGATGACTTTTCTATATGAAAAGGTCAACGTTGATGACTTTTCTTATAGAAAGGTTCATCGTTGATGAGTTTTCTTATAGAAAAGTTCATCGTTGATGACTTTTCTTATAGAAAACTTCATCGTTGATGACTTTTCTTATAGAAAAGTTTATCGTTGATGACTTTTCTTATAGAAAAGTTCATCGTTGATGACTTTTCTTATAGAAAAGTTCATCGTTGATGACTTTTCTTATAGAAAAGTTCATCGTTGATGACTTTTCTTATAGAAAAGTTCATCGTTGATGACTTTTCTTATAGAAAAGTTCATCGTTGATGACTTTTCTTATAGGAAAGTTCATCGTTGATGACTTTTCTTATAGAAAAGTTCATCGTTGATGACTTTTCTTATAGAAAAGTTCATCTTTAATGACTTTTCTTATAGAAATGTTCATCGTTGATGAGTTTTCTTATAGAAAAATTCATCGTTGATGGCTTTTCTTATAGAAAATTTCATCGTTGGTGACTTTTCTTATAAAAAATTTTATCTAGGATGACTTGTCTTATGAAAATTTCATCTTGGATGACCTTTCTTATACAAAATTTTAACTTGGATGACTTTTCTTACAGAAAATTTCTTCCTGGATGACTTTTCTTATAGAAAATTTCATTCTGGATGATTTTATTATAGAAAAGTTCATCGTTGATGACTTTTCTTTTAAAATAGTTCATCGTTGATGACTATTCTTATAGAAAAGTTCATCGTTGATGACATTTCTTATAGAAAAGTTCATCGTTGATGACTTTTCTTATAGAAAAGTTCATCGTTGATGACTTTTCTTATAGAAAATTTCATCGTTGATGACTGTAGAAAATTTCATCGTTGATGACTTTTCTTATAGAATATTTCATCCTGGATGAATTTTCTTATAAAATATATCATCTTGGATGACTTTTCTAATAGAAAATTTCATCTTGGATGACCTTTCTAATAGAAAATTTCATTTTGGATGACTTTTCTCATGAAAATATCATCTTGGATGACCTTTCTTATAGAAAATTTTAACTTGTATAACTTTTCTTATAGAAAATTTCTTCCTAGATGATTTTCCTTCAGAAAATTTCCTTCAGGTTGACTTTTCTTATAAAAAAATTTCATCCCGGAAGAATTTTCTTATTGAAAATTTCATCTTGGATCACTTCTCATATAGAAAATTGCATCCTGTATGACTTTTCTTATAAAACATTTTATCCTGGACGACTTTCTAATAACAAATTTCATCCTAGATGACTCTAGATAAAGAAAATGTCATCCTGAATGACTTTTCTTATAAAACATTTCATCCTAAATTACTTTTCTTTTAGAAAATTTCATGCTGGGTGATTTTTTTACTCTTTGTACAAACATTTTTTATAATGAAGCAATGATAGTTGAATAAACTTGACTTTGCTATTTTACTTACCAAATACATATAGTTATCTTGCAATGCCGGCAATATTTTGACCTTCATGAGGTCCATTTTTAAGTCTTCCACGGATCTAGATTTGAAAACAAAACATAAATAATGATTACCATTTTAAACAATTCAGGACTGACTTCGAAGTAAAATACTTTTCGGCTCTCTTTAAAAACAATCCATTGAAAGGCATTTCACAGAAATGATTTATTTCTATAATTATTGAAATTATCGGGTCTGTTCTGAAATCACGTCGATTTGATATCACGGTGATTTTAAAATCACCGGCGACTTTACATCACTTTTGGAGTTCGAAAACACCCGAAAATATTTCGAACAATCTTTTTTGGGATGCTATAAATAATAAACCGGGAGATTTCGAACTCCAATAGTGACTGTAAGTCGCCGGTGATTTTAAAATCACCGTGATTTCAAATCACCTTGCTACAGAACAGACCCGTATTTAATTTAAATTTGCAAGAAATGTGTTCTCAATTCATTTTTAATAATTATAGAAGTGTGAAAAGTACTTTAATGAAATTCGAATATAATATATATTTGTGCATATTTGTATACATACGTATGCATTCCGTTAAATCCAACTTTGCGCAATTTTTGAGCTGCAATGGAAGGAAAGAAAATGCAATTAATAAATTGTAATGAAAATATGTATATAAAAAAATATTAATTAGTTTATTTTTGAAGAGCGTTTAATTAAACTAATGCTATAAGAAGTTATAGGTCAAATTGATGTTTCTTTTCTTTGCTAAAAATATTTACTGGGGAATGTATCGTTGATTTTTAAGAAATAAAATTTCACTTCAATGTATTTATTGATTTTTTGTTGGATTAGGAATTTCAATATATAACTTACAAATTTACGACAAAAATCCATAAAAAGTTATGGGAAGTCTAAAAATACATTTTATCGTTGAAAATCAGTCCAATGAGCCTTGCATAACTTGTTATGGATGAAGACTGTAATATTTAAAAAAATAACTGA
This sequence comes from Eudasyphora cyanicolor, assembly GCA_963930755.1. Classification (NCBI taxonomy): domain Eukaryota; kingdom Metazoa; phylum Arthropoda; class Insecta; order Diptera; family Muscidae; genus Eudasyphora; species Eudasyphora cyanicolor. The sequence continues at coordinate 16,564,441 of OZ005735.1, read as the reverse complement.
AAATACCTATATTGTTTTGATTAAAGCAGATTTTTAGGTTCTCTTAAAAAAAAAATAACTTGAAAACTGTAAGTTCTTAACAGAATAACAATTAAATCTTCGCCCTAAAAAAATATTGAAATTTATTGTGCCAATATATAGCAAAAATTCCAATAAAAAGTAAAACTTCAGATGTTTTTAAAATTTCAAATCCAAAAATTTATGAAATTAAACATTTTTACCACAAAATCTTACAATATTATCTATGCAAGCGGTTTTAAATGTATATGGAGAGCACATAGAATGAATGACGCCAACAAATTATCTTGAAAATATAACTTTAAATAAATAATGAACTAACATCTGTAGTTTTTACGCCTTTCGAGATTAAAATCGATTGGCGACACCTACATGTGAATATAGGCAATAACAAAAGCAAATTCCGAATGTTAGCAAAGACAAATACCAAATACAGATGAATGTGCCTGGCCGTGGCAGCATGGCAACACTACAGCTGTTTGTGGCGAAAACAGCTGTGAAGCCAAGAAAAAAGAAAAATATCGAAGAGAAATTAAAAATATAGAAAAGAAAACTCGACATAAGTAAATAATACACAAACTTAAAAAACAACAATGTTCTTAAATCAGTCGGGTTTTTACATTGCAAATTTTAAAATTTGTTATTATCTCTTTCTCAATGTTTTTAACTTCTCATTGAACCAAAAACACTGCACATATATATAAATCATAAATAAACAATGAATAACGAACGAACACAAAACACACATACTAATCAATGAATTAACATAAGCTCACAACAGTTGAATACTAACCCCCAATTTCACAATCTTCGGTTAGAGCTAACTCACAGTTAAAAAATAAAAATTTCATACAATTTGACAGCTATAGTAGGTTACCACTAACTGTAGGATAACCGGAGATTGTGGAATTGGGCGTAAATATAATTAAACTTTGTTCGTTGTTAGCTATTTTCTTAGAAAGGGGTGGGGAAATAATTATTTACAACATTGATGTGTTATCGACGGCTTAGATAGATGCAACAGAGGAAGACGAACACGAGGACGACACACGACGAACAAACGGTTTCTCCCGCGCCCACCCTACAACACAACAAAACACCACCTGTTTCCCTTTGAAAATGTCGTAATAATGACCCGGTTAGAATACCACCATAAATCTTCGCCGGCCAAGCGATAAGAACGATTAGAAGTACACAAACGCGTAACACGACAGTGTCAAAAACAAACCTCGGAAATATGTTGCGGTTACATTTTGGAAAACTTTGTTTTGGAAACGTTGCCAAAGAGAATGCATTAAAAAGGCAGTTTGTTTTTGTAATAACTGATTTTTTCGCGTGTTTATCCAATTGTTTTGTTGTTGCTTTGAATTCTTCACCGACAACAATTTAATGCTTTCTACGTCTCAATTTTTTCACGTTTATATTTAATATATTGCTATTTTCAATTGACTTTAACTTTACGACACGCGTTTGTAGCAATGTATGATGTAAAAAAACATGCAAAATATGTACAAAAAATATTGTGCGTTCACTAAAATTAATTATTAACTAACTGAGATAATACGCTGGCTGGCTGCTTCTCCGTCAAGAAGGTTTAGAAAACTTTTAAGTTAAAACAAAGCCGACAACTTTGGGCAACGGCGTAACACAAAATTTCACCAGCTGTTTGTGGGAATTAGTGACAGTGACGGCTGGTAACGCTAAGACTAACGTGATCGAACTTGACGTACTGTAATGGGGCAAATTAAATGGGAGAAGTCCGGGACCGAGTTTTTCGGGCGAAAGAGAGTTGTTAAATTAAAAATTAGGCAAAAACGCAGATTTTATAATGTGCGTACTTAAAAATGACATAAATTTGCTTAAATCTAATTTACACCATAAGTGCTTAATTTGTATGGGGAGCTAAAATGTTTATCGAAATGGACTTGATTGGCTTATGGAATATATCCTCGATATACATAAGTAAAGGGTTTTCCAACAAGAGGTGTTATTTTGGTATTCAAAGAAAAATTCAATTTTTGAGATAAATGATCGGCTGCTTATTTCATAATAAAGAGGAAGGTATGCCGTTAATAATGAAAAACAACATCAGCCAAATGGCCACCACGACCACGCTAACAGGACCATATCCTTTTCATGAAATTCTCCATCAAATCGCAAAGTGGCTGCCCTATGTCCTCGATAGCCTCACGAATTCTATCTTTAAGGTCTTGAATCGACGCTGGGCTGTTGGCGTAGACCTTATCTTTTACGTGGCCCCAAAGGAAGAAGTCGCAAGGTGTTAAATCACAAGATCTCGGTGGCCAATTGTGATCACCTCTTCGAGAGATAACACGGTCAGGAAACTTTTCCCGTAACAGAGCAATGGTTTCGTTGCTTGTGTGGCACGTAGCTCCGTCTTGTTGAAAGTAAATGTTGTCCAGATCAATACCATCCAATTCCGACTATAAAAAATCATTAATCATCTCTCGATAGCACAACCCATTCACCGTAACTGTTGGTCCAACCTCATTTTCGAAAAAGTAGGGTCCAATGACCCCGCCGCACCATAAACCGCACCAAACAGTCACACGTTGAGGATGGAGAGACTTCTCAACAATAACTCTTTTCCGAGCCCCATATGCGACAATTTTGCTTGTTGACGTAGCCACCGAGGTGGAAATGGGCCTCATCAGTCAAGATGATATTTCGATGGAAGGACCCAATCAGCAAAGACACGACGTTGTTGAGGATCGGCCGGCTTGAGTTCTTGTGTTAACTGAACTTAATAAGCCTTAAGACCCAAGTCTTTATGCAAGATACGGTGTAATGACGTTTGTGGAATGCCCAATTCCAAAGAAAGACGAGGAATGGACAAACCTGGGTTTTCTTCAACACTTTGGGCTATAGCAGCAATATTGTCAGTTGTTCTTGAGCAACGTGCACGGGTTTTATTCTTCACATCACTAACTAGTCCCAACAAGGTGCTTCACGACGACCCAAAAATGCTTTAGTTTTGCGAACTGTGACTGCAAGATTTTCACCATTTTTGTAGTGAATTTTAATAATTTTAATGCGTTGTTGAATCGTGTATCGTTCCATTTTTAGTAATGGCGTAGTTTCTACTTGTCAAATGTCAAAGAATAAAAGCTTCAAAAGTGACAGCTACCGAAATACCGGGTGATTCAAAATAACACCTCTTGGTGGAAAACCCTGTACATGTGTCTTACATTAAAACAAAATAAAAAAAGTTACAAAAAATTTTTGGTGATATATACTGTCAAAGTATATGAAATTACATGTATACTTCTATTTTTGGTAATTAATATGCTTTATACGGGTTTTTACGCATATTAGTACGCAAAATGCTGCTAAAAAATTATAAAACAAGTAAGAAAGTTTCAGTCGGGTAAACAGACTAAGGTATACCCTCACTTTGTGAGTAATGTAATATATAACATTACACCAATAAATCTGTCAATTTGTGTGGGAGGTACCAGAAGGGGTTTTCCAAATACACATATTTTTCGGTAAACAGTACATTCTTAAATAAATTGCATTGTGCTGAACTATAAGCGTTTGTGTGCACTGGTATATTAAAGTTACGAGCTATGTAATTTTGGTATGATTTGGTCATTTTGTGTGGGAGGTACAAAAAGGGGCGGGGTGATAACGCCCACTTTTTACAGGACTATAGGCACTACAACAGCATTACACTGTACAAAATTTCAAGTATTTGTATGCACTGGTATTAAAGTTACAAGCCGTTTACTTTGGTACGAAACGGTCCATTTGTGTGGGCGGTACCAAAAGGGGCTGTTCAATGATGCCCATTATTTACCGGACTATAGGCGCTACAAAAACATTATACTGTAGAAAATTTCAAGCATTTTTATGCACTTGTATTAAAGATATAAGCAGTTAAATTTTGATGCAAAATGGTCCATTTGTGTGGGAGGTACCAAAAGGGGCATGCCAACTTCACCCATTTTTCTCGAGTTAATAGCGACTAATATACTAATATTATGTGCAGAATTTCAAAAGATTCGAACAAGTAGTATATAAGTTATTAAAGAATCAATATTTCACTAAATTTTAACCCTTTGTGTGGGAGGTACAAGAAGGAGTAGACCAATATGGCCCATCTTCGAACTCATCCGGAGATAGATCAAAATATTACCACATACCAAATTTGAAGTCAATCGGTTACTCCTTTCGAGAGTTATCGTGCGCACCAGCCAGCAGACACACAGACAGACAGACAGACAGACAGACGGACGGACATTGCTCATTCGACTTAAAATGACCCAAAACGGATTTCCTCCGAACATACTTAGGGTCTTAGATCACTCCTTCGATGTGTTACACTTTTTTCCGTAGCAAATGATATATACCCTCGTCACACTAAAGTGAGGGTATAAATATGAACTTAAAACCGCGTGAACATACAATTTTTTTCCTGCACTTTGGCCAATGATTGGAAAAGTCATCGTCAATCAATTGTACGGCATTTTGTGCGATGTGGCATTTGATGTGCGATTTTTATGATTCTGATAATGGCGCCTTTGCCAGAGAAACATTTTATCGGCAACACTGTCTATAAAATATTTTTATTGACAATTTTGCACATAAATATTTCCAAATTATATTGTAAATATATAATTGCAAGGTTCTCTTGCAATAGTCTGAACTGACAATTCACATTTTGCTAACAATCTGTCATTGGCAGCTCTTTGACAGCATTGATAACATTGTATGATTTGAAAACCGTGTGCGCATAGTTCTGTTTCACACGAGGCAATGAAGGAGAGAGAGGCAGATAGCTCTTTCCGCCTGCCTCTCTCTGTTACAAACTTTGACAAACTTTTACCGCAGTAGCGGTATTAGTGATGGAAATTAATTCGCTATGCTTCCCTCTGTTGTAAATAAATAAATGATTGATTTTTCTTTTATTTAAAAAAACAAATCAATCAATTGATTTTTCTTTAATAAAAAAATATGCTATAAAACAGTGATTGATTTTTCTTCTGTAAAAATGCTTCAGTATCGGTATTAGTGATGGAAATCAATTCGCTATACTTCCCACTGTTGTACATAAATACATGATTGATTTTTCTTCATTAAAAAAATCAATCTGCGATCAATCAATCAATTGATTTTTCTTAAATAAAAAAATATGCTATAAAACGGTGATTGATTTTTCTTCGGTAAAAATCTTTACTAAATCGACGATTAATTTTTGTTTATTAAAAAAATGTTTAATAAATCGGCGATTGATTTTTCTTTTATTAAAAATCAGCGTCTGCTTTTTAATTATACAAATTTTTATAACTCTACTATTGTTTAATAAATCCACGACTGATGTTTATTATACTAATGTTCTATAACGCCGCTATTGTTTATGTATTGTTATGTATCGGCGATTGAATTTTATTTATAAAAATAAATTTAATGAATCATCGATTGATTTTTCGCTATTAAATGTGTTTAGTAAATCAGGATTGAATTTATTAAAAATATGTTTAAAAAATCCACAATTGATTATTCATTTATTTAAAAAAACTTTCAATAAATCCACAATTGATTTTTCTTTATTAAAAATATTCTATAAAACCGGGATTGATTTTTCTTTTATAAAAAATATTTAATAAATCAAGGATTAATTTTTTCTTTATATAGTTTTTTAAATCCACTATTGATTATTCTTTTTTAAAAAATTTTTAATAAAATCATCGACTGATTTTTTTATTACATTTATGTTCTACAAAACCGCTATTGATTTTTCTTTAGTCCAGATTCACACTCGGCAATTTTTTCCAAGCAAGTGTCAAAGTTTGTTGGAGAAGGAGGCAGGCGGAAAGAGCACTCTGCCTCTCTCTCCAACAAACCTTGACACTTGCTTGGAAAAAATTGCCGAGTGTGAATCAGGACTTATTAAATATAATTTCAAAAAATTCATGATTGGTTTTTTTTTTAACAAATTTTCAATAATTTCAATGATTTTTTTTATTAAAAAATTGTAATAAGTCCACGAATTAAGAAATCAACGACAGATTTTTTATTATAAAAATATAATAAAATTATTATTAATTAAAAATTTGTTTAATGTTTAAATACACAATTGATTTTTCCTTATTTAAAAAATATTCAATAATTTCAATGTTTTTTATAAGAAACAAGTAAGAAAGTTCAGTCGCAAAAAAATTCGGTATTTTTTTTGCTTTAATTAACTTGTTATTAGTTTAAATTACATTTAGTATCTTATAAGTACATATGTACTGGTATTAATGTTTTAAGCTGTTATTTTTTGGTGCAAAATGGTCCATTTGTGTGGGAGGTACCAAAAAGGGTTTGCCAATAACGCCCCTTTTCTGTTGACTCTAGATACTATAAAGGAGCGTGGTAACTTCACCCATTTTTCTCGAGGTTATAGCGGCTAATAAACTTGTACTATGTGTGAAATTTCAGAAGATTCGAATAAGGAGTATAGAAATTATTATAGGCATGTTTTCGTTACAAGCTAGCACTTTTAGTTTAGCACTTTGCAACGAAAACAACTGACTTCCACTAACTGGCACATAAGCAATAAGTGGCGGATTTTCACTATCTGGTAGTAATGGTGTCATGAGTTGCGAAGAAAGAACAGTGCGAAACAGACAAAAAATTCGTGAATTTATGAAACATATATTTACTATTCTATGTTCAATTGTTTACACTCTTTTGCAAATATTAAAATAATTTCCCATTTTTGTTCTTCTTCTTCCCGTTAATTCACAATAATTGATAAAATCTCTCCAAAAATGGGATGCCATATTGCTAAATATAGGGTGCCCAATCTGGCAACATCATACTCGATTAAGACATGAACACAAGCACCAAACTTCATCGGGAACTAATAGTGCTTAAAAGTGCTTAGCTCCCCATAGAGTCCTTCCTTGGGGAAACGCGAATCCATCAAATTTAAAATAGTGAAAATCGAACGATGTAATGAAGAAAACAATTTAACCCCGTAACGTGCATAAAAAATGGTCTACAAAATGCGTTCACTACTTTGCCCGTAAACGGGAATGTTTTTTTGTCCGGCGTTGCATGTGTATTATTTACGCAACGGCGCTGATTTGTTATTGGGCTTTATATTGTCACTGGCGTTTACATATGTTTATTATTATTCTATTACGTGCTACCGAAGAAGAATCCAAAAAGTAAAACTTGTTGTAAACAAGAATGGATGGCGACGTTGTTGTTGAAGAAGTAGAATTTAAGCAATTCGAAATTCTGGATGAGCCTGTAGAAAGTCTGGCTAGTGAGAAGGATAATGTGATTGAGATGTCCAGTGACGACATTCTATTGCAGAAATTCCTGGAATCAATAGAAATGGAATCGGCCTACGGCTTTTTAAAAAGTAAGCATATGTAAGTCCCGATAAAGGGGAATTCCTTCCTTTCTATTCCACCTGTATATCTCTCCTACAAAACATCGGACTAATGTCAATTTAAAATGTTACTAATGAGTGTATGTGTATTTTTATTCAGCCGCACAAGTCACGTATAAAAGTTTGCCGTATCTAATGGAGAAGGATTTGAAGGAGGCTTTACCACCATTAGGGTTACGTGCTGAATTCCGAGACAAATTATTTAAGTGGAAAAAAACTGAGGTAATACTATTTGCAGTTCATATATCGATATCTCCATTCTAAACTATGCTAAGTGCAAAAAGGTAGTTTTTCAGGAGAGGCGATCAAAGTTTGATGCATTTTTTAAATTTGTGTGGAATTCTTTTGTAATGAAAATCGAATGGCCTGTACTGTTTTGTGAATAACTTTAGGTTGGGAAGGCCCTATAGCGTCTTTAGAAATTATCCTTGGGACCACATATCATGCGACCCCTCAAATTAAAGGAAATTTTGCGTAGATTACGAATACCGATAGAGGCTCTTAAAAATATGATATGGCACAAATAACGCGCGTTTTCTCAATATTTTTTTATTTGCAGGGGGTTTTTGCATCAAGGGTAAGGATAACTAACAATTCTGATTTCGTAGCTAACTTCGTGGTCGAGAATATCGAAATACAGCATTTTACCGATACTATCGATAGTGAACAAAAACTATCAATATTGACGCAAAAATAAAACTATCGATAGTGTTATCGATAGTTTTGCAGCTCTATTTGGTGATGATATGTCCGTCCCATCCAAAGTTGTTCACGTTTGATTGATGAGGGTGATTTTTTGGTACTTTTTTTGTTAACAACACTGTTTTTGGCAGCTCAGCTGTTTTTGTGTTTTCATCTTTAAACATTGAACTATATTAACCGCTCTATCGACTCAAATGAAGATTTCATACATTTCTATAAATTTTATCAGCCCTATTGTAGCTCAGTCGGCTAAACTGCGTTTGCATCAGCGAACATATATGATTTTTGATTGTCATTTAAAAATTAGATATAAAAAAAGTTGGTTACAATTTATTCGGTGACTTGATTAATAACTACTTTTATAATTTTTAAAGAAATAAAAATATATATGTATTTTATAACAAGTAAGAAAGTTTCAGTCGGGTAAACCGACTAAGGTATACCCTCACATTGTGAATAATGTAATATGGAATATTAAATGAATTATTCTGTCAATTTGTGTGGGGGTACCAGAAGGTTTTTTTAAAAGTACACCTATTTTTCGCTGTAGATACTTTGAATACATTGCACTGTGCAGAATTATACGCGTTTATGTGCACTGGTATATTAACGCTGAGATATTAAATTTTGGTATTATTTGTGCCATTTTGTGTGGGAGGTACAAAAAGGGGCGTGGTGATAACGCCCATTTTTTACAGGCTATATGCACTTCAAAATCGTTACACTGTGCAAAATGTTGTATTTTCGTGCATTGGTACTCACGCTGTAAGCTCTTAACATTTTGTGCAAAATGGTATCTTTGTGTGGGAGGTACCAAAAGGGTCGTAGAAACAACGCCCATTTTTCTCTGGACTGTAGGAACTATAAAAACATTACACTGTTCAAAATTCCAAGAATTTTAATACACTAGTATTAATGTTATAATTTATTAACTTATGGTGCATTTGTGTGAGAGGTACCAAAAGGGGGTAGCGACTTCGCCCATTTTTGTCGAGTTAATACCGACTAATAAACTAATACTATGTGTGGAATTTCAGAAGATTCGAATAAGTAGTATAACAGTTATTAAAGATTCAATATTTCACAACATTTTAACCCTTTGTGGGGGAGCTACTAGAAGGAGTAGACCAATATGGCCCATCTTCGGACTTAGCCGGAGATAGAAAAAAATATTACCACGTACCAAATTTGAAGTCAATCGTTCACTCCTTTCGAGAGTTATCGTGCGCACCAGCCAGCAGACAGACGGACGGACGGACATTGCTCATTTGACTTAAAATGGCCCAAAACGAATTTCCGCCGAACATACTTGGGGTCTTAGATCACTCCGTCGATGCGATACACTTTTTTTCGTAGCAAATGATATATACCCTCGTCACACTAAAGTGAGGGTATACAAATAATTATATTTTGCTTACTATAAAGTATATGTTAAATAAATTCACGCATTTTAATAAAATTATCATTCGTTAAGACATATTAGGCATGTTTTCGTTACAAGCTAGCAATTTTAGTTTAGCACTTTGCAACGAAAACAACTGACTTCCACTAACTGGCACATAAGCAATAAGTGCTTAGCTCCCCATACAAATTAAGCACTTATGGTGTTAGTCCCGATTTACACTGGCTGAATGTTTAGCAGATTATCGGCGTTTTGTAGGAGAGAGAGGCAGTCGGCAAGAGGGGGGAAAAACTCTCCCTGAACGTTTTGAGTTATTCGTGCAAGTTCAAAAGAGAATTTGATGATAAGCTGCTGAAAAAACTTGCCTAGTGTAAATTCGGACTAACGAAAGCACGCCTATTGTTGCAGACGACTCGATAAGTATTCGAATAACAAGTAATGCATTTTTAGGGACATATTTACACCTGTTGGAATACATAAAGCGAATAATAAGTAAGAAGAATACAAACATATTTGTTATATATGTACATAAATATAGAAAAATATATTTCTTACCAATTTTTTCATAATTTTTTAACAAATCATTGATCATTGTTTTATTTGGCGAGCTTTTATTGGATCCAAGGAAATTTGATAGTACAAACTTAAACGACCTCCATGCTGCAATTTCATCCGACGTCGAATATGATTCGAAATTTACATCTTTCATCAGTTTCCTTATTTTAGGCCCATCAAAAACGCCTTCTTCGATTTTTTTAAAAGAAAGACTTTTAAATAAACTTTTTAAATATGAGAGTGAATTGCCATCTTTTCTTAAGGCTTTTACAAAATTTTTAAAGAGCCCCTGCTTAATATGCTGTTGTGGCAAAATAATGTTTTCTCTTTGGACGAGAGGTGTGTATTTTATGTTGCTTTCACCCAATGTAATGTGTTTTCTTGTTGGCCATTTCTTTCTACTGTAATGATCTTCGCGAGCACGGCTATCCCAGAGGCATAAAAAACAGCTATATTTTGTATATCCGCCTTGCATTCCAAATTTTCCAGTCATGTTGTTCATATTTTATGTATTTTATCAATTTAGCCATTGTTTCGTATGATTCCTTAGTGTTGACAGCATGAGTAATGGGAATCGACGGTTTCTGATTTCCGTTGTGCAAAAGTACTGCATTCAAACTTTCTTTACTGCTGTCAGCAAATAACCGCCATTCCTTTGAATTGTATGTTTGATTAAGTTCCTCGAACAATCCGGGAATGTCATATGTTATCCACAGTTGTATAAAATTGTTTGTAAGGTATATCACGGACTCTGTAATATGATATGTTAACATCTGGGGCCAAAATATTGTTCTGTTTCATCCGAGATGCAAGTAGTTCTGCCTTATCTTTGATCAGCTCCAAATCTCTCACTAGATCAATGAGTTGAAACTGAGTTAAAAGCGATGACTTCTGACTCAAACTTGAATCGCTCAGAGTTGAGTACGCAGTTGAACTTGATGATGTTTCCGTTATTAGGCTGTTAGCTATACTTGGACACTTCCTACTCTAATCTATTAACTTTGACAAAAATAGCAGTCCGTATCGTGAATGAATGGTTGTCTCCAACTCATCGGCATTCCAAATTGCACGTGAAGTCTAAAATTAAAACGTTTTATTCCACAAAACATTGTAATACATTAATTTTAAAGTACTTACCGCATTCTTCCACTAGTCCATCGAGTAAGATTTACATGGTACGAATTACACAAAATACTAGGTGTCCACGGTTCGTTCATATTTTTAACTCGTATACAAAAATATTACACATATATTTCTTCTATTATTTTACTAAACGCACGTCGATTTTTTTACAGCCTGTTTCTCTATGTCGAACGAAAGAGATGCGAACGAAAAACAGCTGATTTTAGACCTATAAAAAGATATCAGAACGACAAAGCGAATGCGAACATACTGGCTGATGCCAGTTTGTAGGTCTAAAGTCAGCGGTATTTCGTTCGCATCGCTGTCGTTCGACATAGATAAAGAGGCTGTTAATTACATATTTTCCGCAGATGTAGCAGAAATTGTCGGGATCATTTACACATTGAAAAGTTTTTTGCCTTTTACTCATACTTCGATATATAACTTTGTAATATTTTTCGGAAAATCTACTTATCACTTTAAGGCGCTGAACCAAACTAATTTATTAATAAGAAATTTCATTCATAATTTCCGGGTTTAGGGTTCATAAGTTGCTGTACCTGTAGCTGACATATAGTTTGCTTCGAAAGTAGACACCCAATATTTTCAAGACTCCCGCTTACTTTTTTGTATTGCGTACATATAATTTTACTACCTGTATATACGACTGGTATGTCCATGCCCCTAAAAGGCGTAACTGAATGGAAATCTCATAAATAAACAAGTAAAAGCGTTAAGTTCGGCCATGCCGAATCTTATATACCCTCCACCATGGATAGCATGTGACCTCACAAAATAACTCAAACCTAAAGAAAATAACACCGAAAAGCATAAAAATATAGTAGATGAGGAATCACAACAAGTTAGATGCTATATATGGGAGCTATATCTAAATATGGACCGATATCGACCATTTGCAATCCCAAACAACCTGCAACTATAAGAAGTATTTGTACCAAATTTGATCAACCTAGCTCTATTATTGCGGACTGTAGCGTGATTACCACAGACGGACGGACGGACATGGCTAAATCGTCTTAGAATTTTACGACGATTAAGAATATATATACTTTATGGGGTCTCAGATCAATATTTAGATGTGTTACAAACGGAGTGACAAAATGAATATACCCCCCATCCTATGGTGGAGGGTATAAAAACCACAAATATTGTTGAATGACCCTCTATCTGAGCGGATCTCATTCAATATAGCTCTCACATTGCATATGATCAGCCCTGTTCTGGCTCTCACCAAATATTCAATTCACTTCACAAATTCACTTCACCCAACAAATGGAGAGGTGTTCTGGTTCTCACGTGAATTCTCTTTTTCGAACTTCTGCTCAAAAAAATCGAAACATATGTTTTTGTCTGCAAAGCCATAATTTGCAGACAAAAACGTAAAAAAAACAATTTATTCTCGCGAAGAATCCGACAAGAAATTAAAAAAAGAAAATCTAAAGATTTATTAATCATATTTTATACAAAAACACAATAAAAAATGTGCCAATAGCTTTTCTCTTAGCCATTAGGGATTTATGCAGTTCTTGAGGAACGTATCAAAGGGCGGCACTTGCGTGACTACTCAAATCCAATGGATATTCCAAATTCGAGGTAAGTTAAGTGTCGTTAATCTGTTTAACATAATAATTTATGCCTTTAAATGTTTTATAGCTTTTTACCGGCTTAATAAAGACGGATTTTCAATGATCCTTGATCAAATTGCACCCTACATTAGCACAGGCTCAATACCACAAAAAATACAATTGGCGGCAGCTTTGAGATTTCTTGCGGTAGGCGCTTTTCAAGGTGTTATAGCAAACGACATAAATATAAGCATGGGAAGGACTACATTGTGCAAAATAATGTGGAAAGTGGTAAACGCTATTGAGGACAAAATATGTCCACAATGGATTAATATGGAAATGAGTCAGGCGGAAGTCAGTGCTTCAAAAATGCTGCCGCCAATTGTACACAGTGAACACAAATTCAACAAAGTACACTGCTCAGCACGGAACATTGTTGAGAGGACTATAGGCAACATAAAATCTCGTTTCCGATGCCTACAAGCGACCCTCCACTACGAACCAGCAAAAGTAAGCAGTATTATTAATGCGTGCTGCGTACTGCACAATATTTGCAAGCATTTTAATTTACCTATGGATGCGGAAGTTCCGATACCTGACGATGACAACATTGAAGATGTGGAACAATTAAGTAGTGGTACCGATGGCACACGAGTAAGAGACGAAATTGCACGTTCAATAGTTCAATAAAACAGTCTTTAGAATGAATAAACTAAAAATACAAAACAAATTTTATTTGCTGCAGTTTTTTATGAGATCAATTAGATATATATGTATTTATTAACTATATTGTCAATTTAAAGTCCCATCTTCAATTGTTCCAGCTCGATGGACTTCAATTTCAGCTCATTTCGGGTGAGCAAATGCTTCTCCATTTGTATGTGGTGCCTTTTCTTTTATTTCCTCCTTTTTTAATGAGACTAGTTCATCTAGCTTATTTTCAATGCTTATTAATGTATGACTATTGGCAACCATCACTTCCTTTATTGCACTAATACCACCCGAAACACACTTAAAATTTTTCGTTTCCTCCTCCATTAAGTACTCCACGTCCGATGGTTTCTTTCTCTTTGGTGCGGGTGGCTCAACGTTGGGAGAGGCAATTGGCGAATCGGGTATATCGCCGAAATCAGGAGAGTGGCTGCGTACACGCTTTGATGCAGTCACTGTATTTGCAGCTGATGATGTGGCAAGTTTTTCTGCTGGTTTTGCACTTGACGTTTCTTTGGGCCTAATACGACTTGCATGCGATGTAGATGGTGCATCTGCGTCAATATTTTCTTTATTGGGGCCACCTAATTTCTGGGTGTTATTTATCCCATCCGCGCACATATAAAGGTCGCACAAAACAGCAACACGTTCCTTCAAAGGTGTCATTACATATTTATTATATTGGCCACCACCTGTTGCCCGACATTCCCTTTTGTTATGTGTAAGCTTGGATTTAATGTTCCGTTCTTGTTTGAGGTCCGCATGAATTAAGGTTTGTTGCCAGGTCTGACCACAGTTTATCCTGCTCTGCTTTATCCATCTTTGAGTAGCCCATGCATGGCCAAGTCTGGGTGTAACTCCATGAACTGGACGAAAATCTCATTGTGAGAACTATTTATTCGTGGGGACCTGTAGGATAGTAATGCAATGAATTTGAACAATTAGCTTCAGCAAAAAGCTCAGCATACTTACATCTTGTAAAATCTAAATCCTTTGGTTATTTTCCGTCCAATTTTTGTTTTATGTTTTTTTGTTTTGTCAAGTTGGTGTTAATTGTTTTATGTTTGTTGTTTTTGTTACGTTTTAATAGACGTCAAACATTTGACACTTTGCAGAAGTAGCGTTGCCACATGGTTCATAATAGGCAAATTGACGATCATTTTAATTATTTTACTTATATTTTTGTTAAATTTAGTAAATTTTTAAAATGGAATAACATTTCTGTACCAAAATTAAATTATCCGATGCAAATAACCTTGATGTTACTCCATTAAAATGGTTGTATTTCAAACTAACAAACATCTTGCATCTCTGATTTTTCGAAGTCAAACCAAATCAGCTGATTTGCCAAGAACTCACTTACTCACATCACAAAAGAAAAAAAGTTGGTTGCAATTTTGGACTTATTTTATAAAACCTAATTTATTAATTAATTTGATTATTTTATCGTACAGAAACTTGTAATTAAGAAGTAAACATTACAAATTTTGTCACGGCACAGTTAATTTGTGATTACAATAATTATTCTTTCCAAAAAATGAGAACTCACAGCGCTCTCACAATGGAAAACATGGCGAGAAAAAATTGCATGAAATGGGGTGAAAGTGAGTTGCAGAACACCTCTCGGTGTATACTTCTCCCTTCACCACCACAAGTGAATTCCAGAACATGGGCGGATGTTTATGGAGGGTTACGAACGGCCATAAAATCTCGTGCTCTCTATAATTTTATAATGTCTGACATCACTCCTCATAAAATAAAATGCATGTGCAATGTCTCTTATATGTCTCTCTCACATATGATCTAAATCTTAACCGATTTTCTTCAAATTCGGCTATGTTAGTCCATGGATCAAGAAACTCTACCATTCTAAATATCAAAACGATTGGATGTAAACTACAGCATCTATAGGACTGAAGGGTCAAATCGGACGAAAGAT
This sequence comes from Eudasyphora cyanicolor, assembly GCA_963930755.1. Classification (NCBI taxonomy): domain Eukaryota; kingdom Metazoa; phylum Arthropoda; class Insecta; order Diptera; family Muscidae; genus Eudasyphora; species Eudasyphora cyanicolor. Next base: position 16,548,995 of record OZ005735.1, on the reverse strand, counting down.
ATGTATGGGAGCTATATCTAAATATTAACCGATTTTCTTCAAATTCGGCAATGTTGGTTCATGGATCAAGAAACTCAACCATTCTAAATTTCAAAACGATTGGATGTAAAATACAGCTTCTATAGAACTAAAGGGCCAAATCGGACGAAACATATATATGGGAGCTGTAGCTAAATCTTAACCGATTTTCTTCAAATTCGGTAGTGTTGGTTCGTGGATCAAGAAACTCTACCATTCTAAATTTCAAAATGATTGGATGTAAAATACAGCTTCTAAAGGACTAAAGAGCAAAATCGGACGAAACATATATATGGGAGCCATAGCTAAAATATGAGAAAAAAATATTTTTTTCTCATATTTTTGGCGACTGTTACTAAACCAAAGATTCTATGTGAAAGCGATATTTGCAGCATATGTAGCCCTCACAATTCCCTTTAATTTGAAAAAATATGGTCCAAATACTGAATGTACTTTCCATGAAAGCTGGAATTTAAAAAAAAAAAATTTACCTTAAAAAATTTTCTTATAATTTTTTTCGTGTTTATGACACCTAATTGCACCAGAAACTGTTATCCACATCCCTTGGACAAAAATTTTGTTGCAAAGTGTTATTGCTCTTTTGGTAGAAATAAGAGAATTTTCACCACATCATGTTTTTATACCCCCACTGTTGTGAACGAGGCTATATATATTTATTTGGCTACAGCCTAATAGTGTAACTCACTAGATGAATAACCTATGAAACCCAAGGTTGTTTTGCGGAAATTTGTTTTGGACCATTTGAGGAATGTCCGTCAGCTTGTCCGTCTGTCTGTCTGGCTGGTGCGCCACCACCTTGAGAAAAATATGCAATTTTGCCACGCCCCTTCTGGTATCTCCCAATAACGGGTTATAACTTCGATTCTTGAAGTTATACTTAAATTTTGTGGAGAGTAATGCTTTTATGGTACCTATAGTACTGTGAAAAATTGGCGTTACTGACACGCCCCTCTTGGTACCTCCCAAACAATATGACCAAAATAAAAAATATGAAAAAATATTTTTTTGAATTTTTCTTACTCTTACAATATGGGTCATAATTTATACATTTATCCATTATATTCTTTAATTTTCGGGCTTATAATTCAAAAATATTTTCAAAATACTGGAAGATCCATGAAATTTGGAATTAAAAAAATTACCATAAAAACCATTGGGTTTTTATTTTATTGAATTATACGAGTATTCCTCAACCAACAAAAAAGTTTTTAGGTCTCGAAAACAAAACAAAAATTTGGTTGCATAGGAGTAGTGTTATGCACGTATGGTTCACAATCTTTAATATTAATCTACAAATTATATTTTTGCATACAAAGTTTTTAAAAACTTGCTAACTGGTAAAATAAGATCTAGATATCATTTATATTTTGAAATTCAAAATTTTATGGGGATTTGAAATGTTAAAAAAAACTATAAAACTCCAAAAAATTGGGTTTTACGAAATATTTAATTGCCCTTGACCGGCCGATTTTTACAAAGTATGCGTCATTTGAAAGAGAAAGTAACGGGACATTTTTTGACGATTTTTTAATAAAAAAATCAACAAAAAATGCGTGTTTTTGTCGTCCCCAGCACGTGCTTTTAATTTTCCCCCGTTGGTGTTGATTTTGCAACGAAGCGTTGTTGATTTGATTGATGCCTAATTCATGCCCGCCGTGCATGGATTCGTTCATTATCACACCCGTATGTGCACTGTTTATGCACGTATGTATGTGATTTGTTTTTCGCTGGGTGTATATGTTTTTGATGAAATAAACGATAGATTTGTCTTATTTGAAAAAACACTTTTGAATAATATCTGCGATTGCTTTATTTGATTAGATTTTAAAAAATATTTAATAAAATCCACAATTGACTTTCCATTTTCCTTTAATGAAAAAAAAAACAAACAAATCCACGACTAGGCTTTCTTTTAATTTCATAAACAGAAAATTTTTCTGACGAATTGAAATACTTATTTTCTTATTTTAGCAATTGTCACCCTCAAGAATGTCAGACTCTCCACCGGAACGGAATTCCAATTCCAAATCTAATCTCATCGAAGTCCAGCATGTGGGTGTAACGGCCAAACTGCAATCACCTCTCAAGAGTTTTTTGCAAAACTATAGCTCTGCAACGGAAACGGACAATAATCAAACATTTTACCAAGGAAGAGATCGTCATCATAATTCCAATACCAAATACAGCAAATTTAACAACGATGTGGCTGTGGAAACTACTGATTCTACAATAACGGATAGTTCCAAGATTTTATATGAAATGAAATCAATACCCGGAAAAGGACGAAAAAGGGGGAATACATTTTCATTGACGCCCTCAAAAATAGAATTTCAATTATACTCCAAGAACTCGAAAAGATTTAAGGGCAGCAGCAGCAAATCGACGAAGACTAAAAAGAAACCCAAGAGAACGCTTTTTCAAGCTGACCCAAATGGGAACAAAAATATGCCGAATAAACAGAAGAAAACAACAATATTTCATCGATTGCGTCAATCTTTTGGAGAAATGCAGAAGTCTTCCAGTCTAAAACAGACCCAAGCGAGACCAGAAGATAAAATATTCGAAAATTTCCCGCAAACCGATTTATTTGCCAATAATCAGCAAGGTGCTCAGTCAGAAATTCACATTGGTGTTTATCCTTTCGATCATGGCTCTGCCGAATATCTGAAAACCCATGAGTCCACCCAACCGCATCTGCATTCGTTGGCTTTGGCTCAGCGCACCACGGACTATGCCACCAAATTTTGGGCTGAATTCTTTGGAAGTCTACACATTGTTGTGGCTTTTTTCACCACATTTTTATTGCAAAGCTATCGTTTCGTTCTGTATTCTTTGATAAATACTCTATGTGTGGGTCTGCTTCATATGACTTCGGACTATTTGATAAAACCTCTGCTGACGGTTCTCTTCAATGGTTTCCTACGGCCACCGCTAATATTTTGTGCCCACGTTTTCTCTTCGATTCGCGATATTTTGGATCCCATAGCTGATAGTTTGAATAATTTCATGAAACCCGTAGCTACAGTGGGTCACAGCGTGCGTTTGGTGCACGTGACATATAATAAGAAAAATATCACGAAAAAGGTTTGACTATTCAAAGAATAAGAAAAATATTAAAGAAATAATGAACTGTATTTTCGTTTGGTCTTTAAATCATTGTTGATTGATTTAACTAGGATATTCTCCTGACTTCAGACCATCTTGTTTTTATTTGCTAATAAATATTTAAATAGATTTTAATTTATTTTTTTATTTAGTTTAGGAAAATCAGCGCAAGGACGAAGTCTCTGCTACTTTTAAGTTTATAGTACCACAATTTAGAAATGATAGAGATTGATCGATAACTGATTTACTGTTTCCATAAATCAACACAAATGTATATGATCATGAAAAAATCCTACAATTCCCGCTGATATAAATAATCCCTCCCTTTATTTTCCTACAAAGGCCTATAAATTTCACTAAAATGGGATAATTTCCTTTATATTTGCAACACTGTCCCCATCCTATGTCCCTATTCACACAGTTTAAGTAAAGGGTTTTCCAACAAGAGGTGTTATTTTGGCATTCAAAGAAAAATGCCATTTTTTGATATAAATGATCGGATGTTTATTTCATAATAAAGAGGAAGGTATGCCGTTAAAAATGAAAAACAACATCAGCCAAATGGCCACCACGACCACGCTTACAGGACCATATCCTTTTCATGAAATGTTCCATAACCAAATCGCAAAGTGGCTGCCCTATGTCCTCGATAGCCTAACGAATTCTATCTTTGAGGTCTTGAATCGACGCTGGGCTGTTGACGTAGACCTTATCTTTCACGTGGGCCCAAAGGAGGAAGTCGCAAGGTGTTAAAGTCACAAGATCTCGGTGGCCAATTGTGATCACCTCTTCGAGAGATAACACGGTCCGGAAACTTTTCCCGTAACAGAGCAAAGGTTTCGTTGCTTGTGTGGCACGTAGCGCCTTCTTGTTGAAAGTAAACGTTGTCCAGATCAATAACATCCAACTCCGACCATAAAAAATCATTAATCATCTCTCGATAGCGCAATCCATTCACCGTAACTGTTGATCCAACCTCATTTTCGAAAAAGTAAGGTCCAATGACCCCGCCGGACCATAAACCGCACCAAACAGTCGCACGTTGAGGATGGAGAGGCTTCTCAACAACAACTCTTAGATTTTCCGAGCCCCAGATGCGACAATTTTGTTTGTTGACGTAGCCACCGAGGTGGAAATTGGCCTCATAAGCCATGATGATTTTTCGAATTTGAATAATTTCAATTCGTTGTTGAATCGTGTATCGTTCCATTTTTGGTAATGGCGTAGTTTCTACTTGCCAAATGTCAAAGAATAAAATCTTCAAAAGTGACAGCTACCGAAATACCGGGTGATTCAAAATAACACCCCTTGCTGGAAAACCCTGTATAAGGTAACTTATTGGCGTTTTCTCGGTGAGAGAGGCAGTCGGAAAGGGTGAAAAAAGAATGCCGTACTTTTCGTGCTCAACGTTTTGTGTTTTTCATGTGAAGTTTATTTTGACATTTCGTTTTATATAATATTCGTTGTTTTGTGTGCAAACGAACAACATATTAATTTTAATATTTATAAAAAAAAACAATAATAATTTCACAACTAAATTCATACTTTTAAAGTGGCAGAATGTTAGAATGTCAGAAGAAGCAACAACGAAAATAAGTATTGCAGAAAAGAAGTACGTCGCACACAAAAACAATATAATTTAGGAAGACATTCCTTCCTGTAGCGAGTAATTGTCAGTTACGAACGAATAGGAATTTGATTCCAACGAGTGAGGTTTTTCGCGGATTTTCAGACCGTTTTTCCCGAATTTTTTGTAATTGTCACAATTCAAAAATTTATATTAATCGAAAAGTGCAAAAAAAGTTCAATCAATGTTCGCGGAATACTGTTTTTTCGCGTGTGACATTTCATTCCTATTCGTTCGTAACTGATAGATTTTGACGTTTCGGCCTGAAGGAATGTCTTCTTATATTCTATTTGTCTTTGGTCGCACAAGTTTAGAATAGAATTAGACGATAATTTTCTCAAAAAAGTATCGTCTGAATCAGGACTATGATAGAGTGTGTAAGGGCTACTCTTAAATACGAGTGAAAGCGTACGAGGCTTGCCATTTATGTATATTTCGGTCCTGGCAGTGCTGATGTTGCCAGATGAAAACTGGAACTTCCATTGGAAAGTATGACATTTTTTAGCATAACCTCGCGCAGAACTCTATGTCATTTGAGCGCGAATTGTTTTGGTAGAAGTGTGTTGAAAATTCACCTCCAAAACATGGTTTTTGAACGCTTTGACAGCTGCTTCAGGCGTCGAAAAACGTTGACCAAGCAGTATTTTCTTGATGTGATAAATAAGAATAAGTCATTGGGTGTCAAATCAAACCGGCCAATCAACGTTTTGGCCGGTCAAAAAGGCGCTGGTTTGAGCCGTTGTGTGAGAGCTCGCATTGTCATGATACACAATGATTCGTCTTCTCTTGTTCGTTTTTCGAATTTCTCCGAAGACTTCAGGCAAACAAATTGTGGTGTACCACTCAGAATTGACCGTCCTACGTTGCTCAAGCGGAGCAGTCGCCACATGACCAGTTTTGCCGAAGAAACAGACGACCAGTGCTTCTTCCACGAACAACTTTCGTTGGATTTGACTCGTCTTCGAAGACCCACACAGTGGATTGCTGTTTTGTTTCGGCCTCATACGCATAGATCCAAGATTTGTCACCTATGACGATATTATAAACGTCCTTTGAAGCACCGCGATGGTATTTCTTCAAAATATCTTTGCACCAATCGACACGAGCCTTTTTTTGAGCCATTGTCAAATTGTGCGGGATCCAACGAGAACAAACCTTTTTTACGACCAGGTATTCATGCCCAAGGATGGCTCTATCTCACGGTATGTCACATGACGATCTTGCATTATCAGTTCACGAACGGCATCAATGTTCTCTGGCACAACGGCCATTTTTGGACAACCTTCACGAGCTTCGTCTTTGGCGGGCGTCGGCCACGATTGAATTCATTAAACCAGTTTTTCACAGTGCTATAGGATGGTGCTTCATCGCCATACAAAGATTTAAGTTCATCGATGCACTCTTTTCGTGATAATCCTCGTCGAAAGTTGTGAAAAATGATCGCACGAAAATGTTCACGAGTTAATTAGTGTTGCCTAGGCCAGAAATATATATAGCAACCCTCGTGCAACGTCTGGAAAACTTGAATTTCTACTTTGACAATTTCTATGAAATATGCAAATATCCTTAGGAAATATGCAAATATTACATTTTTATACCCTCACTTTAGTGTGACAAGGGCATATATCATTTGCTACGGAAAAAAGTGTAACACATCGAAGGAGTGACCTAAGACCCCAAGTATGTTCGGCGGAAATCCGTTTTGGGTCATTTTAAGTCGAATGAGCAATGTCCGTCCGTCTGTCTGCTGGCTGGTGCGCACGACAACTGTCGAAAGGAGTAACCGATTGACTTCAAATTTCGTATGTGGTAATATTTTTTTCTATCTCCGGCTAAGTTCGAAGATGGGCCATATTGGTCCACTCCTTCTGGTACCTCCCCCACAAAGGGTTAAAATGTTGTGAAATATTGATTCTTTAATAAATGCTATTATACGTATTCGAATCTTCTGAAATTCCACACATAGTATTAGTTTGTTAGCCGCTATCAACTCGAGGAAAATAGGCGAAATTGCTACGCCCCTTTTGGTACCTCCCACACAAATGCACCATTTTGCACCAAAAGTTAACAGCTTATAACATTAATACCAGTGTATAAAAATACTTGAAATTTTGTACAGCGTAATGTTTTTATAGTGCCTACAGTCCATTGAAAAATGGGCGTTATTGTCACGCCCCTTTTGGTACCTCTCCCACAAAGGCACCATTTTGCACCAAAAGTTAACAGTTTATAACATTAATGTCAGTGTATACAATTACTTGAAATTTTGTACAATGTAATGCTTTTATAATGCCTATAGTCCAGTGAAAAATGATCGTTATCACCACGCCCCTTTTTGTACCTCCCACACAAAATGGCCAAATTATTCCACAATTTAATATCTCAACGTTAATATACCAGTCCATATAAACGGTTACAATTCGGCACAGTGCAATGTATTTAAAGTATCTACTGTTCAGCGAAATATAGGTGTATTTCTGAAACCCCTTCTGGTACCTCCCACAAAAATTGACAGAATAATTCATTTTATATTCCATATTACATTATTCACAAAGTGAGGGTATACCTTAGTCGGTTTACCCGACTTTCTTTCTTACTATTTTTAAGTATCCAACAATAGCTACAAAATTCTCCAAAACACTAAATTTTCCATCTTTTAAAAAAATTCCATGTATTACGATGATCTTCATTTCCTATTTTTCCGGTTAAAAATTCAAAATATTAAACAATTTTGCATAATCTGCACTCACCTTATCCACACTCGCCACATCTCTCGAGTTTAACTTACTTTAAATCTTACTTTCGTTAATCCTTCGCTTAATCTGCTGTTTCATCATAAAACACTTTTCTCAAAACCACAAACACGGAGTGATCATAATAATCTCCTCCCTCTCTCTCGATCCCGTACGCTAAATGGAGAAAAGCCAAGCTCAAAAGTAGAGCAAAACAATGGTTAATGTTTTGTAAACAAACTCTTAGCTAAGTGATAATCTCTTAACTACTCTCTGAGATCTAGGCCCTGCTAACACACACAATATCGACCAAAAGTGTAGTGTGACAACAACTATACCAAATGCTACTGTCATACAACCCAGACTTAAACCTTTTGCTCTTCAACATTACGTGCTGCTTCTGCCTTTGCACAAAGCCACCTCTAATGACAGTTTAACGCAAAAATGTCAGGTTGTGTCGCGCCAGCAGAGCACATCATTACAGTGGCAATGACGTCAGGACTAGTGATTTTATTTTCTTCATCTTTTGTTCTAAGTGTATTCAGCAAAAGACAATAGAGAGTCACCACAAAATTCACAACATTTTCGCACCTTTTTAACCCAAAACAGAGAAAAAGGAAAAACGTGAAACTATCGTAAATCACATTTACCCCTCTACACATAGGCGATTTTCGATTTTGTGTTAATGGAGGGGGATTTGCTATTTGCTTTTTCCCACTTTCAACAAAAGGTGCCTGTCTTACATGTGCAACACATTTTTCAATTGTCCCTTAAATAACATTTGATCCTTTTTCATACCTGTCATTATTTCAGATTTACCCGTCAAATGCCATCCACGGCAAATCACCCTGTCTATAAATGTCATGGTGCGTTTGTCGTCCTGTCAAACAATTACACAATTGCCAAAAGTGTCTATTAATAGAGTGAGTGAGTGGTGCTTCTAAAAAAGGGGCACAATTTTGGGATTTTTGAAAAAGGCTGCATTCGAGTTATTGTTTTGCTCTTTTGATATTAAATTTCATATCTTTAGAGGTGTTGGGGTCGTCTATTTCGACTCGCGCCGTAATCAAAAACTCATTAGAGCAACATAAACTATTTGTTTATATGTATGTCTGAAGGAGTTTTCTTAGTTTACGGGGTGAAATATCAAGGAATTATCAGATATGCTTGTGATTTGTTTCTTGCGTCTTCAATGAGAACACAATTGCGGAAGGCATTAGGCAAGATAAAGTTATAGTTATAGACGTTTCATAAGTCAACTTATACAAAACATCTTAGAAAGTGAATTTTGCTTATGATAACGTATTTTTAAAATTCTTATAAATTAAGCTGAAATAACTTTGCAAACACAAATGTAACTACTTCTACATTAGTCGTGTTTTTGTTACACCATATCTGCTCAACTTTTATGGGGAGCTAAGCGATTTTAAGCATTATTAGTTCGCGGTAGAGGTTGGTGCTTGTGTTCCTGTCTTAATCGAGTATGGTCTTGCCAGATTCGACATCCTATATTTCGCAGTATGGCATCTCTTCTCATGAATTAACGGGAAGAAGAAGAACAAAAATTTAACATTTGTTGTAATATTTGCGAAAAGAGTGTATACAATTGAACATAGAATAGAAAATTTATTTTTATCCCCTCACCTTAGAGAGGAGGGTATATATCATTTGCTACGAAAAAAGTGTAACACATCGAAGGAGTGACCTAAGACCCTAAGTATGTTCGCCGGATATCCGTTTTGGGTCATTTTAAGTCGAATGAGCAATGTCCGTCCGTCCGTCTGTCTGCTGGCTGGTGCGCACGATATCTCTCAAAAGGAGTAACCAATTGACTTCAAATTTCGTATGTGGTGATATTTTCTTCTATCTCTGGCTAAGTTCGAAGATGGGCCATATTGATGGGCCATACTCCTTCTAGTACCTCCCCCACAAAGGGTTAACATTTAGTGAAATATTGATTATTTAATAACTTCTATACTACTCATTTGAATCCTCTGAAATTCTGCATGTAATATTAGTTTATTAGTCACTATTACCTCGAGAAAAATGGGCGAAGTTGCCACGCCCCTTTTGGTACCTCCCACACAAATTGACAAATTTGAACCAAAAGTTAAAAGCTTATAACTTTATTACCAGTACATACAAAGACTTGAAATTTTGTACAGTGTAATGGTTTAATAGTACCTAAACCACAGTGAAAAATGGGTATTATTGCCACGCTCCTTTTGGTACCTCCCACCCAAATGGACCAATTTGTACCAAAAGTTACCAGCTTATAACTTTAATACCAGTGCATAGAAATACTTGAAAGTTTGTACAGTGTAATGCTTTTATAGTACCTATATTCCAGAGAAATATGGGCGTTATCGGCACGCCCCTTTTGGTACCTCCCACACAAATGGACCATTTTGTACCAAAAGTTACCAGCTTATAACTTCAATACCAGTGCATACAAATACTTGAAATTTCGTACAGTGCAATGCTTTTTAGTACCTAGAGTCTAGAAAAAGTGGCCGCAATTGGCACGCCCCTTTTGGTACCTCCCACACAAATGGACCTTTTAGTACCAAAAGTAAACAGCTTTTAACTTTAATACTAGTGCATATAAAAACTTAATATTTTGTACAGTGTAATGCTTGTATAGTACCTAGAGTCCAGAGAAAAGTGACCGTTATTGGGAAGCCCCTTTTGGTATCTCCCACACAAATGGACCATTTTCAAACAATAGTAAACAGCTTTTAACTTTAATACCAGTACATACTTTAAAGGTATTTAAGGCAATTTAAATTGATAATAATTTAATTAAAACAAAAAAATAAATACATTTACTAATATTTTTTGGCACTTAAGGTGAGGGGATTCATAAGTCGGTTTACCCGACTGAACTTTCTTACTTGTTTATAAATACATTTCACGATTTTTTTGCCTGTTTCGCATTGTTCTTTCCTTGCAACTCGTGACACCATTGTTACCAGATAGTCCAAATCTGCCACTTACTGCTTATGCGCCAATTAGTGGAAATAAGTTGTTTTCGTTGCAAACTACTAAACTAAAATCGCTAGCTTGTAACGAAAACATGTCCTATTATAAGACAATTTGTCCTATTATAAGACAATTTGTCCTATTATAAGACAATTTGTCCTATTATAGGACAAACAAGAGCAGAATAAAATCAGCTGATCAGCTGTCATAATGTCGTATAACTCGTTCAATGAACATGCTCTGGCGGACGCACAAAAAACTTTACTTTTTACGGTTGCCTCAAATCTTTTTATTATTCATTATTATAATAATCATTCATTAATCTTCATTATTTTCCTAGTTTAAGTAAACTGAACAGCGGAAAAATTAAGAATACCTTTCAATATTCGCTTTAAAGACTTGAGCAATGAAAAAACATCTGTTTAACTGGTGATAAATTTGACCATTTAGCAAAATTTTGTGTTTTCTTAAATTGTCGCTTTTTAAGGAGATATGAAGGTTTCAACCTATAAGTGTGTTGTCTATTCTAAATCAAGCTATGGTAATTAAACTACTTGATCCACAAAATGATCATAAATGTTCGCCCGATCCCGCAATCAAGTTATAATGAAGAATCAGAATAAATATGTACTCAAAGCTTCGTGGTGTACCAGACAGAGATCCATGAAAAGGTCTTCTGGTTCTATGACGTGTGTGCACTTTTGGCTCTCTAAGGCTCTATTCATAATGGGAGGATTGACCTCGGGGTCTATATGGAGTTAAGAGGAGAGAACCAGAAATATATGTATTTTGCCAGAACGGAACAGATTGCACATTTCTCCGGAATTTGGAGCGAAGTTTGTCGATCGGGCTTACAGTATTAATCGGCTGCACGCGGATCGGAAAAACGCTTCGAATCGTTGAAGTGAACGATGTTTAAAGGAAAACGCTGGTCCACACCGAAATAAAAACCGATTTTCTCCAGTAAATCACATTACATTCGACTCAAATATAAAATTACATTCTACCCGCTGTGTTCTTTGTTTAGCTAATTATGTACTCTTTACCTCCGCAAATTGACTTTTAATGTATGAGAATAAGAACAAATATGTACTCCAAGCTTTGTCGTATACTAGACAGGGATATGTGGAAGGTCCTCATTTCGACTGGTATAAGATGTGTGGACTTATGCATTGATGGCTCATAACGGTAGGGTTGGCCTCTGGGTCTATACCACCTAGGGTTAGCTATAGCTCGTAGGCTGGCCGATAATTGCAGTTGAGGCTGAAGTGTTGAATAGTAAAAGCATGGCTGAGATATATCGTTCTGACCAAAATTGAAATTAGATTTTCATTCCTTGTTTAGGGAAAGTGATGAGAGATAATATTGAAAAATACTGTTAATATTAGCTTTAAAGATCCGAGAAAATATCTGCTTAACCAATGAATAATTTGTTTCTTTGGTCGCTTTTTAAGGAGTTATGAAGATTTTAAGTTCTACGTATGTTGTCTATTCCAAAATCATATTAAGATAATTAAAAATATTTATCAACAATGTGATCGTAAAAGATCTCCCGTACCCACATAGAAGTTCTGTAGTACGAGAATAAGAACAAATAGATAATCTTAGCTTCGTCGTATGCCAGACAGGGATGTGTGGAAAGGACGCATTCCTGGTGGCATGAGATGTGTGGACTTCAGTACTACTGGCTCCAACCACAATGGTAGGGTTGGTCTCAAATTATACACAAAACATATGTGGCTATGTGTAGCTCAAAGTCTGCCTGATAACTACAGTTTTTACCGGAATTGTTGGCTATTAGGTAGTTAGCAGACTGTCTGATATATAACGTTCTGCCATTAACACCCTGGATTCCGATTCCTGAACTCTTTTATCTGATGCAAATCTCGAAACGAGATGGCTGAGCAGGAAAATTTCCAATTGATATTGGTGCCGGACCCAAGGGACATTCTTTTGCAGAAGAAATATCCAATGATGACAGGGTCACCTAGGTTCACGTTTTTAGTGGGCTGAAAAACTTTGTTAATGTAAGCATTCGCCAACTCTCGGGTGTTTTTTAAAGCAATCATGTTGGTTCAACGGGTTGACTAGGAAAATCGAAGATATTCCTTCCGTACCTGTGACATTATAGTGGAATAGATATACCAACGGTGTACACCCTCTAGAGGAACTTTTCAACTAATTTTAGTGGCAGAAAGCATTGGGATGGCAGAATACCAGGAAATATAAACTATCTCTACTTCTATACATATGGTTTGAGGCTTGATGAGGATGTTGGCTTCGGATTACACTGTAAATAACTTAATCTTGATATAGCTCACAGACTAGATAGCACTGTCTATCAAGCCAATATAATGGCAATAAGGGAAGTCGACATGTGGCTGAGCCGCAACATAGTGACTAACACTGGCGTTGTCATTTATTCCGACGGCTCCCATAAAATCTTTGCAGGCTACATCTCGAAATTCACAATCAGTCCTGATTGCCACAGATCTCTTAATGAGATAGCTGACCAGTTAACATATACCTCATATGGGTACCTGGGGAAGAATTTGCATATATTCACCCTTATCGGGAATAAAATTCCGCACGGAATTTGTTCCCTGTTCCCTAAATTACACATTGAAAAGGGAACAAATTCCGTGTGGAATTTTATTCCCGATAAGGGTGATTGGTGCGCCACTGTCGACATGCAAGCTTTGGCCTAGGAAAGAGACAGTCCAGTGAGATATGGACAGACAGCTGTAGGGTATCTAGACAAATCTGACCAAGATACAACTTAAGTAGATCAAAATAACCTCCACGCATTATAAAAGAAAATACTGTCTATGTTAGCTTCAGATCTGACGGGACATTGTCTGATCGATCGCGAACACGCAAGGAGCTTGCGAATTGAGCCCAATGATTTGTGCAGAAGCAGTGGAGATATGGATGTAGTGAATAGCATTGAACACCTGATTTGGTACTGTCTTACATTGAGTAAATGACGCCTAGATACAATGGGGTTGGTCTTTCTAAGAAGTCTGACGATCTTTGCAGACAACTTTGAACATCATACCGATTGGTTTTGATGAGTGATTCCGGCTGCCGCTAACCCTAATCCTTAAATACAGAGCATTTCTATGTGAGAATGTTTGCTTATCCTGTTCGTAGGTATTCAGAGGAGCCTAAACGTGAGAAGACCTGTTCTTGGATATCAATATAAGAATCTTTAAGTTGAACAATGTTTTACCCATACCATGTGAGAATGTTTGCTTATCCTGTTCGTATGGATTCAGGGGAGCCTAATGGGAGTTATGACCATTTTAAGTTTTTTTCCAAGAAAAATTATAAACTCAAAAAATGTGGAAAGAAATCCTTGAAGGCCAATATGATTTCCGATTGTCTGTTGCAAGAAGTAGATCATTTGCAAAGGATTAACCAGAAATCATAACGGAAGTAGTGATCTACAAATTCCACTTTTTATCCCTTGATTACTATCTGAAGACGGATGAGCGAGTTTAAATCCTTAAACTCCTCCAAGAAATCAGAAATCTCAGCTTTAGATTAAGGCAAGGACAATTGAAGAGACACAATGTGTGTGTGTGACTTCTGTGCGCTGAGGCATTGGATGAAGAAGATTTGTTTGCTTATCTGTGATCAAAAATGCCTTTGCTCGTCTGCAATAGGAGATTAGTTTTTATATACAGTTCTTTCGGTATATGCTTTTTACTAATAGAAATATTTAAAACAAAATATTTAGATTAGCAATTTTTATCTAAATATTTATAAACTTAAATATTCTACTAGTATTTTAAATTGTTCTTAATTTCCATTGAGTTTTTCGTATTTTTTCATTTTCCAAAAAACAACATATTTTAAGTTAATTTCATTTGGTTTTTGTGGTAATTGAAATCTCAAACCCGCCATTAATTATTAATTACAGACTTCACACTCATAAATAATTTGATACTCCAGGGACCCAATAATAATTTTATTTTTTATATTTTTTTTTATTTTTTCCAACCCCTAGACACCGCTGCCGGCCCAAGAGAGTAAATGGACACCGAGAAGTATCAAAAGCATGCGACAAAAACAATAAATCAAAACGCATTCATTCGTTTTCAGAGATTGAGGGAAAGGGAGAATGAGAGTGACAGAGAGTATATTCGCCTCCTAACAGTACTTTAGCGTTATTTTACAAAGGACACTACCAACTAACTTCACTCCTTGTCACCGCAGACACATGGATACACAGCCTGTCGCTCCCGCTCATTGCCGGTTAGCCGGTCTTAATTAACGTTCGAATGAGTGATACTGTTCGTTTGAGAGTGGAGGTGTGATAAGTCAAGTAAAATCTTGGGTTGAATCTTAATTTTCAAGCTATATTGTAGTACACTTTAAGAGATTTTTATGTCCCACATCGGAATAAAAAGTATAACAATGGAAAGCTTTATTTTCAAAGATATGCATAATACATTGTTAATTTTTGGACACCCTAAGAGAGTCGCAGTTAGCTGGAGAGTTGTGGGTTCAATTCCCAACGGAAGTCCTAGCATGTCGCTGAAAAATCTACCCAAGTAGTCCTGTCAACCGGTAAATAAATTAAATACCTATGTATACATTTAAAATATTTTTAACTTATTTTACCATTTAGCTTGTGAGAGAGAACATGAGCGAATCGCTCTTCATCATTCACCGTTTTTTGTTTAGAGCTTTGTCAAACATCTATGAATAATATTTTTTCGATTTACATATATTGTGGTACACTTTAAAAGTATTTAATGCCAATGAACGATATAAAAATGAATATCAATGTAAAGCTCAAGTTTGTTAAATAAATATGTTTCCCGCAAATACGAGTATACTACAGAAACAATTTTTGTTAAAAGGAAAGTAACTCAAATTCAATGGAATTTACCAAACTTACCGTTTAGACCTCGTAAACATATGTTTACGGTTTCTATGGCGTAAAGTACAACAACACGCATCAGAGTACCAGAAAGTACACCAAAGTCACCCACTCCATTCACCCTTTTAACTGCAGAGGCGTGTTGGGACGCGTGTTGGAACTTAGTAACCAAGTCACTGCATCTACAAGCAATTAGTTAGGAAAATGTTTAGATGTTCTCAGCAACAGCAACAACATCACTTCAAAAGTACCTAATCACAGATATATAAGAGTGGGTCTTAACAAAGACTTTCTTTATTAGAAAAAAATATCATTTTCTATAGGAAATTATTATCATTCGTAAATTTTTCAAAACAAAAGAGTAATTTTAAATAATAAAAACTTATCGTTGATGGCTTTTCTATAATAAAAGGCAATGGTTGATGGTTTTCTATAGCAAAATATCGCTGATGACTTTTCTATAAGAAAAGTTCATCGTTGATGAGTTTTCTATAAGAAAAGTTCATCGTTGATGAGTTTTCTATAAGAAAAGTTCATCGTTGATGAGTTTTCTATAAGAAAAGTTCATCGTTGATGAGTTTTCTATAAGAAAAGTTCATCGTTGATGAGTTTTCTATAAGAAAAGTTCATCGTTGATGAGTTTTCCATAAGAAAAGTTCATCGTTGATGAGTTTTCCATAAGAAAAGTTCATCGTTGATGACTTTTCTATAAGAAAAGTTCATCGTTGATGACTTTTCTATAAGAAAAGTTCATCGTTTATGACTTTTCTATAAGAAAAGTTCATCGTTTATGACTTTTCCATAAGAAAAGTTCATCGTTGATGACTTTTCTATAAGAAAGTTCATCGTTGATGAGTTTTCGTTGATGACTTTTCTATAAGAAAAGTTCATCGTTGATAACATTTTTATAAAAAAATTATATCGTTGATGACTTTTCTTTTAGAAAAGTTCATCGTTGATGACTTTTCTATAAGAAAAGTTCATAGTTGATGACTTTTCTATAAGAAAAGTTCATCGTTGATGAGTTTTCTATAAGAAAAGTTCATCGTTGACGAGTTTTCTATAAGAAAAGTTCATCGTTGATGAGTTTTCCATAAGAAAAGTTCATCGTTGAAGAGTTTTCCATAAGAAAAGTTCATCGTTGATGAGTTTTCCATAAGAAAAGTTCATCGTTAATGACTTTTCTATAAGAAAAGTTCATCGTTGATGACTTTTCTATAAGAAAAGTTCATCGTTGATGACTTTTCTATAAGAAAAGTTCATCGTTGATGACTTTTCTATAAGAAAGTTCAACGTTGATGACTTTTCTATAAGAAAAGTTCGTCGTTGATGACTTTTCTCCTTGACAATGGAGACATGACATTTCATACTACCCATTTGAATGTTCCCTGGAACGCCTTCGTCTCATTTCTGAGTGTGTGTGTGTGTTTATTCATTTAAAAGTTGTGCATGATTCAAATTTCATTCAAAATGTTTGACTTCCCCAATTTAGAAAAGCGGCTAATTAGGGAAAAAATAAAGATAATTCTTACAAACATTCAAATTCTCATACATATTAAAATTAGTAAGCAATTTTCAGATATATATTGAAAAAAAAAACATTTATAAAATTATTGCAAAAAGAATGCCAACAGAAATTAAAAATATAAATAAAACATAAGTGTATTTGAAAGTATAACACAAAAGTTGTAAATTCCCGTCAAATATTTACTGCCTAAATCGCATAATACTGTCTTGTTTAAATTTTCTATAAAAAAAACACCTTCATTGATGACTTGTCTATTAGAAAACCTGTGATGAATTTTCTATGTTTTTAATTATAAGAACAATTTATAATCTCCAGTTGTCCAGTGCTCTTAGTAAACTTCAGTTGCATATATTAGATCGTTTGTGAAAAATTTGTACCAGCTGTTGTATAAGTATTGAAAAAAAAGGACGTGTGTGAAAGTAAATAAATACTTTTTCAAAAGAGAATAAGTCGATAAGTTACTTAAGAAAAAAGTACCATGTAAATGGCGACTTTGCTCTAACCAGAGATGGTGAAAATTGCCGATAATAAAATACAGCTAGCAAGGACCATCACCAGTTCAGAGAGAATTGTTGCTGTTACTGAAAATGAGCTTTTGCTATAATTTATGGAATCAGCTGATCGAAACACTCTCCAATGACAATCAAAGGTAGGGTGTCTATACCTTTGATCGCAGTTGACTTTTAAAGTAATAAAAAAGCTTTCTGTATATGGCTACCTAAAAATCTTCTCACTCGCATACAAACGTACGCGAAATTGACTTTTCCCCCATCTTGTGGAAAAAAGTTGCAAATACACTAGGATGTCTATACTTTAAATTGTAATTGCACTCTCTGTTAGTCCCCATTTACATGGTACTTTTTTTTAAGTAACTTATCGGCTTATTCTCTTTTGAAAAAGTATTTACGTTCACACGCGTACATTTTTTTCAATACTTAACTTATTTTCATGTGTTTTGTTTCGGCTTTTCCTGTGTGAATTGTTGTTGTTTCCAAGTGCGAACGAAAAACACAAAACGATGAGTACGATAAGTACGAGTACTGCATACTTTTTTCCCCCCGTTTCCGACTGCCTCTCTCGCCCACAAAACGCCGATAAGTATGCTTAATACTTAAAAAAAAGTATCATGTAAATGCAGACTAAGTATGCTTAATACTTAAAAAAAAGTATCATGTAAATGCAGACTTATGGTTGTGTTTGCATGACACTTAAGGTAAGTACACACGATTTGCAGATCGGACAACGTTGCCAGAAAAATGGCGGAAAAATGCAACCCTGTGAATTTACAACAATGTGAACATATATTTGCAGAACTTTAACAGGGTTGATAACGTTTGCCGATCTGGCAATCGTCCATACTCAGCTTTACAAACATCTGATTGGAAACTTCTTTATCTGGGTGTTTATTTATTTAAGTTTGTTCTACTTGACACCCGTATCTAAGCAACACGTCGTCGTACGCCGTACTGTCAATATGTGTAAAAACTTCATATTAAAAATGATTTTGACATTTTGTTGTATATCAATGTGAAATTATGGAATCGGACATCAAATATAAGAATCACGAATGAAAACAAGTAGATAAAGAAGATTTCAATCAGTTGCGACAAGAGAGTTTCGCTGGGTTGATTCATTAAATCAGTGAATATTGTTTATAAATTGTTAATTGCCAACGAAATATATTTCAATATTTCTCTAACTTCATACAGGATATCATGGACACCATGTTTGTTCCCCAGGGTCACTAAAAAATCCTTTCGTTTTTTTATAAACTCCCCGAAAACAAGTTCGATTTAATGAACCCTTGAAAACTCCCTAAAGATTTAATTAACGCAGCAATCAACGCAAACATATGTTTTCTCCCCTTAACCTCACAATCGTCAACTTCATAGACCACAGCATCGGGGGCATCTCGGGGTAATATCCTTAACATCGTCACCAATATCAACCATTATCATCGTATGGACAAATACACCGGGGACAAAATTGGACAAATTAAAACCGAATGTTTGTAAATTTCATTTACCTCGATTGGGTTTTCCTCGGTTCTACCATTTCTCGATGAAACAAGAAAAAAGGGGGTGTTTTTCATTCACAAACTCGACGACATTCATTCATACTCCCAGAACAATAGCTGCAAATATGTTTGCCTTCCATCTATCCTTCCGTCCGTCTGTCTAGATAACTGTCTGTCTGTCTGCCCAATTCATCTGCTTGTTGTTTAGAGAAAAGAGCAAATCCTCAATGTTTGTGCGTAGAAAATCTTTATATGATTTAATTGTAATTCGATATGCTTACTGGATTTTCCATGTGATGTGATTTTTTGTCATTGTCCTTTGTCCTTCTCATCACCAACCACCACCAACCAGAGCATATTCTGGAGTGGTGGTGGTGGCAATGCTCACACCAAATGGTGTCACTAATTTCCTCTGATGTAATTCCGTTTGTTCTTGTTGTGTGTTTGGGTGTGTTCTTTTTTGGATCCTGTTGCATGTCTCGTTGTGTCTATGACTTCGAATGCTCCTCCTACTTTTGCCATAAAGGAACGAGATGGAATGGAAACGTGTGTCTCAATAGAGCCATGGTGTTGCACAGTAATTGAATATCCTGCTGCTTCTTTATGGCACCTGAGAATTGTGGGAATTTCTGGATTTTATATAATAATAATAAATTGTTAACTAGTGGGAGTTACCTCGTGAAAATGTTTGCAATAGAAAGCTATTCTGCAATATAACATTACCAGAAGTGAAAAATAATTTGATGCCTATTGACCTTCAAAGGATCAAGTAAATAAGGGTAAATGATTTATTCATGAACAAATAAGTAACACATCCTGAGGTGAACGATTGAAATCTATCCGAAAACCTGCGCAGATCAGTGAGACACCCCACCAATGTTTAATAATTCCCTACAGAACAGGAATCACTTCGAAACTCCTCCAAAGAATCCCAAATAGAGAACGTCAGATTCATTAAGCTATTTCTTCCACAGGACCAACACGATGTTTTCCTCCCTTTTCAGAACTCTTACTCTATCTACAGGTCTCACTTGTAAAATAAATAAGGGAGTCGCGAAAGCATTGCACAATATCTAACACCAGATGAAGTGTTAAAGCTGCTTTAAGTTTTTTTCCAAACAGCACGAAAATAAAAAACTTTCTGGCAACAATATGTACAGAAATCAGTTTCCACGAGAATCAGGGAAATTACATCTCTTGGCGAACCTTAACCTCAAGCTATTGGTCTCACATTTAAAAGAACTTTGCAAGTCGGAAAAGCACTACACAACGAATGATAGCATCCTAAATTGGACCCTATACCGACAATCGCTTTGAAAGCATCACAGTCTAATGAGTAGGATTGGAGAAAGTAGAGATTGAAAGTAGATCGCAACACAATGCTTCGCCAGCGATTATAGCTTGGAAAGCAGGTCACCAGAACGACCCGTATCTGGGATAGTAGATGAGGAGCCAAAGTAGTCTCGTAGATTGATTAGTAGAGACCCAAATAAATTGAATCGCAAAAGATGTGTTGAGATCATGATGAGCATTAAACTTTATGGAAACACAATGGAAATTTCTCAGGAAAAATAGTTTCCCTTTAAAACCTCTACTTAATACTACATTCCCGAAACTACCAGTGTAAATATATATGTATATCTTAAAACTCAATGTGTAAGATAACAGAATGCTGGTCGCGATGTCTTTGAATGTATGCAAACCTGTGATATTTCGTCCTGCATCTCAGTCACGAAAGATTTTCAAACAGAACATATAAAGATTTATCTGATTCATGGAGTCCGCTTGCATGCGAATAGAATGTCTACATTGTGAATGATGAATTGAGTATTACGTAATGCTTCAACTCAGATATTCCGTGAACCTCAGATGATCTCAATAATCGCTACTTTATCATCAGGAAATGTATATACCCTACGACGAGTTAAGTTAGCTACTCCCTAGGAGAGGACCTGTTCGGCAATATACTCCTTAGTAGACGTCCAATAGAGTTATCTACTCCGTAGAGGGCCATTAGGTTTATCTACTCATTCGTAGATACAATGTTGGGTTATCTACTCCCTAGTAGAGGCCCAGTTAGTTTATCTACTCCTTAGTTGACGACACATTGGGTTATGTACTCCTGTGTAGAGAGTCAGTTCCGTTATCTACTCCTTAGTTGACGGCAAATTGGGTTATATAATCTTTAGTACACGACAAGTTGAGTTATCTTCTCCTTAGGAGAGGAGCAGTTCGGTATTATAATCCCTAGTAGATGTACAGTTGAATTATCTACTCATTAGAATTACCTACTGATTAAAATGCGATAATTTGGTGACTTAAGTGATTTAATATGTTTTAACGTCACATAAGCCACAAGCTTCTACTGATTGATATGAAATGTTGAAAATATGCGGTAAATTGCACCTAAAACATCGACCCAAACAAGAGCCATCCCAGGTCCACAATTTGATATAGGCCGCTATATAATGGCCCCAACAGATTTCACTTATTAACGCTTTTGAAATCATAATTACATTCCGATCAACTTGAAATTTTACAATTTGTAATCGTATCCAAAACCATTTTCAGTAATTATGATCGTTATTAGTTGACATTATGACACAGTCCATACAAAGGTCTTACCCGATTTGAAAACTTGTTGCTTTAGAAACCACAAATACCAACCATTTAGGCTGACATTTTGTTATTTGCTTCAAACCATAATTTTATTGATGTTTTAAACAATTTTGTATCAAAAAACACTAAACAACTTGGCGCCTTGAAACTTAAAACATAAGAAGGTTGCCACTTTTCACGAAAGTATTTTTCAAACTACTACCGCCATCTATATTTCAGGACGGCTAATTTGTGGACCGCCCTCTTATTTCGAGGACTACAAACGAGAAGAATTAAAGTCGCATCGCACAAACAAACTTTTCAGATCTAAAACGAAAGGTATAATACGGTCGACGGATTTGCAGATTATCAATTCCACCAACTTTGCATAAGGAACCTGCAAAGCCGTGGACTGAATGATATGCTAGACCATTACTCTACATACGGAGCCGCAGTTTTTGCTACTCCTGGGAAGCCGTTGGCTTAATCTTGCAAGAGAGCCGCGCAGCCAAAAGGGCTAAGAATCCCGGTCTTAGATACATACTTCATTCCACAATTGCTACATCGATATCCGAAGATTAATTGCACAAAAGCTGAATTTCTTAATGAATGTTAATCCCAATTGAACATAACGGATGATGGATGATGTTTAAAAAGATTTAAGGACTCTTCCTGCAGTCGTATAAACTACTACAGCCATGATAGATGGTATGAGTATTACATTCCTTCCAGAACGGTTCATGAACTACTAAGCCATCAGGAAATATAACTTCAAACTTTACACTGCAAATTTGAAACGATGTACAGAATCTCGATCTGATTTCCATAGAATAACGTTAGTATTGTTATTTTCTCTCCATTAAGTTTGGTAAAAGGCCAAAATTAAATTCAACTGGGACCTGTCCATGAGCCAAAAAATACAACCATTCCTTTGCCTCCAAACTCCGGATGTACGAAGGCCAACAATAAAATCGCATGTTCTCAATCGATCCGACCATCACAAACCATAACTCCCACCTCAGAGACAATGTTAGCGATTTCAGAAAATATATAGCGAAATGTACATATATGTACATGGACAGGAAGACAGTTTCACAGAGCAGATTCTAATAGTACCTATTTTGAAAATTTTTCCGGCGACGACTTAAGAGATCATCATATCCGACCTCCTGAAAATGTAGTCGTGAATCGAATACAGTGGAGATTATTAAAAATGACAATCAATTTTGAATGTATATTTCAAGCATTGAGAGCAACAATGACATTGAGTGCCAAACCGATATCTCAGAGACGGATGTTGCGACTTCAGTAGATAGATACCGATATTGACATATCCATGAACGGGAAGATGGTTTTGTAGAGCGGATTCGAATAGACGAGTTCATTAGAGAAATAAGCTAAAATGTGTTGAGTCGGTTAGTGACCATCACACACGGTCCCATTAGGTTCGTACAGAATATGTGAAAAGGTACTCGCGAATCGGATACCGAAGAGATTTTTCAACTTGCCTTGGTCAATCTCGAATCTATATTTCAAATATTAAGGTATGACTTCAGTAGATAGGTGCCGAAATTGACATATCCATGAACGGGAAGATGGTTTTGTAGAGCGGATTCGAATAGACATAATTGACAAACTTCTCCCGCCGACGAGTTTATTAGAGAATTAAGCAAAAATGTGTTGAGTCGGGCAGTGACGATCACCCACTTTCCCATTACGTTCGTACCGAATATCTAAAAAAGGTACTCGCGAATCGGATACCGAAGAGATTTTTGAAGTTGCCTTGATCAATCTCGAATCTATATTTCAAACATTAAGGAAAAGGGGAAGGAAGAGGATCCCAACTTTTTAAGAAGACCAACGATGACACTGAATGGTATCAATCGATTCCATATCTCAGAGAGGGATTTTGCGACTTCAGTAGTTAGATACCGAAATTGATATATCCATGGACGGGACGACGGTTTTACAGATCGAATTCTAATAGAAGTAAATTATTTCCTTCTCCCACCAACGAGCTAAGTTACCATCAACCGGTTCCATTAGGCTCGTACCTTAAAAGGTAATATCGAATTGGATACCGAGGAGATTTTGTAAATTTGGCTTGAACAATCTGGACTCAATATTTCAAGCGTTGAGCTAATGAGGAGGATAGAAAATGGCCTTAGACTCTAACGGCCAATTCCACAATCTCCGGTTAACCTACAGTTAGAGCTAACCTACAGTTATAGCTGTCAAATTGTATGAAATTTTTATTTTTTAGCTGTGAGTTAGCTCTAACGAAAATTGGAAACCTTTCGAAGCCACGAAAAATGAGTTGAAGCACTGGGCAGTGATGGCTCATAAAACTGTGTGGAATAGCGCAACAGTAGGAGCAACTGCAAAGATACTGTGGGGTGACCCAAATGAAAAGAAAACAAGAAGTCCTCTGAAACTAAACAAGATCGTTATTAGTAAGATGATGAGTGTTCTAACGGGACACTCAAGCTTACAAGCACATCTTCATCGCATAGGACTAGCAGGAAACGACGAATGCAGGGCATGCAGAGAAAACATCGAAACGATGGAACATTTTCTGTGTCACTGCCCGGCTTTCACACATGCAAGATCCCAACATTTCGGGTCCGACATATTGCCAGACTTGACTCATCTCAGAGAATATGACTGGAAGATACTGAGAAAATTCGTGTCTAGTACCGATTTTCTGTAACTCGTGAGGTATAAAAAGATCATAAATAAGGAGCGCACGACAGGCCGAACCACTGGCTTAAGTGTATGTCCATGGACATGAGACATTTAAACGTCTCCTCTCTTCAACATAACCTAACCTAACCTAGCTCTAACCGAAGGTTGTGAAATTGGGCGAAACTCAAATAAAAATGAATCTTGAGCTGATTAATAAATTATATACGAAACTACTATACTCCTTTCAGTTTTCGTTACAATCTTCACAAAATATTTTTATTTACTTAGTTTTGCCTTTAATTTCTCTTCCCTGAACGGATTAATCTCTCTCACAAAATCTTACATAATCCATACAAATGTCTAATCCCAATTATTTTGAAATTCAACTACTGTTCAAATCCTTTTCATTTCCTCCTGTTTCTTCGCTATAAACTCTCTCTCTCTCTCCCTTTCCCACACACACTCACTCCCCAAGCGGAATCAATGAAAACCGGTAGCCCTTATAATAAAAATACATTAGCAATCGATGTGACAAATTTTATTTAATCTCCTTTTTATTAGTGTGAGAGAGAGAGAAACGAATATGTAGCTATGACACCTACCAGTCATCATTCAATTCGTTGTGCTTGTACCAAATGAATAAATGACAACACACCAACAACAAGAACATCGAAAGCAGCAGCAATCACAATGACATACCAAAATAACAACAATCTTGTCGTATTTATCTCTAATTGAAATTTGACGCTTCGAGAGGTGACAGACAGACACAACAACAGTCAGCATCACAGCGCACAGCAGATAAACGCAACGAACAGGGCAAAAGATGATGGGATGCATGGTGATGCGACTGATGATGAAGAATGAGGAATGAGGCGTCTCATATTGCAAACTGTCAGCATTAAGTTAAACTGCCACTAACTGCAGAGAGACATGGAAAAGTATTCAGAATTCATAGATTTTATTTTAAATCAATTCGAGGGAAAGATTTCTATCATAATTTGAACAAAAAACAAAATGATAAAGTTGAATTTTTGGAAACAAGAAAAATAAATTCATCAATATCCGTATTTTTACATGAATGGCAGAGGAAATGGAAAGACTTAGGAAATTTGATTTTAAAAATGATAGGAGACGTTTTAAATTCTGCGGAATTGGGAAAGCATTTAGGAAAAAGATAGGGGAATCACAACTGATTATTACTGAACAACTTTCACGAAAATCACTAGAAACTAGGAGAAAAACTAAAATTAAAGTAGCCTATGTAACTCTCAACATATTAGACTATTTGCCTACCGAGTTTGAAAAAAATTGCTTCAGCCATTTAGGAGTGTGTTCGTACAAACAAATAAATGAATTTATATTATTCACCCATGTGATGGCAATCACATTTCTCATATTTCTAAAATTGGCGATTCCGTTTTCAAAACGCAAAATAGATCTGCTGAACTTTCTGTAGCAAAACATTTTTGCATTATTTGATCAAATGATTAATTATAGAGAATAATAACAACATCCACGTAGGCATTTTATTATGTATAACTGAATTTCAAAGACCATGAAAAGAAGAAGGAACAAATTTAGGCGTTTTGCGATTTCAACTCACGTGATTGTAATCACATGGCCGATTAACAACATCTACTATGTACACTGGTC
Source organism: Eudasyphora cyanicolor (assembly GCA_963930755.1). NCBI lineage: Eukaryota > Metazoa > Arthropoda > Insecta > Diptera > Muscidae > Eudasyphora > Eudasyphora cyanicolor. The sequence goes on along the minus strand of OZ005735.1, from coordinate 16,523,135 downwards.
GACACGATTTTTGGGTCAGACTTCTTAGTGTCAAAATTTTGATTTCTTTTTAGTTACAAATAAAAGGTGGGTACTATGTTTTTTCAGCTTGAAAAATTTCCACAAAATGTTATTTCAAGTTGAAAAATGGAACGCTTTTTTACTAAAGTCGCATTGCATTTTTGAAGTGTATGTGTCGATTCAACTCACGTGATTGTCATCACATGGCCGATTAACAACATCTACTATGTACACTGGTCGACACGATTTTTGGGTCAGACTTCTTAGTGTCAAAAATTTTGATTTCTTTTTAGTTACTAATAAAAGGTGGGTACTATGTTTTTTCAGCTTGAAAAATATCCACAAAATGTTATTTCAAGTTGAAAAATGGAACGCTTTTGTACTAAAGACGCATTGATTTTTTTTTAAATTCCAGCTTTCATGGAAAGTACATTCAGTATTTGGACAATAATTTATCAAGTATAAGCCTGATTGAGCCGTGTTATGCCTCAAATTAAAGGGAATTATGAGGGCTACATATGCTGCAAATATCGCTTTCACGTAGAAACTTTGGTTTAGTAACAGTCGTCAAAATTATGAAAGAAATTATTATTTTTTTTAAAAAAACACTTTTTCCTGGTACAAAAAAAACCATAAAAAATAGAAGAAAAAAATCGAAAAAATGATTTTATCACATTTTTAAAAAGCGAGCATGCTAACGAACAAAACACTGTCTATTTGAAAAAAATCTATAGATAGATGTAAAAGTTATAAGCCATTTTGTAAATGTTAGGGAAATTCAAAAAAAATCTTGTTTTTTATTTTTTCGTTTTTAAATGATGTTTTTGCTTATATTGAATTCGCCATATGTGAGAGAGACATATAAGAGACATTAGGCGTGTTTTCGTTACACCATAAGTGCTTAATTTGTATGGGGAGCTAAGCCCTTTTAAGCACTATTAGTTCCCTATGAAGTTTGGTGCTTGTGTTCATGTCTTAATGGAGTATGATGTTGCCAGATTGGGCACCCTATATTTAGCAATATGGCATCCCATTTTTGGAGAGATTTTATCAATTATTGTGAATTAACGAGAAGAAGAAGAACAGAAATGGGAAATTATTTTAATATTTGCAAAAGAGTGTAAACAATTGAACATAGAATAGTAAATATATGTTTTATAAATACTTTTCACGAATTTTTTGTCTGTTTCGCACTGTTCTTTCTTCGCAACTCATGACACCATTGCTAGCAGATAGTGAAAATCCGCCACTTATTGCTTATGTGCCAGTTAGTGGAAGTCAGTTGTTGTGTGTTGAAATTATTTTAATATTTGCAAAAGAGTGTAAACAATTGAACATAGAATAGTAAATATATGTTTTATAAATACTTTTCACGAATTTTTTATCTGTTTCGCACTGTTCTTTCTTCGCAACTCATGACACCATTGCTACCAGATAGTGAAAATCCGCCACTTATTGCTTATGTGCCAGTTAGTGGAAGTCAGTTGTTTTCGTTGCAAAGTGCTAAACTAAAAGTGCTAGCTTGTAACGAAAACATGCCTATTATTGCACTTGTATTTTTGTTTATGATTGATGTCAGACACAGCGCCGCCAGTTTAGGGGATTTATCTCCAATTTGGGGATTTTTCTTTGGTTTGGGGATCCGGGGAATTGGTGGGGATTGCAATTTCATATTATTACAAAATTTGGGGATTCGGCACTAAAAAAACTGGCAAGCCTGGTCAGACATAAACTTATTGAGAGGGCGAGGTTTTATGGCCGTTCGTAACCCTCCATAAAACATGATGTGCAATGTGAGAGCTACATATATTGGATGAGATCCGCTCAGGTTGAGGGTCATACAACAATATTTGTGTTTTTTTATTTATGAGGTTTCTATTCAGTTACGCCTTTTAGGGCCATGGACATCCCAGTCGTATATACAGGTGTAGCGGACTAATTTCATCCATTATCATTGATATTATTAATTATAACTATTATTATAAGTTTCATAATTATGTTAAGTCAATTTCGTTCACATCTATGTTAAAATTTACATTTGTCTACATTGACTGTTAATTTGATTACGCTATGTTAAGCTATCATTTTATGTTACGACGAAAGCTTCTGTTAGGTTACAGTGTTTTGCTTTCACTCAATTACACGTACTCTCTTTACTCAATATTACACTGAATACTCAATATTACTCTCACGTGCTCACTTACTCGATTATTTACTCTCTAGAATCAATCTTGTAAAGCTCAGTGGCTCGTAATTATACTCATTTGTTTATGGCTATTATTTTTATACTCTTGTCTGATCATTTACTCTCTATAATGAAATATTTGAAGCTCTATGACTCATGATTGTTCTCATTTTTTTACAACTATTGTTTTTACAACTCTCATTTACTCTCATTATAAAAGTAACGTGTATTAAAATAACTCTAGACGTTGAAACCGATTTTTGTTAACATTAGCTGGTAACTTACATGTATAATCATCTTCCCATTCTGATCGAGCTGTTAACTAATAAAGACGTTTAAGTAAGAAAAGCGCTGTTTTATTACAACAGGCACTTAGCATAAAAAGCACAATTAACATAAATGATATTATCTCTACGACTCAGGAAGACCGTAAAGGACTACTGTAGCTAGAGAATCCGAAGACGAATACTGAGCAAATAAAAGCCTTATTCAGTCTCGGAATAAAATAAAATAATTCTATAAATTATATAAAACCACATCATAAGGCGAAATCTTCTCCTAAGGTTAATAAATTACCAAACCTGAGGATTTCTTCCCTTACAATTGGCGCCCAACGAAAATTAAACAAAATTTGGTTTAAAACTCATCAAATTTGGCGAAAATTAAATAAAAACTGCAGTTTTCTTTACGTTTTCCGCTGACCACATTCGATATTGGTTTCAAAATAACGGGGTATCTGCGTTGTGTTGTTGTTGTAAAATTCCAACGAAAGGTACTTCAGTTTGCTGTGGTAAAGTCGTGATCCATAAGCTGTTGTTGTAACTCGTGGTTCGATAAGCATTGAGAAATATTGCAATTTTTATTGGTTTTCTTTTAATTGCGGAGAAATTGTGAAAATTTAAGAATTGCTCGGAAAAATATGCCCAGAACAACCATGAATTCTTTAAGTGCGATGAGTCCAATCCCCAATTCGGCTAACGATGCTGATAAAAATGTTCCTCCAAGTCATTCTTCTGTCCCTCCATCTACTCCTTCTACTGCTCCATCCACTAGCAAACAAAATTCAACGTCGACTCAAAATGCGTCTAGTCAAAAGTCACGTTCTTCGAATCCTAACACGAATTCGACTGCAAATACTGTCCCAGTTAGTCTCAATATCACGGATCTGAATCAATTTTCAAACCTATTCGGAAATCTTACTGCTCGTCAGGAAAGTCGATCGACATTTAGCTCTTGCAGCGCCCGTTTCAATGGTGGTCGAAATACTTCTAAGGTGGAAGATTTCATTGCTACAATATTAGTTTTCAAACAGGCAGAAAATATAACGGATTCAATGGCCCTTCTTAGCCTGCCATTATTGCTTGAAGGCTACGCATCTTCTTGGTGGCAAGGTGTAAAGTATGAGGCCAAAACGTTCAATGAAGCCATTGATTTACTTCGCAATGCATTTTCACCGCCAAAACCAGATTGGAGAATTTATTCCGAAATATTTCAAGATAAACAAAGGCCCTATGAGTCAACAGATAGTTTCGTGTGCAGAAAAAGAAGTCTATTCGCACAATTAAAGGAAAGGCTTCCAGAAAGCACTGTAATAAATATGATCTTTTCGCAAATTTCAGTTCATATCCGAGAAAAAATTCCTCGTGAAAGTGTGAATAACTTCCAGGAATTGCTGTACAAAGCTCGAGATATTGAACTTTCAATACAAGAGAACAAAATGCAATCAGTAAACAAAGGAAATAATAGTAATGAAAGGTCAGAAGCTCGTTGTTCATACTGCAGAAAAAGAAATCATACAGCAGACGTCTGTTATAAGCGTATCGAACTCGAGAGAAAAGGAAAACAAGAGGAAAATAAGCTTAATTGCTATGGTTGTGGAGCTGTAGGCTACTATAGATCTAATTGTCCTACATGCAACAACAAAAATGTTTTGGAAAGCCCTCAGACACTAAATTTCAACAGCATTCAGACAACTGTAGTAGGCCACAATGTTCCCACAGTCGAAATAAATGTAAACGGCTTAAATGGTGAAGCCTATTTGGATACTGCTGCTAGAACCAGTATAGCTGGTCACTATCTGTTTAAGAAATTAGTTGAAAAAGAGGTTATGTTCCAAAAAGTGTATGCGGAAATCACTTTGGCTGACGGTATTGCCCGAAAAGAAATAGTTTGTTCAACAATAGTGGACATTATAATTGGAAAGCGTCTGAAACGTATCAGATTTGTATGTCTTCCAAATGCCACTAGTAACAGGACCTTGCTTGGCATCGATTTCCTCGAGCAAGCCGGAATTGTGATGGATTTAGCGCAAAGATGCTGGTATTTTAAGGACCAACCAAAGGAAATATTTCCATTTAAAACCAAGGTGTCCAAAGTAAAGGACGTAATAATAAGCCATTGTAATATTGAAGATGACAAACCAAAATCATCGTCAAATATAGATGACTTTATGTCCTGGTTTGAATCTAATTATGATGCGGAAAATTCCCAACCGCCAACGTTGGGTGAAATGTATTCAAAACCAGACGAATATTCACCAGGTGGTTTGTTTAAGATGTTTGAGGATACCTTACCAAATGATTTTGAAATGCCAAATCTAACCAATCTGTTTCCTCCACTAAAGAAAACGCGTAGAGACCCAAAATCATGTAGCCCATTAACCTTTGAACTTAACGCAATTGATTTCAATGTATGTGACGATGAAAATTCACATTTGAATGCGGCTCAAAAACATGATTTGAAAAATTTTTTAAATTCGCACGAAAATATTTTCGAAAACATAAGCTGTCCAATTAAAGGTGTAGAACACAAAATCAATACTGGTACGCATGAACCTATTTCAAATCCGCCATACAGAATTTCACCGGCAATGAAAGGAAAATTAAAAACGGAAATTAATACCATGTTATCGGAAGAAATTATAGAAGAGGTCGAATCCCCATGGGCTTTTCCTGTCGTACTCATACCCAAAAAAGATAATACCATCAGATTCTGCGTCGATTATCGGAAATTGAATGCCATAACCGTTACGGATTCATATCCGCTGCCTCGTATGGAAGATCTTTTGCACGCAGCTAAAACAACACCTTTTATGTCAACATTGGACCTTAAATCAGGATATTGGCAAATAAGGATGTTGGGTGAGGACAAACTAAAAACTGCATTTACAACGCCTTTTGGAATTTTTGCTTTCAACAGAATGCCCTTTGGTCTCAAAAATGCTCCAGCAACGTTCCAAAGAATCATCGACAAATTCCGCTCCAGTCTTCCAAGTATTCTTATACTGGCTTATCTAGACGATATAATTATATGTTCCCAAGATTTTCAATCCCACATTAAAGACCTTAATCAGGTTTTCCTAAAACTAAAAAATATTGGCTTTCATCTAAATAAAGAAAAATGCTTCTTTGGCAAACCAGAAGTAAAGTATCTAGGCCACATTTTAACTAAAGATGGAATTAAAATAGACCCTGATAAATCTTCGGCTATTTTAAATCGACCAATACCTAAAAATCTAATGCAGCTAATGTCGTTCCTTCAAACATGTTCCTGGTTTCGAAGATTTATTCCAGATTTTGCGAAAATTTCAAAGCCATTATCAAATTTGACAAAAAAGAATACCGTGTGGAAATGGACGAATGAAGAAAATAAATCGTTCCAAAAATTGAAACAGTTGTTGACATCACCACCAATTTTACAACAAGTTAAAGAAAACGACCCTTTTTTCATTAGGACGGACGCCAGCAACTATGCTATCGGGTCTGTGTTACTTCAGGGGGAAAAAGAAAATGAACACCCAATAGAATATGCCAGCCGCCTCCTTTTGCCAGCGGAAAGAAACTATTCCACAACCGAGCGTGAGGCACTAGCTGTAGTTTGGGCAATTCAAAAGTTTCGAGGCTATATAGAGGGGTCAGAAGTTACTATATTGACAGATCACCAACCACTTAAATGGCTTTTTACCTTAAAAACGCCTACTGGTCGATTAGCCAGATGGTCTTTGCTAATACAAAGCTACAATTTAAAATTTAATTATACTCCTGGGAAGCAGAATGTGATAGCCGACACCCTTTCAAGACCACCATGCGACAATGAAATGTGCATCGAATCCTGTCAGTGCTACGCAGTTGATATAGATTTCCCTAGGAAAGGACTTGAAGAGTTTCGTGAAGCCCAGCTTGGAGATGAAGACTTGAAGAGAATTATAACTTCATTTGAAAAGGACGACGAAAATGTGATAAGACACACAAATCGCGGTTATATGATGGTCGACGGTGTTCTATACAGATATTGTTCCGAACAAGATTCCGAAAATGGACAATTGGTTCTTCCTAGATCACTACGCGACGAAATCCTGTTTAAATACCATAAAGATCCTATATCTGGACACTACGGTATAGACAAGACTACAAGCCGAATTGGTGCATTATTTTATTGGCCTGGAATAAGAACCGATATAGCAAAGTACGTGAAGTCATGTGATGAATGCAAGCGATACAAACCGTCCAATATGAAGCCTTGCGGACTATTGCAAACACTAAGCAGCAATAAACGTTTCGAAATAGTTGCTGTTGATCTTTTTGGCCCTTTGCCTAAGACTCCGGAAGGATATCAATGGATATTAATAGTGGAGGATATATGTAGTAGATGGGTGGAATTATTTGCTTTGAAGGAAGGAACTGCAGAAAATTGTGCCCTAACCTTATTAAACGAGGTAATATTAAGATATGGAGTTCCTCGTAGGATACATACCGACAACGGGACTCAGTTTGTATCTGCATTAATGCAAAAATTGACGTACTGTCTTGGAATAAAACAGACATTTACTCCGATTTATCACCCGCAATCAAATCCGGTGGAGAGAAAGAATCGGGACTTAAAAACTCAGCTTTCCATTTATGTAGGAACAGACCACAGGAAGTGGAATGCAATGTTACCCACCATACGGTTTGCGATGAACACGGCTAAATGTGACAGCACTGGGCATACACCTGCTTATTTGACATTTGGTAGAGAACTTAGAACACCAACAGAAGTCCATTATGATTTGAAGGCAATTGTCAAGGCAGAAAACTTTGTTCCTCAAATAACGCCGCATTTATTAAAATTAGCCGATACTTTAGAAATTGCAAATGAATCAAAAATAAAACTGCAAGACAAAAACAAAGAATATTTTGACCTTAAACGGAAAGTTCAACCAGATTTTCAAATTGGCAATAAAGTTTTAATAGCAACGAACATCTTAAGTAAAGCTAAAGATGGTATTACCTCTAAATTCACTCCTCGTAGAGATGGCCCATACTTAATAACTGGAAAGAAAGGTTCCAATTGCTACGTAATCGCAACAATAACTGAACCAAATAAACCACTAACAACTTTACACGCATCAGCCTTAACTCCATACGAGGGGGAGGCCGGAAACCCTATTTATCTCAAACGTAAACGAGGACGTCCATCTAACAACAAAGATATCAGCAACATACCGCAACAACGAACAACAGATCAACAACAAAACAAACAGCGTCAACAACAACACATACAACGCCCACAACACCATGAACAACGTAATCTACAACATGAACAAAGTCATCGAGAACATCACGATCGACATCAATTCACACATCAAGAACAACACCAAAACAACACACATCCTACAACATTGAGAAGATCTCTGCGCTTGAATAAAGGTGTCCAATAATATCCTGTAGCATCATCGTGGCGATTAATGCAACAGAGGGGGAGGTTGTAGCGGACTAATTTCATCCATTATCATTGATATTATTAATTATAACTATTATTATAAGTTTCATAATTATGTTAAGTCAATTTCGTTCACATCTATGTTAAAATTTACATTTGTCTACATTGACTGTTAATTTGATTACGCTATGTTAAGCTATCATTTTATGTTACGACGAAAGCTTCTGTTAGGTTACAGTGTTTTGCTTTCACTCAATTACACGTACTCTCTTTACTCAATATTACACTGAATACTCAATATTACTCTCACGTGCTCACTTACTCGATTATTTACTCTCTAGAATCAATCTTGTAAAGCTCAGTGGCTCGTAATTATACTCATTTGTTTATGGCTATTATTTTTATACTCTTGTCTGATCATTTACTCTCTATAATGAAATATTTGAAGCTCTATGACTCATGATTGTTCTCATTTTTTTACAACTATTGTTTTTACAACTCTCATTTACTCTCATTATAAAAGTAACGTGTATTAAAATAACTCTAGACGTTGAAACCGATTTTTGTTAACATTAGCTGGTAACTTACATGTATAATCATCTTCCCATTCTGATCGAGCTGTTAACTAATAAAGACGTTTAAGTAAGAAAAGCGCTGTTTTATTACAACAGGCACTTAGCATAAAAAGCACAATTAACATAAATGATATTATCTCTACGACTCAGGAAGACCGTAAAGGACTACTGTAGCTAGAGAATCCGAAGACGAATACTGAGCAAATAAAAGCCTTATTCAGTCTCGGAATAAAATAAAATAATTCTATAAATTATATAAAACCACATCATAAGGCGAAATCTTCTCCTAAGGTTAATAAATTACCAAACCTGAGGATTTCTTCCCTTACACAGGTAGTAAAACTATATGTACGCAATACAAAGAAGTACGCGGCAGTCTTAAAAATATTGGATTTCTACGTTCAAAGCAACTATATGCAAACTACAGGTACTGCAAATTATGAACCTTAAACCCGGAATTTATGAATGAAATTTCTTATTAATAAATTAGTGTAATTCAGCGCCTTAAAGAGATAAGTCGATTTTCTGAAAAATATTACAAAGTTATATTTCGAAGTATGAGTAAAAGGCAAAGAATTTTTCACTGTGTAAATGATCCCGACAATTTCTGCTACATCTGCGGAATATATGTAATTAAAAAAATCGACGTGCGTTTAGTAAAACAATAGAAGAAATATATGTGTAATATTTTGGTATACGAGTTAAAAATATGAACGAACCGTGGACACCTAGTATTTTGTGTAATTCGTGCCATGTAAATCTTAGCCTTAAGGAAAGATGGCAATTCACTCTCACATTTAAAAAGTTTATTTAAAAGTTTCTTTTATCATTTCTTGCTTTCTCATTTAAACTTTTTCCCCGAGAATTTTGGCGAGGTAAGCGACGAACATGGCGAATGGTTTCACGAAGAAATGAAGTCCATCGAGCGGCGTTACCAGAGAAACCGATTCCGAAATCTACAAACGTCAACAAAGAACTCACAATTACTTCTAATGAAACTTGTACATGTAAATAAACTCAAACATACATAATATAAATAAAAGTAATAAATAAAATCGCTATATAAAAATAAATTAAAAAAAAAAGATTTTTTTTAAATTATCTTACCTCTACCAAAAGGGCCATAATTTCTACATTTATCCATAGATTTTTTTCAAAAAGGCATTATTTTCTTCGCTAGGATGCAAACTTTAAAAAAATAAAATAAAATATTTTTTTTCGATAGTTTTTCTATTTTTTATGTTTATTTTTCGTCCCAGGATTTTTTTTTTAAAAAATCTACTTTTTCCAATTTGTTTAATGACTGTTACTAAACCACTGTTTCTAAGTGAAAGACATATTTCCAACATTGGTAGTCCACATTAATAGCTTCAATTAAACGTATAAGTCGACATGATCGGGCATATACTCCAAAAATTATAGTGCAAATACTAAGGATTCCTTCGACAATAATAGTATTTTTAATAAAAAATTAAAAAAAAAAAATGTTACCATAAAAAATTTTTGGTTTTGATTTTATATAACAGTATGCCACAATCTATACAAAAAAATAATTTTTAGGTCTAGGACACAAAAAAAAATTTTTTTTTTGCATAGTGTAAGTAGTTTCCGTCCTTTGCATTAGTTTTTTTATTTTAGATAATTTAATTTAGTATTCTTTATTAGGACATTTTATTGCTAATATTTACAACAGTTGTATTTCTCGCGGACAAATATGAATATAAGTAAAATAAGTAAATAGGAGTACAATGCTGGCTGCTTCAATTTGTTGCGGCGTTCAATTAATTTGTATCGGCGCAAAATGTCAGTTTTTCACGTTGAAAAAACATAGTACCACAAATGAAAAAATTTCACTCATATTTTCACAACTTTGTTTATTGTATGGGATTTCAGCGTGAAACCGGAACATAGTACCGTGCTAAAGGGAAAAATATTTTTTTGTCAAAGTTTATTTTTGTAGAAATTAGTGCAAATTTTTGAATTTCAAGAGAAGTGACATCGATTTTCTTCGGAATGGTCTAATTTTATCCCTGACCTATCAGACTTTACGATCAAATCATAAAAATATAACAATTGTGCGTTTTTATGGGACTTTTATTTGATTTTATTTTATTAAAATTTTCTGAAAAATATGATTTTTTTTGCACTATTTTGTATGATATCGTCGAAACCGCTGAATGGATAGAAAATTACATTGGGCCACTTAAATTTGAATTCTTTAAAACATTTCCTTGAAATTGCAACACTACAGAATCTCCGACAAAATTGCAATTCTATCGAAAATTTTATCGAAATATCAATTTTATTCAAGATTTGTTTGAAATTGCAATTTTATTAAAAATATCATTGAAATTGCAACTTTATATATTTTAAAAAAATTTGATTGAAATGGCAATTTTTACAATTCTATAGAAAAATTCGTCAAAATTTCGTCGAATTTCTTCGAAACTGAATTTTTAGAAAATTTCTCGAATTTTCAGTTCAATAGAAAATGTCGTCAAATGTAAAATTATAAAAAATTTCATCAAAATTTCAATTTTACTCGAACAGTAAAATAAAGTAATAAAGTTCAACAAAATTGCAATTTTATAAAAGAAATCTTCAGGATAGCAATTCTACACAAAATTTTGTCTATATTGCAATTCTGCAGGAAATTTCATAGAAATTGAAATCCTATCTCATCAAAATTGTTATTCTAGAGAAAAAACATATCATCAAAATTCCACTTCTATAGAAAATTTCAACGAAATTGTAATTCTATAAAAAATTCTTTGAAATTACAATTCTATAGAAACTTTCATCGAAATTTAAATTCTATTGCATTTTTTAGACAACTCGTAGAATTTTTATTTTTCTAGGAAATTGTATCCAAAATTGTATTGAAGCAATTTCGAAATCACAATTTTCCGATCGAAATTACAAATTTCCCCAAGATTTAAATTTTATATGCCTCGAAAATTTTTGTCGATACTCGTATTGCAATTTTCTAGAAAATTCTTTGAAATTTCAGTTCTATAGAAAATATCGTCAAAATTTTAATTCTATCATCAAATTAGCTTTTTTCATAAAAATTGAAATTTTGTATAAAATTTCATAAGAATTTAAATTTTCTAGAAAATGTTTACCAAAATTTGAAATTTTCTAAAATTAAAAATAAAATTTTTCATCGACTGCAATTTTCTAGAAAATTTCATAGAATTGACAATTTTCTAGAAAATTTCATCGAATTTGCAATTTTCTACAAAATTTTATCGAATTTACAATTTTCTAGAAAATGTCATCAAATTTGCAATTTTCTAGAAAATGTCATCAAATTTGCAATTTTCTAGAAAATGTCATCAAATTTGCAATTTTCTAGAAAATTTCATCGAATTTGCAATTTTCCAAAAAATTTCATCAAATTTGCAATTTTCTAGAAAATTTCATTGAATTTGCAATTTTCTGGAAAATTTCATCGAATTTGCAATTTTCTAGAAAATTTCATTGAATTTGCAATTTTCTGGAAAATTTCATCAAATTAACAATTATCTGGAAAATATCATAGAATTTGCAATTTTCTAGAAAATTTTATCAATTCTGTAGCAAAAGTCGTCTATGAAAAATTTCATCGAATTTGAAAATTTCATCGAAATTGCTATTTTTCGCATTTTTTTAAAACAATTACAATTCTACAAACAATTTCGTGGAAACTGCATTTCAACAGAAAATTTCATCAAAATTGCAATTTTTCTAGAAAATTTCGCCGAAAAGCACTTTTTTAGAAAATTTTATCGAAATACCATTTATAGACAGATTTTGTCGAAATTACAAATTTACCGAAGATTTTGTTAAAATTGTCATTTTATAGAAATTTTCATCGATTTCGATTTTGCAGAAATGAAAATTTTTTATAATTTCGTCAAAATTTCATTTCCACAGATTTTTTTATCGAAATTTCAATTTCATATTTTTTTTTTTACAGAAATTAAATAATTATATTCTCGAAAATTTCATCAAATAGGCAAATCGAAATTACAATGTTCTCCAATTTAAGTAATTTTGTAATTAATTTTCCAGAAAATTTCACTAAATTAGCAATTTTCTACTAAATTTCACAAATTTGCAATTTTCTCGAAAATTGCACCAAATATGCAATTTTCTACAAAATTTCACAAAATTGCATTTTTTTCGAAAATTGCACCAAATATGCAAATTTTTTACAAAACTTCACACATTTGCAATTTTCTCTAAAATTTCATCAAATTTTCAATTTTCTAGAAACATTCATAAAAATTTAAATTTTCTCGAAAATTTCATCAAATTTGCAATTTTCTAGAAACTTTCATAAAAATTGAAATTTTATATAAATATCATAAAAATTTAAATTTTCTAGAAAACTTTCACCAAATTTGCAATTTTCTAAAAAATCTGATCAAAATTGATATTTTCTAGAAATCACATTCGATCGCTCAATGGCCTTTAATTCGATTAATGACCAACCATAACACTTATTCCGGCGTCATCGACCTTTAATCCAGCCAATGACCGAGGTTGTCGACCTATTATCCGCCCAATGGCCCTTAATCCACCCAATGAACCTTAATCCTCCCAAAGGCCTTCAATGCGTTCAATGGCCGGTCAATGACCGTTAATCCTGTTAAAGGTTTTTAATGCTGCCACTGACCTCGAATTAATGACTAGTGGATTAAAGGTCGACAACCCCGGATTAAGGTGCATGACCGGTCATTGAGCGGATTAAAGGGGCATTGGACGGATTAAAGGTCGACGACCCGGATTAAGGCTCATGGCTGGTCATTGGGGGATTAAGGGTTAAAATTGCAGTTTCGATGAAATTTTCTAGAAAAATTGGAAAGAAATTAAAATTTTTTAGAAAATGTAATCGAAATTGCAATTGTACAGAAAAACACCATAAATAATTTCGTCAAAATTTCATTTTCACAGATTTTTTTTATCAAAATTTCAATTTCATATTTTTTATTTAACAAAAATTAAATAATTATATTCCCGAAAATTTCATCAAATAGGCAAATCGAAATTACAATGTTCTCCAATTTAAGTAATTTTGTAATTAATTTTCCAGAAAATGTCACTCGATGAAATTCATTGAAAATGCAATTTTCTAGAAATTTTGCAATTACATGCTATGAAATTTTCTAAAAAATTTCGGTGAAAATTTTCAGAAAATTGCTAATTCGATGAAACTTTCTAGAAAATTGGAAATTTGATGAAAATTTATAGAAAAATGCAGCTTCGATGAAATGTTGTAGAAAATTGCCATTTTCTTGAAAATTTCACCGAAATTGTAATTTTGTAGAAATTACAAAATTACAATTTCGGTGACATTTTCAAGAAAATTGCAAATAAGAGGAAATTTTCTAAAAAGTCGCACATTCGATGATTTTTTTTAAAAATTTAATTGTCTAGAAAATTAAAATTTTGATAAAATTTTCTAGACTATTTACGTTTTCTACAATTTTTGTAACATCCCTAATATTTTCTATAAAATTGTAATTTCTATGCAATTCCGTAGAAAACTCGATGATATTTTCGTGTAAAAAGCAATTTGATAACATTTTTAGAAAATTGCAAATTCTATGAAATATTCGTGGAAATTAATATTTGAAGAATTTTTGTAGAATATTTCAAATTCGATGATTTGTTTTTTGAAAAATTAAATTTTATTTAAATTTCTAAAAAAATACAATTTTAATAACATTTTCTAGAAAATTGAAGTTTTCTACAATGTTTGCAATTTCTATAAAATTGTTATTTCTAAGAAATTTTATAGAAACTTCTATGAAATTTTCATAGAAATTGCAGTTTTATGAATTTTTTTAGAATATTGCAAATTTCATGAAATTTTCAAGAAAATTAAAAATTTTCTAGAAATTTGCATATTCGATGAAATTTTTAGAAAAACTAAATTTTCTGGAAATATGCAACTTCGAAGAAACTTTATAGAAACAGAAAATTCGACGAAATTTTTTTGGATAGTTAGCAATTGCTATGAAATTTTGTAAAAAATTACAATTTCTACATCATTTGGTTAACATTAAAAATTCTATAAAGTTTTACAGAAAAATTAAATTTTGTTAAAATTTTCTAGAGAATTGCAATTTCGATTAATCTGTTTTCTAGAAAGTTTAAATTTTAAATTTCTAGAAAATTGTCCTCGAAATATGCAATTTCAATAAAATTTTCTAGAAAATTACAAATTTAGTGAAGTTAACAAGTTAAGTTACAAAAAATATATTTTGAAAAATTTTTCTACAAAATTGAAATTTTGTACAAAAGAATTCGATTAAACTTTCTAGAATTTTCCATATTGTTTAGAAAAATTTAATTTAGACGAAATTTTCTAGAAATTTAAAATTTTGAAGAAATTGTTTATGAAATTGCAATTTCTAAGAAATTTTTGTAAAATTTAAATTTCGAAGAAATTTTTATTAAATTATAATTTTTATATTTTTTAGAAAACAAAATTCGTAGAAACTTGCCGGGAAATTACGATTTCAATGAAATTTTCTCTATTCCGTTTACATTTTCTAGAAAATTGCAAATTTCATTAAATTTTCTGAAAAAATGCTATTTTGACAATTAAAAAAAAACACATTTCCAATGAAATTTTCTAGAAAATTTAAATTTATAAAAACTTTTTTGAAAAATCGCAATTTCCATGAAATTTCGGGAAATTACGATTTCAATGAAATTTTTAATATTTCGGTTAAATTTTCTAGAAAATTGCAAATTTCATTAAATTTTCTGGAAAAATGCAATTTAAAAATTTTCTAGAAAATTTAAATTTATAAAAACTTTTTTGAAAAATCCCAATTTCCATGAAATCTCGTAAAATAAATTTAATCAAAAATTTTAATTTCGCAGAAATTTTCCGGAAAATTCAAATGTAAATATTCTTATATTTATTTCTTATATTTTGTGGAAAAAATGCAATTTCTGTGAAATTTTGTAAAAGAAATTTGATCAGAAAATAAAATGTTCTTGAAAAATCTATTTCGTCATTAGAAATACAATTTAGACTAATATTTTGCAAAAGTCCAATTTTAACTATAAAATTCTGTTAGAATTCATATTCATATTCGACGAAATTTGCTAAAAGAAAAGAAAAATTTTGAAAATATCTTCGAGCATGTGATCTAATAAATTTAAATAATAATAAATTTAAATAATAATAAATTTAAATAATAATAATATTTAAATTTAATAAATTCTAAATTATGCTATTACGACCAATTCCACAATCTCCGGTTATCCTACAGTTAGAGCTAACCTACAGTTATAGCTGTGAAATTGTATGGCTGTCACTATTGCTACTGAATTCTGAAGATGATAGCGTGGTGTCTATCGAAGCTGCAGTCAATTCTACCAAGCAATTAAAACTCTCTACCAATTTTTGTATTTGTTTCTATTACATTTTTGCAATAGACAGAAAGTAAATGAAACATATGGTCTCAAACCAAAATAAATTCTGACTGAATTGTATGAAATTTTTATTTTTTAACTGTGAGTTAGCACCAACTGGAGATTGTGAAATTGGAGGTAAATATGATTCCGCACCTTTCCAAAAAAAAATTGCTCGTCGAAGTCATTTCTAAACTATGTTATCTCAACAACAAATATTTGAAACTTTTGGGTAATACATCCGATCAAATTATGTTATGAATATTATTGGACACATCTTTGGAAAATCAGCTTTCCATTGATATGTATTTAATAATAGTTTTGAATATTTGAAGTCCCGAAAAGTGTACCACAAAAACTGTTTCATAATAATAACCTAAACGAAGCACTTGCAGAAGAAAGAAAACGCGCCGATTTGATTATTTAAATATGTGTATATATATTATTTGCAAATTTTCTTCCAGAAATTGTCTATTTCAAATCTGTAAATTTAAATTTCAATGGTATAACACAAGTATTAGTAAAGTAATGAGCAAAAGCATTTTCCGTCGAATAATTGTATTCAACTTGAAGATTTCGCACTATATTGGCCACCGTTATTTCCACCTGCAGATTGACAACTCGTTTGCCGGCACAGCTACGTGGTCCAAAACCGAAAGGGAAAAATATAAATGGATTGTGAGTCATCAGAGAAGCAGCTTCGGAATCCTTCGAATCACTACTCGACCTCAACCATCTTTCGGGTATATATTCTTTGGGTCGAACAAAATAACACTCATCCTGCAAAAGCATATTGGAAGCCAAAAAGACATGGGTGCCTTTGGGGATTTGATAACCACTTAAGCATAAATCCGTTCCACTAGTTCTCATATTACCGAATACCAAAGGATATACACGGAATGATTCTTTTATGCAGGCCCTTAGATAAGGTAAATTTTTCATATTGCCCATTGTGAATTTTCCAGTTTTACCTACAGTTTGCAATATCTCCTCCCTAAGCTTTAACTGTTTATCGGGATTGGTGGCCAAGCATAGCATTATCGACGATATAATCGAAGAAGTCGTTTCCACGCCAGCAAATAACAAATCCACCGCTGTTACTACAGCGACATTTCTATCAATCTTAATCAATTTCTCCAATACACTTTTGCCCTCTCCTTCCAGGTCACCCCTTTCTTCAATACGCCTTAAGGCTTCATCGACAAATTTACGACATATATTCGTTACAATATCCATGGAATTCTCAAATCGTTTGTATGTGGGTGTCTTCACATATTTATAAATCGAGGGTTTTACACCCAAATCGTAGAGAGCCCTACTAAAGCACTGTAAATTATCAAATAAATCTTGAGCTTCGGGTAGAACAACATTATTACGGACGAGACCCAAATCGATGTCCAAAGCTATAACAGTCACCGATTCAAAAGCCAAACGTAAGATTTCCGACAAGAAATTATCGGGAACTTCCAAGCTCGAGGGATCACGGATTTGGCGGATTCTAGAAATTCAAAAAATATGTTAAAAGTGGCTGAATGAACTTTCCGTCAAATCTTAAAAAGTCATCAAAGATGAGCTTTTCTTATAGAAATGTCATCAAAGATGAGCTTTTCTTATAGAAAAGTCATCAACGATGAGCTTTTTTTATAGAATGAGCTTTTCGGATAGAAAAGTCACCAACGATGAGCTTTTCTTATAGAAAAGTCATCAACGATGGGCTTTTCTTATAGAAAAGTCAGCAACGATGAGCTTTTCTTATAAAAATAACTTATCAGCGATAAACTTATAAAAAACTCTTATAGAAAACACATCCACGATGATCTTTTCTTATAGAAAAGTCATCAACGATGAGCTTTTCTTATAGAAAAGTCATCAAAGATGAGCTTTTCTTATAGAAAAGTCAGCAACGATGAGCTTTTCTTATCGAAAAGTCATCAACGATGAGCTTTTCTTATAGAAATGTCATCAACGATGAGCTTTTCTTGTAGAAAAGTCATCAACGATGAGATTTTCTTATAGAAAAGTCATCAACGATGAGCTTTTCTTATAGAAAAGTCATCAAAGATGAGCTTTTCTTATAGAAAAGTCATCAACTATGAGCTTTTTTTATAGAAAAGTCATCAACGATGAGCTTTTCTTATCGAAAAGTCATCAACGATGAGCTTTTCTTATCGAAAAGTCATCAACGATGAGCTTTTCTTATAGAAAAGTCATCAAGAATGAGCTTTTCTGATAGAAAAGTCATCAAGAATGAGCTTTTCTGATAGAAAAGTCATCAAGAATGAGCTTTTCTGATAGAAAAGTCATCAATGATGAGCTTTTCTTATAGAAAAGTCATTAACGATGAGCTTTTCTTATAGAAAAGTCATCAACGATGAGCTTTTCTTGTAGAAAAGTCAACAACGATGAGCTTTTCTTATAGAAAAGTCAGCAACGGTGAGCTTTTCTTATAAAAAACTTATCAGCTATAAACTTATAAAAAACTCTTATAGAAAAGTCATCAACGATGATCTTTTCTTATAGAAATGTCATCAACGATGAGCTTTTCTTATAGAAATGTCATCAACGATGGGCTTTTCTTGTAGAAAAGTCATCAACGATGAGCTTTTCTTATAGAAAAGTCATCAACGATGAGCTTTTCTTATAGAAATGTCATCAACGATGAGCTTTTCTTATAGAAATGTCATCAACGATGAGCTTTTCTTGTAGAAAAGTCATCAACGATGAGCTTTTCTTATAGAAAAGTCATCAACTATGAGCTTTTCTTATAGAAAAGTCATCAACTATGAGCTTTTTTTATAGAAATGTCATCCACAATGAGCTTTTATTATAGAAAAGTCATCAACGACGAGCTTTTCTTATAGAAAAGTCATCAACGATGAGCTTTTCTTATAGAAAAGTCAGCAACGATAAGCTTTTCTTATAGAAAAGTCAGCAACGATGAGCTTTTCTTATAAAAACTTATCAGCGATAAGCATTTCTTATAGAAAAGACATCCACGATGATCTTTTCTTATAGAAAAGTCATCAACGATGAGCTTTTCTTATAGAAGAGTCATCAAAGATGAGATTTTCTTATAGAAAAGTCATCAACGATGAGCTTTTCTTATATAAGAGTCATCAAAGATGAGCTTTTCTTATAGAAAAGTCATCAACTATGACTGTTTCTTATAGAAAAGTCATCAACAATGACCTTTTAAATAAATTACCTTTCAATGAAGTCATTATTTATTTTTTGCGTTGGATCTATGTAGAGAGCAGCATTTTTAGGCTGCATTAGTACAGGATTTACTATATTACGATATTTCCACCATTCCAAACCCCTAGAAATAATATAAAAGACACATGCTTACACAGCTACAAATGCAACAAATACTTCTTCAATTCGACTTGCCTTCCAGAAGCTCCTAAATTGCCATTAGCATACAGATCATCCTTTCTTTGTGTACGATAATCGTACATAATCTCAAGACCTGGTCGTTCCGGATATTGTCCTTCGGTGCGAAAGATTTTCTCATAATCATCAGGGTTGAAGGTAAGTAAACTCGTATTTTGACCAAACATTCCGGGCAGCAGATAGATGTCGCCGTAACGTTCACGACACTCTAGGATAACTTTATCGAAGGGTTTACCATGAAATTCACCATTTTTCATGAAACCCCTCAGCATTTGATATCTGGTTGGACCGGGCAACGATTTGAAAGGTTTTCCCCGAAGCCATTCTTGTTGCAAGCCTTTAATATAAGAGTTTTCCGAAGAGACCACTTTTTGGGGCTGTAAGGAGTTTAAGTGAAAAATATCTTACGAAAATCGCAATAAAAATATTTACCTCTAAATTAACCGTTGTTGTATAATTTTTAACATTTAATATAGAATTAAGATGCCTTCCCTTTTTTGCAAGAAGTTTTGATATGACTTTTAAATCTGGATTGAAAATACAAACAACCTCTGAAGCATTTTAATTTTTACTCGGGCATATTAATAATTTTAATTCGATAAGAAGAAAATATTTGTCTTATCAGACAACTTTGTATTTTATT
The DNA here is from genome assembly GCA_963930755.1 of Eudasyphora cyanicolor. Classification (NCBI taxonomy): domain Eukaryota; kingdom Metazoa; phylum Arthropoda; class Insecta; order Diptera; family Muscidae; genus Eudasyphora; species Eudasyphora cyanicolor. The sequence goes on along the minus strand of OZ005735.1, from coordinate 16,503,220 downwards.
TCGTTACATTTTTCCAAATATTGTTGAAAATATACGTTCCAAAATGAAATGTATATTCGGTGAAGTGTTATCGCTTGGGTAATTATGCGAAATCTAAGAGATAGTAGGTAAATTCATTAAAACAATCATTTAACGTGAAAATGCCTACTAAAATCTACTAAAAATCAGAATTTCTGCGTTGATACAGAAGTGGGAAAAATCGTATAAAGTAGCAGACTTTTCCAACTAAAACAGTAACGGAAAAAAGTCAGCTAAGACAGTAGACTTTACTGCAGAAAAATCAGACAAGAAAGTCTGGTGAAAATTTCCCTGTTGAAACAGCAGAGAAAATATAAAATAGCAGACTTCCCTTATTGAGAGAGAAAAAAATACTAATATATCAGACTTATCCTGTTGAAACATTATAGAAAACAGGTCAGCGAAAATTTAAGAATTTATCTACTCAAACATAAGAGAAAAAAATATAAAATAGCAGAATTAACCCACTCAAATAGTAGAGGAAAAAATCTGCTAAGATAGCAGACTCTCTGTTAACACAGAAGAGAACAAAATCTTATAAAATAATAGACTTTCCCTATTGAGACAGTAGAGGAAAAAAATCTGACGGGATAACAGACTTATCCCATTCCTGTTGAATCAATGGAAACCAAATCTTCTAAAATCGAACCATCAGAGCAAAATGTTTGCATGGGTAGCATACTAGTTCTGCTGAAACATAAGAGGGAAAAATCTGCTAAGCTAGAAGACTTTTGCTGCCGAAACATCAGAGGAAAAAGTTAGCTAAAATAACAAAAAAATTCCTGTTAAAGCAGCGGAATGTGCTAACATATCAGACATATCTTACCGAAACATCAGAGGAAAAAGTTCTGCTAAGATACCTAGTTTTACCCGCTGAAACAGTAGAGGACGAAACTGCTTAGAAATCTACATTTCCCGCTTAAACATCAGAGGAAAAGGTCTGGTAAATAGCAAAATTTCCCGGTTAAAGCAGTGGAGAAATAAATTTGCTAAAATCGCAAACTTAAGTATTCTACTGAAACATCAGAGGAAATGGTCTTCTAAAATTCCAGCAGTTCCCCGTTGAAACAGAAGAGAAAGAAATCTAATTAAATAACATAGTATGATTAATGAAACAGTAGAGAGAAAACATTGTTAAGGTAGCAGAAATATCCTGCTGAAGCAACAGAGGAATAAGTGTATGCAGAAACTGCCTCTTGAAACAGGAGAGAAAATAATCTGACTTTCTCCACTGAAACCTTATTAAAAAATCTGCTAACATAGCAGAATTTCTCTGTTGAAATGGAAGATAACAATATCATATAAAATTGCAGACGTTCCCTATTGAGACAGTAGAAGAAAAAATCTGGTAAGATAGCAAACATAGTCCGTTGAAATATCAGAAGAAAAAACTGCAAATTTTTCCCTGCTGAAACAGTGGTGGAAGCACAATTTTTCTGCTGAAACATCAGAGAAGAAAATCTGGTAAATAGAAAAATTTCCCTATCGAAATATTGGAGAAAAAATTTTGTTAATATAGCTGACTTTTCTTACCCAAACATCAGAAAAAAAGGTCGGCTAAGATAGCACACTTTTCTTGCTGAAACATCAGAGGCAAAACTCTGCTTAGAGAAGACTTTTACTACTGAAACGAGAGAGAAAGAAATCTGCTAACAGAGCAGAGGCAAAGATCTGCCTAAATAGCAGAAACAGAAGAGAGAATAACTTTATAAAATACCTGCTGAAACAGTAGAGAAAAATCTGCTAAGAGAGCACACTTCTCCAACTGAAACATCAGAGGCAAAAATCTGCTAAGGTAGCAGACATTTCCTGCTAAAATATCAAAGGAAAAGGTCTGTTAAAATAGCAGTAACAAAAGAGAGAGAGAGAGAAATTCTTATAAAATAGCACTTTTCGTGCTTAAGCATTTGGGGAAAAAATCTGTTAAGAAAGCATACTTTTCCTGCTTAAACATTAGAGGAAAAATTTGCTAAAAAATCTGAGAAAAAAGCAAAATTCTGCTAAGACAGCAGTCTAATACTGTTGAAACATTATGGAAAAAAGTCAGCTAAAATAGCATAATTTCTCTGTTGAAACATACGAGGAAAAATTTGCCAAAAAAAAATCTGAGAAAAAGGCAAAATTCTGCTAAGACAGCAGTCTAATCTTGTTGAAACATTATGGAAAAAAGTCAGCTAAAATAGCATAATTTCTCTGTTGAAACATACGAGGAAAAATATCATAAAAAATAGCAAAATTTCTCCATTGAAACGGTAGAGGAAAAAATCTGCTAAGATAGCACATTTTTCTTGCCGTAACAACAGAAGAAAAGTCTGCTACAATTGCAGAATTCTCCTGTAAATGTCGTGTATAAAAAATCTGCTAAGATAGCAGACTTACCCTACCGAAACATCAGAGGAAGAGGTCTGCTAAGATAGCAGACTTTTCTTGCCGAGACAACGGATGTAAAACTGCTAAGAAAGCACATTATTCCAGCTGAGATATCCAGGAAAATAGCTGATTTTTTCCTCAGCAGACCAAATAGAAAGATCATATAAAATAGCAACCTTCCCTATTTGAAACAGTAATGGAAAAAATCTGCTAAGATAGAGCACTTTTCCTGCTGAAATATCTGAGGAAAACGTCTGCTAAAATTTCCCTGTCGAAGCGGTGAAGATAAAAATATGCTTAAATATCAGACTTTTCCTGCTAAAATAGCAGCGAAAAAAGGTAAAATACTTTAAAATTCAACGGGAATGTCTGTAACAATAGTAGACGTTATCAGCTGTAAATGTTGCAGTAAAAAACTTCTAAAATAGCAGACTTTGTCATCTGATAAATCTTAGGAAAATGTCTGCTACAACAGAAGATATTATCACCGAAAAAGTTGTCTCAAATAGCTGAAAATACACGGTGTTTACACAGTGGGTCGATTAATAAATCAATAGCTTCTAAAGAGTTGGCCCATACGTTTCACAATGTTCTTAAAATTTATTGGGAAGAAGTTGGATGATCAGTTACTTGAACTTACTATATCACAAAGATCCCTTGCAACAAACAGGGTGGTTCAAATAAGCATTTTCTGAAAGCTTAACTCCTGCCATACAAACTAGAACAGAACGCACTGGGGGTCCTTTGCATTTTGTTTTTGGAGAATAATATCTTCTCTAAAGTATACACATACTTTTTATGGAATTTACGCAATCGATAACTATGGAAGATATCGCAGATATCTGTAAGATAAAATGTATCGAAATTTGTTTATTAAAAATTTCGGAAAAAATGCAAATACATGTATGTATTCGATAGCAATTGAAATCGAAATAAAAATATGAAAAAACTAATTATTATTTTGAGCTCATTTGAATTCGATCGATTTGCCTTGTGTTTTGATGCAAATAAATTGTTATCGACTTTCCACAATCAATAACTATAATCAATTAGTAAGATATCGATTACTGAGGCAGAAATCTGTAACTAAAAAGTTATCATAATTTATATCTTCACAATTTTCGGGAAAAATACAAATTCCTTTGTTATCGAAATGAAAATGTGAAAAATTATAATTAATTTTCTTATTATTTTCAGCTCATTTGAATAAAGAAAAATAAAAGGTCTCGAAACTTCGCTTTATCTTCGTATTTTGGAGTAAATAAATTTGTATCGAATTTCCACAAACGATAACTATGGAAGTTATCAATTACTAAGGCAGTTATCAATAACTAAAAATTGTATCGAAATATTTCTTACAATTTTCGGAAAAAAAACAAATAAATTTTTTCGATAACTGAGGTAGTCAAATGTGAAAAAATCATATTTTTTTTATTGCTTTGAGTTCATTTAAATGAAAAAATTGGATAACAACTTTTTCAATAACTTCCACTTTTTAAAAACTTCTATTTAGCTGTAAATAATTTTTTATCGAATTTCCACAATCGATAACTATGAACGTTATCAGTTACTAAAGCAGTTGTCCAAAACTAAAAATGTTATCGAAAATTGATTTCTTCAAACTTTCGGAAAAAATACTAATTATTAATTATCGAAATTAAAATTAAAAAAAAAATAACAATTAATTTTTTTTAATGTAAAAATCGCATAAAGATGTTCGATAACTTCGACTTATTTTTGTATTTTGCTTTAAATAAAAACAAACATAATTTTTACCGAATTTCCACAATCGATAAGTATGGAAGATAGCGATTACTAAGGTAGTTATCTGTAACTAAAAAGTTATCAAAATGTATTCCCTCAATATTTCGGAAAAAATACAAATACATTATTCGATAACTACCTCAGTTGTCGAAATTAAATTGTGAAACATTTTATTTAATTTTTTTATTATTTTGAGCTTATTTGAATGAAGAAATTTGAAAAAAAAAATGTTTCGAATCTTCGACTTATCTTTGTATTTTGGAGTAAATAATTTTGTATCGAATTTCCACAATCGATAACTATGGAAAATATTGATTACCAAAGCCGTTATCTGTAACTAAAAAGTTATCAAAATTTATTTTTTCAAATTTTCGGAGGAATGAGCTTATTTAAATTAAGAAATTTGAAAAAAAAAAATTTCGAAACTTCGACTTATCTTTGTATTTTAGAGTAAATTATTTTGTATCGAATTTCCACAATCGATAACTATGGAAAATATCAAAAATACCACATGAAAACTCTTTAATTGGTCCAATGTAAAAATATTATCCATAAAGTTGCAATAAACAACCGTAATATACTTTTTGGCATATTTATTTTTTTTTCTTTTTTAAATTAACTATTAAATAATGTTATCTCAGACGATTGAGGTTTGTACACCAGTTTTCTGTAGTGGCGGTCATTTATGATCAAACAAAGTTGCCGGTGCGCTGCATTCTAACGATAAACCGAACTAATCAGTTTGAGTTTGATTTTCAACCTGAGAGGTTCTGCCGGCGAATATTATATTAATTTGCAGGTCATCGAAGTTTGCTTAGAATAGTCAAAACAATTTATCGAAATGATAACGAAGAGTTTGATGAGACAAAAGCATGCCGATGGAGGAGTATGGCGGGGATTGAATAGAAAATATTCGAACATGGCAAAAATTAAGGAAAATTTTTACAGAGCTATTGAATTATTTAATGTGCGAATTCGGTATTATTTAATTTGCGAATATTTCGTAGCAGTGATTATTTATACAAATACAAAATAAACTAAGCAACCATATGTTCTTATTTACTGTCTCAATTGCAGTGAGCGAAGAATTGTAAATCGAAGAAACGTTTCTCTCATTTCATTTTTGTGTCAAGTGTTGCCAGATTAATGTCGTTTAAATTTTCAGAAGTGGCCAAAACTGTAAATATAACCTTATTTTGTAAGAAAAATATTCTTTTGTTGAGAAGCAAAAAAATAAACAGGAAGATCTATTTGAATATTTTATTTATAGAAAATTTCTTAACATTTTTTATTTATAAATTTTTTTAGAATTTTATATTTATAAAAAAATTTAAGACATTTTTATTTATTAAAAGTTTTTGAATTTTTATTTATGAACAATTTTAATTTATAAAAAAATGTAATTACATAACATTATTTTTATTCGTATACGGAAAATTTCCTTCAATTTTTATAAAATTTGTAAGAATTATTTTTAAGTGAAAACATTACACAGATATGAGTATATTATTTTTACAAAATGTTCTAGAAAAGATATTATAATTTCTTATTTATAATATATATTTTTATATATTTATAAAAAATGTCTTCAATTGTTTTATGGAATATTTCTATTTTAAGGAACGTTTCTCAGAATATTTTATTTACATTTACATTTTTTTTTATTTAAGGAAAATCTATTAAATGTTATATATTTTATATATTCATTGAATATTTCTTAACTTTTATATATTCGTAGAACATATCGTAGAATAAAAAAATTCCGCGCTTTATATAGATTCTCTGCAAAGGGTTAATACGGAGTTCATAAAAGGCAAGTTTGAATTATGAAATTAAAAAAAATTATATCAAATCTATTCTTTCAGAAATCGCGAAATTTGCGACCCTATGAGCCTAGAGGTTCCCGGTAACGTTCTGTCTGATAACAATCGCCTATCCCTGCAATTGGTAGCCATTGTAGCTATAGGTAGCCATTGTAGAAATGGGTCTGCTACACAGCCAGTCTGCCGCAGCTCCTCCTCCTTCGGTGATTCATTTTACGGGTATACAACCTTCGATCTATAAATATATAAAAACTGCCTATAAACGTTTCGAAAAATCCATGGATATAGTGTTTGAGATCTGTAACAAATACGTTTTCGAAATTTGGGAGCGTCGCATCTCCTCCTCCTTCGGTGATTCATTTTACGATCTGGGTATACAACCTTTGATCTATAAATGTATAAAAACTCCTGCCTATAAACGTTTCGAAAAATCCATGGATATAGTGTTTGAGATCTGTAATAAATACGTTTTCGAAATTTTAGAGCGTCTGGAGAAGAGCGGCGATGTCGGTAGTGAGGGTAAAAGCATATTGGAGAAATTACTAAAAATTCATCGTAAAATGGCTATTATAACCGCAATTGATTTGCTAATGGGCGGTGTAGAGATTACCTCTACGGTCCTTTCGGCTGTACTGCTCAGTGTGGCCACAAATTCAGAGAAACAGGAGTAACTGCGCCAGGAAATTCAAAGCACTGTGTGCGGAGCAGAACCATTCACAATGGATAACATGAAGAACTTATCCTATCTAAGGGACTGCATAAAAGAAACCCTACGTCTGCATCCCGTGGTCTTTGGAAATATTCGCAGTACTGGTCAGGATTTAAGTTTGAGTGGCTATCAAATATCCAAAGGCTCGAATGTCTTTATGCCTTGGAATATGTTACTAGACGAAGAACGCTTTTCCCCCAAGCTTTTGGAATTTATGCCGGAAAGTTGGTTGCGGTCCAGTGCAACAGAAATGGATTTATATGTATTCGGTAAAAAATAATAGTCCCTTCATATTCCTACCCTTTGGATTTGGACCACGCATGTGTCTGGGCAAACAAATTGTCGACGTGGAATTGGAAATTACCCTGGCTAATATTGTACGCCATTTCCAAATAGAATACAACTATTCTTGTCGAATGCTTCTAAGAATTATTTCATGAATAAAATATTTAATATTAAAATAAAATAAAATAAAATAAAATAAAATAAAATAAAATAAAATAAAATAAAATAAAATAAAATAAAATAAAATAAAATAAAATAAAATAAAATAAAATAAAATAAAATAAAATAAAATAAAATAAAATAAAATAAAATAAAATAAAATAAAATAAAATAAAATAAAATAAAATAAAATAAAATAAAATAAAATAAAATAAAATAAAATAAAATAAAATAAAATAAAATAAAATAAAATAAAATAAAATAAAATAAAATAAAATAAAATAAAATAAAATAAAATAAAATAAAATAAAATAAAATAAAATAAAATAAAATAAAATAAAATAAAATAAAATAAAATAAAATAAAATAAAATAAAATAAAATAATATAAAATAAAATAAAATAAAATAAAATAAAATAAAATAAAATAATTTGTTTGTTTTGTATATTTTTCGACCTATATAGGTAGGCTGTTGATGTGGAGCATTTCTAGCGTCAGTCGTCTGTTGTTGTCTGTTGTGTTCTGCTAACGCTGTTTTTTGTGAAATATTTTGGTGTCTCAATTTTATATCAGATTTGTGGGCAGATAATCTTGTTTTTAATTTATTTTTGGTTGTACCCACATATAATTTTCCACATTTTTCATCCTTGTTGCCATCACATTCTATTTGGTATATTACGTTTTGTCGTTCAATTGTTGGTATTTTGCTTTTTGTATTTGTAAATAGATTTTTTAGAGTGTTATTAGTTTTATGTGCTATTGTGTATTTTTCTTTGTCGTAGATGTTAGATTTTTCAAATCGTTCTGATATATTAGGCAATATATCAGTGATTTATATATTTTTTCGTTAATTATTGTTTTTTCCCTTGCCGTTTCTTGTCGTTTGTAGTTATTTATTAAATTATTTATTTTTATATAGTATTTCTCTTATTTTTGTTTTATTTTTATTGTGAAATTGTTCGTCGCTAATGTTCAAAACTCTATTAATTAAGTTCATGGCGGTATTAATAATCATCCGTTTTGGGTGTTTTGAATTATAATTTATTATTCTGCCAGATGCCGTTTTCTTCTGGTACCAATCTATTTATACCCTACACCACACTGTGGTACAGGGTATTATAACTTTGTGCATTTGTTTGTAACACCCAAAAGGAGAAGAAATAGACCCATCGTTTATTATACCGATCGACTTAGAATCGCTTTCTGAGTTGATTTAGCTATGTCCGTCTGTCCGTCTGTCTGTCCATCTGTGCATGTATTCTTGTAATCAAAGTACAGGTCGCAATTATGGTCCGATCTCGACGAAACTTTACACATATCATTTTTTTTGGCCCAAGGACGATCCCTATTGAATTTGGTTAAAATCGGTTCAGATTTAGATATAGCCCTCATATATATGTTAGCCCCGATTTGACATGTAAGCGCTGTAAAAACTTTATTTTATATCCGATCAGTATGAAATTCGGCAGAAAAAGGTTTCTTATTATATGAATGAACACTGTTAAATTTGGAAGAAATCGGTTCAGATTTAGATATAGCCCCCATATATATGTTACCCCCGATTTCACATGTAAGCGCTGTAACCACTGTATTTTATATCCGATCAGTATGAAATTCGTCAGAAAGAGGTTTCCTATTATATGAATGAACACTTTTAAATTTGGAAGAAGTGTGTTCAGATTATGATATAGCCCCCATATATGCGTTACCCCCGGTTTGACATGTGAGCGCTGTAAAATTGTTATTTTATATCCGATCAGTGCGAAAGTCAGCAAAAAGAGGTTTCTTTCTACATGAAGGAATACTGCCAAATTCGGAGAAACTCGGTTTAGATTTAGATATAACACCCATATATATGTTACCCTCGATTTGACCTGTAAGCGGAGGTCGGAGAAAATCGGTTCAGATTTAGATATAGCTCCCATATATATGTTACCCCCGATTTGACATGTAAGCGCTGTAAAAATGTTATTTTGTATCCGATCAGTGCAAAATTCGGCAAAGATAGGTTGCTTATTACATGAAGGAATACTGCCAAATTCGGAGAAACTTTAGATATAACACCCATATATATGTTACCCCCGATTTGACATGTAAGCGCTGTAGAGACTGTATTTTATATCCGATCAGTACGAAATTCGACAGAAGGAGGTCTTTTTACATGAATGAGTATTCAGGGAAGATCGGTTCAGATTTAAGCTCCATATATATGCTCTTCCTGATTTGGTATCAAACCGCTATAGAAGTTGTATTTTACTTCCGATCATTAAAATTTTCCAGAAAGATGTTTCTCAATTTAGGAACGAATATTGCTTAATTTAGCGATTATTGTTTCAGAATTATATAATATATTTCTACCCATTTACCAATTATTCCAAATTATTATGGCAATGACGCTTATCGCATTGTTAGGGAGGTGTAGGGTATTATATAGTCGGCCCCGCCCGACTTTCTGCCTTTCCTTACTGGTTTTATTATTCCATTTTCTTTCAATACCAGTGTTATTATAACGAACAGGTCGTCCACATATTTCGTCAAGATTTTTGGTTTTGTCGTCAGTGATGCTATGCATGTGTCAAGTAATTTTTCCATAACTAAATCTGCAACTATGGGAGATGCTGGTGAGCCCATAGGGAGTCCTCTTTTCTGTTTGAATATTTTGTCCTCGAATTTGAAGTAACGATTGTCTTTAATGCAGAACGTCAATATTTTAAAAAATAATGTTTTAGGAATTTTTGTGTATTGTTTTATGTCTTCCCACCTCTCTTCAATTATCTTCAGTCCAAGATCAACCGGGATACTCGGAAATAATGATACAACGTCAAATGATATCATTTTTCGTCCTCTTCGATCGTCAAGTTTTTAATCTTACTTCTAAATTGCACCGAGTCCCTTATATTATATTTTGAATCTTTCGTCAAATTGTTGAGAATGGACACTATATATTTGCACAGTTGTATGGAAGGGGAGTTGATTGAAGAACAAATTGGTCTTAAAGGGTAATTTTCTTTGTGAATTTTAGGTTGTCCATAAATTCTTGGTGCTATGGAAAAATAGAAAAATTTAAAATAAAATAAATCTGTGGAACAAAAAATGATTTACATTTTCGATAGATAGATAGAATACTCCCATATTTCATTCAGTTCCTTTTTATAAATTCGAAATTGTAAATCAAACATAAGGGATGATTTAAAGAAATATTGCTACTGTTATCAGTGCCCCAACCACTCTTTCGAAAACCATTGGAAACACCCTTTTTTTGTCAGAAGTTAGTAAAGCGCCAAGTGTATTTAATATGCTTACATTGTTAACCTAATTGGCTGCGTGTCAGGGATTAGCACCCTTTTGATTTAATTTAAAAAATAAAATCATGTACGTCAAATGACACAGCAAATTGGCCAAAAGTTCTCCCAATAAGCTTTAAACGAAAATCCTTATGAAAAGTGTGTTCTACATTTTGGAGGCCTCTCTCCCCTGCAAACTATGCCATTTGCTTGAAAAAAATTGTCTCGTGTGAATCTGGACTTATAAAATGTTTTTACGTTTTACTTTTTCCCATTATTATGAAACAATAACCCCCCAAAAAAGTGAAAACAACAGTTAAATCGTTACGTTTTTGATATTATTAAATTACTTTGGTTCCCACACTTTGAAAATTGGAAAAATCAGCAAAATAATATAATGGAGCTGAGTGTTTTTTTTTTGTGAAATATACAGTTTTTTAATAAAACCAGACAAAAGAACTGCGCTTAAAAGTTTGCAATATTTATTTAAAGACAAAAAAAACATTGGCGTTGTCCCAGTGTTTGTTGTAGTGAGTTGAGTGGCTGGTGTCAAATTAACACATCGAAAAAAATATGTTAACAAATCGCGCAAAGAGAGGCAATGAAATGGGGTAGAGAAGGGTAGAACGAATATTCAACACACTTCAATTAATGATTATTATTTGTAGCAGACAAATTTGTTTACTAAAATTAAAGAAAATTTCCTTAAATTAAAGAAAATTTCCTTATATTACGGAAAATTTCCTTATATTAAGGAACATTTTCTTAAGTTAAGGAACTAATGGAAAATTTCCTTAAATTAAGGAAAATTTCCTTATATTTAAAAATATGTTCTTAAATTAAGGATGTTTCCTTAAGTTATAAATGGATGACTTAAGTTTTAGGTTTTGCAAAAATTGAGTGAGTATAGAACCCAAAAAGCTTCTAATAACTAAAGCTTCTAACTAAAATAAAAAACAATCTTATTTCAAATTAGTATATTTCGTACTTAAATTAATGGAAGTTTTCGAGGGAAAATTTATATAATATAACCAATTTATTTCATAAATTTTCATATCCAATATTTTTGATATTTGTAACAAATTAATGCTCTAACCCGAAATACCTTCATCTGAGTGCATATAAGTACTTAATGCAACATTATCGCTCTACATAAAAATACGAGTATCTCTAGCACCAGTGTAGATCTCTCACGTAGTCTTTAAATCGAGTTCTCGGAGAACATGGCCATATCCGATAATTGTTAATGGATCTGCTGCAAAAGTATGTGTACATATATGTATGTATAAGTCATTTGTTTACATTTACATTTTTATTTATTATTATTTTTTAGAAAAAAAACTCCACTATACATCGTTTTTATAGAATTGTTAATGTTTGGCGCAAAACGATTTTTTCAATGAATATCATTTTAATGAATGATAGATAACACTTTGAATAAACATCGCAGCGCCAAAAGGAATTACAGATAAGTATCTGAGGGCATGGCATAATTTTATTAAAATCTATTTGTATTTATATTTATATAGGATGTCTCAAAATTTACACATTCGCAATATATGAATATACATCGGCGCTCCATGTGATACAAACATGACGCTAATGTTGCAGCAAACGGTTAATGGCAACGCACACATTTTTTGACAAACGTCAGTCTGTTATAATGTTGACAAGACTTCGGGACATATCATTTTACGTTATAGTTATAAAGTTATCGAAATGGAATTCAAACGCAACAGTGTTAGGTTTAGGTTAGGATTACCAGCTCACATAGACCAATTGAGGTCCCTAGTACTACCACCGAAGCAACCATCATCGGATGCAACCAGTTTGATTTATCAATAATATGAACATCGGTATCGGCAAGATCTGCCAGACATCCTAAAAAGGCCGAATTCAAACGCAACAGTGTTAGGTTTAGGTTAGGATTACCAGCTCACATAGACCAATTGAGGTCCCTAGTACTACCACCGAAGCAACCATCATCGGATGCAACCAGTTTGATTTATCAATAATATGAACATCGGTATCGGCAAGATCTGCCAGACATCCTAAAAAGGCCGACCAATGCTTGCAAGTGGTTAGTGGCGAACAAATATAAGCAAATTCTTCGAGAATTTTTAATGCCGTCCCTTTTCAAGTTCACCGGCTTTGCAGTTCCCCGGAATATACATATGCCCAGACAGCTATAAAAGGTGTATGTTGAACTCTCAGCCATCTCGTTGAGAGATCTGCGGCAGTCGAGTGCTCTTTGTGAAATTAAGGATGGAGCCTCCGGAGATTTATATGCAACCTGGCTTTCGGAGTAAATGACAACGACAGTGTTGGTCATCATTTGCGACTCAGCCACTTGGCGACTTCCCTTATTGCCATTATTCAAGCTGGATAGACTCTGCAGGTATCCGTTATTCTGTGAGATATATTAAGACTGTGTTCCTTACAGTCTACTCCGAAACCAACCTTATCATCAAGCTTCGAACCATCTGTGTAGAAGTTTAGATGGTTTCTATTACATGGTATTCATCTTTGGCTGGTATCCTACTGATGTAGTTCCTCTCGAAGGTGTACACCGTTGGTATATAGCCCACTCGGTCGGATTTCATAGCACTACATTTTGATAACCTAATATGGCCGTAGTTCTTGTACCTCCACATTCATAGGCAGTTTAATCTTAATGTCACACAGTGGGATGGCTTCATAAATTTTTGTGCAAAAACTATAAGGAGTGGTCCTAGATCATTGAAAGTTGGCCAAGTTTCATCAAAATCGGCCACACTTCTCCAAAGAACTGCATCATTGGATTTTTGAAAATTAATTGTCGAAATATTGCATCCAAAATACCTCTGTGTGTCCCTCTGCATGCAACTTCTCTCGCCACAATATTAATCGGCAGTAGATGGAGTAGGGCTTACAGAGACTCAGCCGCTGTAGTCCTTAAAGTTCTGCTTATACATAGGCAGGCAGTTCTCTGAACCTTTAATAATAGGTTGGTGATGGATAGTTTATCAGTTGCCGTCCACCATACCACAATTCCGTACAACAGTATTGGACGAACTACTGCTACATAAACAATATCCAATGAACGATTTTAGGAGATAGGCCCCACCGCGACCCTACAGCTTTCCTGCAGAAATATGTATAAGGCGACGTTGCCCTTCCTTACACGTTCCCAAATAGGTTCATGCTCGCAGCACTCATTTCATTCAATCTTCTTGGTCATACCAACCAACAGTGATATTATTCCGAATTGTGAAGTACGTCAAGCAGTTCATAATGACTCGGAATGTATTGCAACAAATGTTGGACAAGCGAATATTGTTGCAGGTCTTCATAAAGCATTATAAAGTTTTTGTTACTCTGGGAGAAAATTTCGACATTATATCCGATTGTGATACTGCCCTTCTTTTGCTCAGTTATCGATATCAATCCATACGCGGTACGAAAAACTTCTGATTTAGATGAGATTGAAAGAAGATCGATTTATAGAAGCAACTTCATTCGGCCGAATGGGTTCATACTTGCTGCAGGACTGAGATGGTGCTCATACCATTCGATCTTTTTGGTCATATCAACCTGTTTGTGTTGAATTATGAAGTATGACTCAGAATATTGTTGCAGGTCTTCTGAGAAATAATAGAAAGGTTTAATTCCTGTGGTGGGAAACTACGACGATATATCCAATTCTGGGACTACATTGAGCTTATTTAGTTCCTAAAAGCTTATTGCTGGCAACATTTTATGCTGTTTTTGCTCAGTTACTTACCCATATCAATCCATACGCAATAAGGAAAGCTTCTGGTTTCGATGAGATTGGCAGAAGATCGATCTTGAGTAGCAAATTGGTTCTGTCGAATAGGTTCATACTTGCTGCAGGACTGTGAATGCTGTGACAAGGAAAACTTCTGCTTTCGTTGAGATTGACAGAAGATAGATCTTTAGAAGCAACTTGTTCGACCGAATAGGTCCATACTTTAGCAAGACTGCGAATGATCATTCCATTCGAATATGGGAATTATCAAGTATTCCAATCAGTTCATCATGACTCGGAATATATTGCAACAAATTTGAACAAGCGAATACTGTTTCAGGTTTTCTTAACTTATTGGAAGGTTTGGTTTCTGTGGTAGGAAATTACAGCTATATATCTAATTAAGGGACTACCATGAGCTTCTTCAGTCCCCAAAATTATTTTGATAACAATATTTTATGATATTTAAGCTCAGTTAGCTAAGCCGTGTCGCCGAGTAGGTTCATACTTGCTTCAGAACTGTGAATCCTCATTCCATTCGATCACTTGGCCCTCCCAATCCGAATATAATTCCAAATAATATGTTATACAAATCAGTTGATCATGATCCGGAAGATATTACAAGAAATGTGCACAAACGAATATCGTTTTGGGTTTTTCTAAAGAAATAGAAAGTTTTTATTATTGTCGGGGGAATTTTGGCGATATACTATAACTACAATGATATTCTTTATTTCCTAAAAGCTTATTAATGGAAATATTTTATGATATTTGTACTCTGTTAGTTATATTTCCCTTGAGATTGGCAGAAGATCGATCATTTGAAGAAAATTCATCCAGCCGAATAGGTTCATACTTGCTGCGGGACTGTGAATTATCATTCCATTCTTGGCCATAGCTACCGTAACATAATTCGAATATAATTATGGTTTACACCAATCAGTTAATCGTGACTCGGAATATATTGGGACAAATTTGACAAGCGAATATAGTTTCAAGACTTCTTCAAGCAATAGAAAGGTTTTGTTCCTGTAGTAGGTAATTACAGCGATATATCTAATTCTGGGAATACCATGAGTTTCTCTAGTTCCTAAATTAAATTAAATATCCAAACATCTTTTTTACTTCGTTAGTCAGTCTTTGAAATATCAGACCTGAAATATGCAGAAGTTTTAAGGTAGACCGCTGGTAACTACAGAAAGTTTTACACGTACAAAATTCTAGGTGTGCAGAAAATCGCAGAAACCATTCCACGAGGAATATCGATGTCAGCTTACAATTATTTATTTTCGAAGTTGCGAAACCGTGTTAATATATTTTCATTCAGGCATCACCTTTTAGGAAAAAAATATCTCGTATTATGACAAATGGCAACTCTGACCATTAAAAGCAGCTTCTGCAAAGATTTTCAGAATTAAAACTCCAACGAACTGAATTTGTGCAAAAACAAAGAGCAAAAATAGTGAAGAAAATTCTTAAGAATTTCAACAAAAACATTTGATACTTTGAATGGCAATTGCGCTAAAATGACAACTAGACAACAAAAACCTCCAACAAGAAGAGATAAATAAACAAAACAAACTTAAAATGTACAAACAATAAAAGAAAATAACTGTACACGAGAACACGATGGCGGGATAGGGAAATGAAAATGAGGCAAATTGAAGAACAAGAATAAGATTCTTAACGAGTATAGAATTTCAATGAAATATTTTTTCTTAAAAAATTAAAAGAAAATATCGGTACATGTATGTATGTATAATGAAATTTAGTGGTTTTCCTTTAACTCCTCACATTAAAACATTTAAATTAGCTAATTCTATTCGCTAAAATTAGGTCAAGGTTAGCCAGGAAATAAGAGTGCACAAAAAAGGAAGACAAATATAATTTCCAAAAAAAAGTAACTAGCTGGTATCAGATTATTTTTCATAGGAAAAAAATAGATTTTTGCCAGTGAAAATTTAAACCGGAATCTAAACAATGCTTGCTGTTGCTGCAACAAAGCCATGGGTCATATGAGAACCCACAAAGATCCATGATGTAACATTGCACAATAGACGAATAGAAAGAAAACTCATCAGCAGCAGAAGCAGCAACAACAGCCTGAACGAACCTGTTTGCCTACATCCGCAGCATAAAGAGTGGCGGAAAAATGGCGTCTCATTGTTTTGTATCATTAAACACACAGACACGCAAAAGGTAACGCCCTCTTAAAGGAAACAGGATACAGGATGAAACACAACCCTTAAAAATATACAGCATACAAAACACGATGTTTCAATTCCATTCTGTTTGCTTTGCACAATATCCAGTCATTCATCAACATCATACACGCACACTCAAACAAACCATGAAACTCGCCTTCGCCTGAATTACAATTCGTCCGTTTTCGGCTGCATATGAATGGGCATGATTCGTTGCTGTGTGATGCATGGCTAACTCGAATTGAATATGTGTGTAGTTTGCGGAGTGTTCATGTGAAACAACAACGAGAGGAGGCTCTCATTTCATTCGTCTGTGTGTGGGTACATTTGACAACCGGCTGTGTGTAACACAAACAGTTCAATTAGAACATCGCAGGCGTAAGGTTCTCGACTCGGCTCGACTCTCTGACACTCTAGCGCAGTCAAAGTGACAAATTATAACGGTAGTGCGTAACAAGAACAGCAAAAACATAAAGAAAATCTTTCAAATAACAAGGAAATTATACCAAAAAAAAACAATTTAATTATGAAAATAAAAAGAAATAATTGAAAAAGTTTAATAAATAAAGTGATAATTATAGAAAGAGGGCACACATAATAACATAAAAAGAAACCCAACGTTACTTTATAATTATATATTACAAAGTTTTGTTTTCTTAAAAAAATCTGTGCAAATGTCTCTAATTGTGTAATAACCACGAAACCCCACTGAACAAAAAAAAAAGATCTTTAATGTTTGTTAAAAGTATGGATACTACCCTATCGTCATCCTTGAATGGTGGTGATTTAGATTCAACAAGTTCCGGCGGTGCTTCTTCAGATAACTCTGCAGTTAATCAGGATAATATGCATTCTCCCATATCGTATGGAGCGCTTTTTCTACCGAATTCGGGTAAGTGTAAGAGTAAACAAGTAAAAGCGTTAAGTTCGGCCATGCCGAATCTTATATACCCTCCACCATGGATAGCATGTGACCTCACAAAATAACTCAAACCTAAAGAAAATAATACCGAAAAACACAAAAAAATGTAGTAGATGAAAACAGTAGGACAAATATAGTAGATGAGAACAGTAGGAATAACAACAAGTTAGATGCTATATATGGGAGCTATATCTAAATATGGATCGATATCGCCCATTTTCAATCCCAAGTTACCTGCAGTTATAAGAAGTATCTATACCAAATTTCAGCCACCTAGCTCAAGTATTATAGATTGTAGCGTGATTACAACGTACGGACGGACAGAAGGACATGGCTAAATCGTCTTAGAATTTTACGACGATTAAGAATATATACAGGGTTGCCCATATTCGACGGACCCACGGACTCGTTGGGCCCATTCCAATCGACGAGGCTTGTCCGCAGGCAACAATCTTTGCGTCAATTGAATTTTGTACGGGAACAAATGCAAATCAACGCGAATAATCCGTTGTAAAGTGGACCGAGCCATGCCCAACTGCTGAGAACGGCGTTTTTGGGATGTTCTTGGGGACCTCTCAACACTGGCTCGTACGGCAGCGATATTCTCGGCCGATCGCCTTGGTCGACTTTTATTTGGCCTCTTCGGATTAGAAAGAGCCCCACCAGTCGAAAATTTTTCGTATAAACGCATAATGGTGTTCTTAGAAGGCGCACTTCTCACATTTTTTAATATTTTGACTTGACTTCTTCTGTTGAATGTAAATTTCAACTATTTCAGAGCGCTCGCGTGGCGTGTATTGTTCCATGGTAAAAATCTGCTTGGACTGACGCTTCAAACGCGGTATGTCATTAAGCGATCTGACATCTCTGTCAAAAGTTATGGCGTTGCCAGATGGGTCCGTCGAATATGGGAGACCCTGTATACTTTATGGGGTCTCAGATCAATATTTAGAGGTTTTACAAACGGAGTGACAAAATGAATATACCTCCCATCCTATGGTGGAGGGTATACAAATTAAAGAAAATTTACAATGATGACCAAGGAAATTTCATTAACTAAAAAAAACATTTTCATAAATTAAAGAAAATTCCATAGATTTAAGAAAATTTCCTTAAATGAAAGAAAATTTCCTGAAATTAAAGACAATTTCCTTAAATTATAGACAATTTCCTTAAGTTAAAGAAAATTTCCTTAAATTAAACAAAATGTTCTTAAATTTCTTCTTCAAATTTAACAGCGTTCGTTCTTGGATCATAAAACTTGTATCACTTGATAACAGAAATCTAACAAAAATAAATTGATAAACGAAGATTCAATATTGTTAAGATGCATAATCGGTATATACATAGATATATATGGGGGTATATACCCGTGAACTGAGTTTCCTAAGATTTTCCAATGTTTATTCTTGATTAAGTAATAATACCAAGAATAAACATATCTGTCAAATTTTATGAACATCTATTAAGGATTGAGGATTATTTAGCGATGTAATAAAATTTGACTCAAAGATGAGATAATTCATAGTTTCCCGACAACGCAGTATCATGGGATAACAGCTCTAGTTTCGCAAAATTATTGAATTGGGGAACACTATAAAATGTGTATTGCAGGGATTTGTGCGATCGAAGTATTACCAACTTCAGGCCCAAACGGTTAATGGCGGTCATTTATGTATATGACTCGAAAATCACAACCTGCCATAATAAATGAGCTACGACATTTACGATACGAACGCCTTAAAGTTTTCTCTTCGACCAACAATCGGACAAAATAGATAGAAGATATTTTATATATAAAATTTAGGAATAAAAGTACTCACCGCTTTTATTTGTACGCACGTCTCCTTTAAAGAAACATAAAGTTAGCTATTAGCTTTCTTATTTTATAATTTATAATTATTATAATTTACAAAACCCACCAAGGCTCTCGCCGTCGCGGACGCCCAAAACATCCTGGCGCACTGCAACAACGCATGATCTGGCTTCTGGAACGAGGCAATTAGAACAGCTCCCAACAGAGTCCGATGGAAGTCACTAACTGAGACCGTTTGCTCACGGGATGGAGAATATCGGAACATCATAATTTACAAAAATAATTTAAAATTATCATACATACATCTTAATACAATTTAATGGAAATAATTATCCCTAAATTGTACCACAAAATGTATGAGAACAACGAAAATATTTTTTTAAATAAGAAAAACTCATATTTGATTGCTGCTAGAGAGAAGTTCCGAGTACTCTTAGAGACATCCTACATACAACAGGCCATTCATACAACCGTAAGATGTATTGATTATTCGATAATGGTTTTGGTGTTAATCCGCCCAAGGCTGAACTAGTTTTTTTCAACAGGAGATATAAGCTACCAACACTTGCACATGTCTCTTTGGGGGCTTTGAAATTTAGTACTCTGAAGGCGCAAAATACTTAGGTATTTTAATAGACAGGAAGATTAACATCAAATCTAACATTCTGGAAAGAGCAAATAAGGCTGTGGTAGCACTATATACCTGTAACAGGCCAATAGGAAAACGTTGGGGTCTGAACTCGCGTATAGGCTATTGGTTAGACCGATAATGCTGTACGGCATTGTCTCTGATGGACATCTCTGAAGAAATCCTGAAATTCCCGGCATTGTTGATAACACTATGACTGAACCAATTTTTATTAGAAGTATCTCACTCTAATGCATGACAGATCAGACTGGACAGGCAGGAACTGCATAGATTACAAGCTGAATAGTTCATTGTCGATGACTTTTCTATATGAAAAGATAATCGTTGTTAATTATTCTATTAGAAAATTCCATCGTTGATGACTATTCTATACGAAAACATCAAGTTCATCGCTGAAGACTTTTCTATAAGAAAAGTTTATCGCTGAAGACTTTTCTATAGGAAAAGTTCATCGCTGAAGACTTTTCTATAAGAAAAGTTCATCGTTAATAACTGTTCTATAAGAAAAGTTCATCGTTGATGACTTTTCTATGAGAAAAGTTCATCGTTGATGACTTTTCTATGGGAAACGTTCATCGTTGATGACTTTTCTATAAGAATTCTATACGAAAAGATCATCGTTGTTAATTATTCTATTAGAAAATTCCATCGTTGATGACTATTCTATACGAAAAGATCATCGTTGACGACTATTCTATACGAAAACATCAAGTTCATCGTTGATGACTTTTCTATAAGAAAACTTCATCGCTGAAGACTTTTCTATAAGAAAAGTTCATCGCTGAAGACTTTTCAATAAGAAAAGTTCATCGTTGATAACTGTTCTTTAAGAAAAGTTCATCGTTGATGACTATTCTATGAGAAAAGTTCATCGTTGATGACTTTTTTCTAAGAAAAGTTCATCGTTGATGACTTTTTTCTAAGAAAAGTTCATCGTTGATGACTTTTTTCTAAGAAAAGTTCATCTCTGATGACTTTTCTATAAGAAAAGTTCATCGTTGATTACTAGTCTAGAAGAAAACTTTATTCATTGTTGAATTTTTTCCAAGAAAAGTTCACCGTTGACACTTTTCTTAATGAAAAGCTCATCGGTGATGCCTTTGCTACAAGAAAAGTTCATCGTTGATAACTTTTCTATAGTAAAGGTTTATCGTTGATGTCTCTTCTATAAGAAAAGTTCATCGCTGATGACTTTTCTATAAGAAAAGTTCATCGTTGATGTCTCTTCTATAAGAAAAGTTCATCGTTGAAGATTTTTCTATAGGAAAAGTTTATCGTTGATGGTATTTCTAGAAGAAAAGTTTATCGTTGATGATATTTCTAGAAGAAAAGTTAATTGTTAATGATTTTTCTATAAAAACAGTTCATCGTTGATGTCTCTTCGATAAGAAAAGTTCATCGTTGATGACTTTTCTATAAGAAAAGTTCATCGTTGATGACATTTCTAGAAGAAAAGTTCATCTTTGATGACTTTTCTATAAGAAAAGTTCATCGTTAATGGCTTTTCCATAAGAAAAGTTTATCATTGTTGATATTTCTAGAAGAAAAGTTAATCGTTCATGATTTTTCTACACGAAATGTTCATCGTTGATGACTTTTCAAGAAGAAAAGTTCATCGTTGATGACTTTTCTATTAGAAAAGTTCATCGTTAATGACTTTTCTATTAGAAAAGTTCATCGTTGATGACTTTTCATCGTTGATGTCTCTTCTATAAGAAAAGTTCATCGTTGAAGACTTTTCTATAGGAAAAGTTCATCGTTGATCGCTTTTCTATAAGAAAAGTTTATCGTTGATGATATTTCTAGAAGAAAAGTTTATCGTTGATGATATTTCTAGAAGAAAAGTTAATCGTTCATGATTTTTCTATAAAAACGGTTCATCGTTGATGACTTTTCTATAAGAAAAGTTCATCGTTGATGACATTTCTAGAAGAAAAGTTCATCTTTGATGACTTTTCTATAAGAAAAGTTCATCGTTGATGGCTTTTCAATAAGAAAAGTTTATCGTTGTTGAGAAAAGTTAATCGTTCTAGAAGAAAAGTTAATCGTTCATGATTTTTCTACACAAAATGTTCATCGTTGATGTCTCTTCTATAAGAAAAGTTCATCGTTGATGACTTTTCTAGAAGCAAACTTCTTCGTTGATGACTTTTCTATTAGAAAAGTTCATCGTTGATGACTTGATGACTTTTCTATTAGAAAAGTTCATCGTTGATGACTTTTCTATTAGAAAAGTTCATCGTTGATGACTTTTCTATTAGAAAAGTTCATCGTTGATGACTTTTCTATTAGAAAAGTTCATCGTTGATGACTTTTCTATTAGAAAAGTTCATCGTTGATGACTTTTCTATTAGAAAAGTTCATCGTTAATGACCTTTCTTTAAGAAAAGTTCAGTGTTGATGACTTATCTTTAAAAAAAAAGTTCATCGCTGATGTCTTTTCTTTAAGAAAAGTTCATCGTTGATGTCTTTTTATTAAGAAAATTTCATCTTTGATATCTTTTCTTTAAAAAAAGTTCATCGTTGATGACTTTTCTATTAGAAAAGTTCATCGTTGATGACTTTTCTATTAGAAAAGTTCATCGTTGATGACTTTTCTATTAGAAAAGTTCATCGTTGATGACTTTTCTGTTAGAAAAGTTAATCGTTGCTGACTTTGCTGTAAGAAAAGTTCATCATTGATGACTTTTCTATTAGGAATGATCATCGTTGATGAGTTTTCTATTAGAAAAGTTCATCGTTGACGACTTTTCTATAAGAATAGTTAATTGTTAATGACATTTCTATAGGAAAAAATCATCGTTGATGACTTTTCTATAAGAAAATCTTTTTATTGATGAATTTTCTATAAAAAATTTCATGGTTTATAACTTTTTCAGTATTTTGTAATGATTTTGCAAGATTTCATTTCAAAATTTACCCATGTCTTTAGGAAATTTGTTCTTGTCTTGTCATGTCCTCGTTTTTTGTTGTTGTACATATTTAGTCATCAAACGCTTATCGTGTGACCAAAATTTCCAAGCGTCACATAGACGCTATATATTTGGTGTGAACAACATACTACTCGCAAATAAACTAGATCAGCACATTTCTAGGGAGTCCTATTACCAAATGCAATGCATTAATTGCAAACATTCAAAGCACAAACATGCTCCTCGTTACGGTGCAACGCGACGTAATCAGGAGCAAACCTCTCAGACAACACAGCAATGATTGGAAGCCGAAACCAACACTATTGTGATCGAGTGGTCATTCTAGAATTACACTTTGATTAAACAACATCTAGATTACAATTGACAATTCCGTTTTACAGGTTATCGCGGTAATATATCCTGCAAAACGGTCCTGCATTTAGATAAATTCTCACCCTATGCCACAGACAAGGAGTTGGATCGCAGATTTCATGATATAACCACGGACTACGATAAATCCCCACCACCCACGGCAACCACTTCACCGGTTTATCCTTCATTGAACGGCATGCTCTTTGACGGCGGTGTCGGAGGAGGAGTGGGTTCCCTACAGAGCGATCTCAATGGCAATACCAAATGCCTGCCGCTCAGCAGTAGTGGTGGTATGAATATTGGCAGTCAAATGAATTTAACAACACCCAATTCGCAGAGCGATGCTTTAAGTAATTTAAATCGCACCGCGGCAGGACTGAATGGCACGGGAGGTTTATTATCAAATATTACCGGATCACACAATAGTGCGGGCAATATACAAATGGATAGGAAGTTCTTACAATTCACCACAGATCAGGTAAGATACATTTATTTAGTTTTCTCTCTATACTTTTTATATCTCTATCTCTCCCTCTCCCTTCATTTGTTTCTTCAGATCCAATGCATGTGCGAGGCCCTGCAGCAAAAAGGCGACATTGACAAACTCACCACCTTCCTTTGCAATTTACCCACCTCTGAGCTGTTCAAAAACAACGAAAGCGTATTGCGTGCACGCGCCATTGTGGCCTATCACCGTGGTCAATATCACGAAGTCTACAATTTACTCGAATCTCACTGTTTCTCAATTAAATACCATGCTGATCTACAGAATCTTTGGTTTAAGGCCCACTACAAAGAGGCGGAAAAAGTGCGTGGCCGACCCCTGGGTGCTGTCGATAAATATCGTTTGCGCAAAAAATATCAATTGCCCAAAACCATTTGGGATGGTGAAGAGACGGTGTATTGTTTTAAGGAAAAAAGTCGCAATGCCCTTAAAGATTGCTATCTGACAAATCGTTATCCCACACCCGATGAGAAGAAGACACTGGCTAAGAAGACGGGTCTGACGCTGACACAAGTTTCGAATTGGTTTAAAAATCGGCGGCAAAGGGATCGAACACCGCAACAAAGATCGTAAGTAGAGTTATATTTGAAGCTAAGTTTAAAATTGAGACAGAAAATACAGAACAATAAGAGCAATCGCGACTTTCGTTATTAACCCCCTCAAAGACCATTCCATTTTCTATAGTTTTAAAAGTGTCAGCTATGTGTTAGATGAGACTCCTCAAAAGAGGAGCAGCGTCACCCAAGAGAGCCTTGATGCTACTCCAGGTCTGGTTTAGCTTAGAACTCGATTAAGAAAGCCAAAAAATATTTTTGGCCATTGGATATATTTGTATATCCGATCATTATCTTTCACTAAAATAATGGACCGATATTTATCAACTGATAATAATATCAAACCAAACATAATGTATATCATCTAAAGGAAGGGGGAGTCAATTCTTCTTTATAATTCAACGTGACTGATCCTACAGCAAGATTTCCCTAGCGAGCCGTTGATGTAGAGTTGATGCAGGACATTCTATGTGAGAAGGTTTGCTTAACCCTTTCACAGGGTGAGCCGCAGAGCCAAAACGGCAGAAAGGCCGTAATTTAGGTAAGGTCCCGATTAAGAAGGCCACAAATATGTAACCCAAATTATCCCCTATATTCAACATTAAAACCACGACTACGTATCGCGACAGATCCTGCAGCAGGGCTTCGCAAATGGAGAGCCCCCGACTCCCTTGTCGGCCTTTTTGTTACTCTAGAGGAGCCCTTGAGGGTTAAAAAATCCAAACATTTATAATACAGCGGAATTAAATGTAGGAGATTTCTATGTGAGACTATTTGTTAATCTTTTCGCAGGGCTTTTTGGGAGACACAGAGCTAAAACGGCCAAGAATTCATACATATTCTCTGCTAAGGCCTGACATGTAGGCGCTCTGCACTTCTCCATCAGTCATCTTCAACTGAGCCTTTTGTCTGAGGTAACTGGAAATATCCACGATTCGGATCTATACTCGGTAGGGATCTCTCATTGGAGTGTTTAATTTCAAAATTGTTAAATATTTGCGGATTCTGAATAAAACTTATTTCCTCGCTAGAATGACTAGATCCATGGTCAGATATTTCTCAAATCGGTATATAATATAATTAAAACTCGTCCAACTTCTTCATATTCGTCATGGCAGATAATGGTTTCTTAAACTTTTCGCAAGGCTTCAAGGATGCAGACCCACAATGACTGAAAGCCCTTCCTACAAAATCTATTAATGTCCTGAACAATCGCTACGGCCTTGCCATTAACTTTTAACCTACGCATTATCTCTCTGAGAGTTTCTTTGACTTATACAGTAGGTTGATCAACACAGACATGAAGATATCCTGCTCTTCTCCCGCAGTAGTCCTCAATTGAGCCTAATGACTCTGCATGTTATGAAAGCACTATAGTTTTATACTCGAAAAGCTCAAATTCTGTTTATTCTTCAGTCCCATACAAATTTTTAATATTTCCGGGTTCTGATATTATACGAATTATTAGACTTATTCATTCACCAGAATAAATATATCCATGGAGAGATATTATTCAACTCAAATCAAACTTAAAGTTAAAGTTTTCGTTAACTTTTCTTCAAATTCGTCATGGCAGATTCTACAGAAACAAATCCCTAGAATCTACTAATGTTTTGAAAAATACCTACGATCTTGCGATTAACTCAAACTAAAACTCGGTCGACTTTTCTTTGTACTTATCTATTCTCAGGGCGATTGCTTGACTGCGATGTTATCCTCAGTAAGGATCAAATTCGACACATTGTTCCCTTCTTCAATGATTTTCTGTATTCGTGAGTAACAAATTTGATATTTGTGATACTTTGGTTCTGACATAATAAGACGCATTAAAGCCGTCTTGGCTCTGCGGCTCTCTTCAACTGTTAGCGCCTCTCATTAGGTACAGAAAAGACACCCTAGGGAGCCGCGGCACCCCATTTGAAAAGCCTACGGCACACATATGACTTTGCGGGAAGGATATAACTGCGAGTCTCCATGCTGTAGCGTTGGTTAGGATTTCGTTTTCGCACTGGGTTTTAAAGTTTTAAAGCTGAGTTCTATGGTATTTTTCCTGATAAGACCCATCATTGGGACTCCACAAAGAGAGCTTATACACCGGGGATCATCTTACCGTAAACATTTCTATCAGTCCTCAGTGATTGGCTCTAATATAGAGGAAGATCTCTTGGACCTTCTCACAAATGCGAGCAGCGACTTAAGGATTCAGACTCTTTCCAACTAAGACTAAATCTAAGGCTTATTTCGAGAATATCGTACGATAAAATAAAAATTGTTAGAATCTTTAGATTCTAGGTTGGCCAGATGCTCTGGATTCGAAAGAAGTTCTACGAGGTAGTTCATATGAAAATATAAGTGGTCGAATCTACTATGGAGGAAGATTTCTCAACTCGAACATAGAACATGAGAAGGCCTGATAGATCGACATGTAATTTTGTCAAAAATATGCTTAGATCCTAGGTGCTGGATATTGCGGCAAAAAATTGAGTATCTAATCTAGAGGAAGGCCTTAGTGGTCGACTTCTTCTTAGTGTCGACTCTATTATATTCGAAGACCTTAATGATAGACTTTAGTTGGAATCTCCTCGAAAAGTTACTTAGATCTGAGTTCTGGAATCTGCAGTACAAGAATTGAATATCTATCTTCGTATATATAAACTCATTGTGGAGCTGCAATCCATGGACCTTTCTCCCATAGTGTATGCAGCGACGTAAGGATTTTTAGCTTGTATTTTTCGGCGGCGGTTGCCTTAAACTAAATCTAAGATTTGCTTGAGTAACTTGGACATAATCGGAATATGAAATCAAAGTCTGTCGAATCATTCGTCGAACAGGGATCTAGCTAAGTTGGCCAGATATTCTGGTTTCGGAAAAGATCTGCGTGGTAATTGAGAGAAAGGCCTTTAATGTCAACTCTCGGGGCGAGGAATGGACCTTAGTTGTCGACCCTAATATAGGGATAGTCCTTAGCGGTCGATTCGTATCACAATGGGCCTCCCAGTGATCGAATTGGAATTGAATCATAAGATCTTAGAGCTTAGATCTGAATGTTGGTATTTTCAGGATAAGAATTTAGTATCTGTCTTCGTACTATGACCTCTATGTGAAGCTTCAATCCATATCTGACTACTCATGATCTGTGTTCATGTAAATTCCCAACATTGTAGCAAAGTAAAGAAGTCGAACTTGACAGGAAGTTGGCGTTCTCGAAACAGACTAACAAATGATGAGATTAACCAAATGTAAATGACTATCTTTTCGTGTATTTTCTTCATTTATACGTTAATATTCAATTTATTAAATTTATGCTCTTTAACTTTGCTTTAGAGAACTCGCGATAAAATGGAAAAAAATGCCATTCTATTGTAACGCCATCTTCACGTCATGTTCTCCTTTTTCTAGTTAGGTCTCGTTTTAATGGTCAATTTCTTAATAATTCAAAGAAATTAGACAAGTAATAGTTCTACGATTAAATACTAATTGCTCATTTCTAGTGAACAACTGTGTGCGTTTCATAGTTCGGCTGAAATTTTACATTTCTCCCTTCCAGATTTGCTTCGAATTTCATTTAGAAAATCATAATTATTTGTTATTGGCCCTAATGAGTTTTATGCCTCTTTTTTCTTGCATTCATAAATTACTACTTCAACATAAACACTTCTAGGCAACTCCATTCAATACTCAAATTTCATAATTGAATAAAAAAAATATTTTTTCCAAAAAAAACCTCACACAGTCTGTGGGAGTAAAGCAGCATCTTAGACATTTTACGAGCGAATTTTTTAGGGGAATTTTTTTAAAAATATTTTTTTTTTCAAAAATCAAATACGATAAGCAAAAAAGAGCATAGGAGAAAAAATCAGAACATAAATTTCACACTTAAACGTAACACTTGAAATAAAATCAATCTGGACACCAGAAAACGGAAAACTGGAGTACTATGTAGTTTGCGCCGAACCCGAATCCCTTTTGCTTGTAGGCACATAAACCAACCAACCATGTGGAAATGTGTTATTCGAAAATTGTATTTCGAGTTCAAATTGCCATTAAAATACAGTAAAAAGTGACCATTAAAAAGGCACGTACTCGCACAATCATACGAGTAAGCAGGGAAGGACGGACGAATGAATGCTTTCATTTTAAAAAGAACGTGCGCAGGCGCACATGCTTGGTAGCCTGCCTAGTCTACTGCAGTCAAGGGATGCTGAATGCACTTGAATGAATTTTATGAGGATTCTTTTTTTTTTTGGTGAAAACAATTATATATGGTTTATTGCTGCAACAAAAGCCACATAAAATTAGACTAAAGGACGCCTTTCTTTGGTTCTTTTTGCAATATTCCCTAAATAGAGAGGGAAGTTGTTTGTAGTTTTAGTCTGGCAACCATATTGTTCCAGTTAAGGCAGCAACCCAGCACCACAGGAGGGTGTTAAGTGTGCCAAAGAGGACAAGTGTCATTGATGTTTGATGCGACGTGCAGCCTTCCTGGGTGGGAGGTGTGTCAAATGCAACACATGTTTCTCCGTTCTTTCTCTTGAGTTTTCTATTTATGTTAAATTTTCCACAAAAAAAATTACTTGTTATCGTTTTTGCTTATCGTTTCTCTCTGTTCTTTTCTCCTCTTTTGCAGTGACATAATGTCTGTTCTACCCGTCAATCATCAGCTGGATCCTAATGGTTTTCCTCGCATGTTTAATGCTCCTAGTTACTATCCGGAAACCATATTTAATGGCCAATAACATTAAACTGCAAAACTCTTTGGAAACTGTGTTAATAATACTCCCCCCGAAAGCCAAATGAATGAATAGCTTACAAAATATTTGTACAGAAAAAACAATGTCTACAAAGATTAAAGAGTGTCTAATATAATCAACTATCCGGATGAGATCCAAGACCTATAGACGATAAAGAGGCAGATAAAAGAAGTTTCCAGTAAAAAAAAACAGGACTTGAGATGTAGATGAAGCTGCAATAGACTGAAAATGTGAGCATTTCATAGAGATCCAAGACCTAAAGACGAAAGAAAAAGGCAGATAAATGAATTTTCCAGTTAACATCCAAACTTGAGATGTAGATGGCGCTACAATATACTGTAAATTTGAGAATTTTACAGAGATTCAAAGGCTATAAACGATAAAAAGGCAGATAAATGAATTTTCTAGTAAAAATCCAAACTTGAGATGTAGATGACACTACAACAGATTGAAAATTTTGGCGTTATACAGATGCCTAATAAAAACAAAGGCAGAGATACAATACCTGTAGTGCCTATAGGTATTATGAACATAACGTTGTGCAACATTCAACAATATTGCTCCAAAAACGTACTTAACTTAAAAAAATAAAGACATTTTATTTCCAGCATTAAGACAAGTTCCTTTATATTAATAAGATTGTCTTCAATTTAAGTATGAAATGTACTTATTCAAATTATCTAAAAATTATACCAAAATCAAAAGACAAATTTTTTTTTGTGTTAAAAAAATCCCAAAGTTTTCCCACTGTCCGGCATTCAATGTTAGGTTTCTAGTTCTATCACGAGCCCAGTTCCTCCTCATTGGAACCAACCTGTTTGATACACAAAATTATCAATAATACGAATATCGGTACCGGAAGGATCTGTCAGACTACCTAGAAAGGCCGACCCCAGTGTATTTAGAGGTCGTTAACTCAATACAGTACATTATCAAAGAAGGTGCTCAATGCTCCCAACTTCCTCCTCATCTCCAGAGCATCGGTAGAAGTCATTGGATTAAATTCCTAACCTCCTAGCGTATTCGGCGATCAGGCAAAATCTCGTCAAAACTGACACTATCCTACACTGAAAAAAAAATTGTCATAAAATTAAAGAATTGCTCCAAAGACGTCATAAGTTTTTAAAATAAGTACATTTTGCGCATAAAATATAGATAATTTCATTAACATTAAGTAATTTCCTTAAGTACATTTTCTTAATTTTAAGTACAAAATTTACTTATTTTGAAGACTAATGACGTCTTTGGAGCAATTCTTTAATTTTATGACAATTTTTTTTTCAGTGTAGAAAGTCTTTTTTTTCTCTCTAGTGCGATGAGATATTTTCACCTTCTTAGGTCATATTTTTGGCAGATTTGTCCAGCTACGCTACCGGTGTCGATTTCTGCCCATCACTCATGGGATTGCCTAACAAAAGTTATAGAATTTTCTCCAACTGAAATCGATTCTGAACCACTCTGCTACATTGCAAAGCACATAATATAAAACAGAGATGCCAACCGTTTGTGAATTTTTAAATGGATTGGAAATCAAAATGCAATAATCACAGGGTCATTATACGAGTATCCTAGACAGAAAGATGAAAAAAACTGTCCTTATTTTAAATATTTGAGCCATGTTGTTCTAATCTTTCAAATGATTACATTTCATATTACAAAAATTAAGACAATTTCCTTAATGATTGCAAATAAATCCTTATTATAAAGTGAATTGTCCTTATTTTAAGTAAAAATTTGTTTATTATAAAGGTAAAGACAGCTTTGAGCCAAATCTTTAAAATAAGTAACACAGTTTGTTAATATCTGGGCCTTCTAAAGTTGAACAATTTTTAAAATCTAAATTGGTAATAATTTCAGTATGTTGACTATGTTAAAACAACAATGCCTAACAACGTCCAAATTGATTTCAATTTGATTTTGAAATTAATTCGTCAATATAAACAAAGTCGGCTTTACAAACTCGGAAAACGGTCTGACCTCAAATCTATATAGGCTATTTTCAAAACTCCTCTTCTGTAAATATTTACCAAATATATATATAGATGGAAATCGGTCATATAATGACTGTCAAAACCGCAAAAAAACTACTTAAGTAATTTTGTAAATGTTTGTAATTCTTTACGTGAAATATAGCAATAATTTTTATTTTTTAATTTTAAGTTTAACCCAATTAATGCAATACTACAACAAAGAAAAATGTAAAATTTAAGATAATTAATTGATTTTAGTTATAA
Organism: Eudasyphora cyanicolor; assembly: GCA_963930755.1. Lineage (NCBI taxonomy): Eukaryota > Metazoa > Arthropoda > Insecta > Diptera > Muscidae > Eudasyphora > Eudasyphora cyanicolor. The sequence continues at coordinate 16,472,141 of OZ005735.1, read as the reverse complement.
GAAAAAAATAATAATAATAAAAACTAAAAGAAATACAATTAAAAACATAATATTGATAGTTTTCTTAGAGATATTTAAAAAAATAATAAAAAAAATTTGCTGTAATTTTTTGCTGCTAACAATATTCTAGCCTCTTGGTTTGGCGCTTCATCTGGAGACTGCCGATTCCTCGGAAGTAGCAACCACATTCTCAAGGAATTGTGACGTTATTCTCAAGGCATCGGAATAGGTGACCTTGTTCTTAAGGAATCGGTTCCGTCACACATATTTTTGCTGCAGCTCTTCTTTCTGTTGAAAGAACAATGTCAGTTGGTCCTGCAATTTCCGCAGCGATGCGGTACTTTTTCCGAGCACCTCGTATGAACTTCTTCAACCACAAGTAATAGTCTTGCCCCGATGTAGACACCTAACTTTTGGAACTACAGTGATATTTTATCTCCTTTTCAGCAACACTTAGTTCTGCAGTCACGACTGGTGATGTGGTCAGAGGACTTGACTATGTTATACTAATTATACTAATACTAATGCTATTGCCAGACTTGACTCATCTCAGAGAATATGACTGGAAGATACTGAAAAAATTCGTGTCTAGTACCGATTTTCTGTAACCCATGGGGTATACAAATAATAAATAAGGAGCGCACAACAGGCCGAACCACTGGCAGAAGTGTATGTCAATGGACATTAGACGTTTAAACGTCTCCTCTATTCAACCTAACCTAACCTAACCTATGTTATACTAAAGCCTGGTACAACGAGTCAGCTCTAAAGCTATCGAGCAAACCCTCTAATCGAATCAAATGGGAATGCCCTTTTAACACTTCTGGGTGGAAACATAACTATACGACCTCAAAATTGGCGTATAGAGGGAGGGACCAAAACGATTTTAGTTAACTAAAAAAACTTTTTAGCTCTATCGCACTTGCCCGTGCAAACCAAAAGATTGATGGTAATATGAACCCACATTCTGAGGGAGTAGCGACTGCGACAGAACCAGGTGCAGAACCAGGTTCTGATCCGTTTGTCGCCAGCGGACTGCAAATTGTTGTTGATGTCATATTAAGGCCCAACACGGACGGAAGAATGGCAATACGGACACGGTACGACAATGAACCAACGACTTCGATTTACCTGGGCACACTAGACACGCTACAGGGCAGCATAATAGACTAAACCTCCCAAAAAACGGGAAATCGATTGATCCGGTCTGAGATGCTGACTAGTCTGAAAACCCAAGTAGGAGCGATTATTCATCACTGCAGGAAGGGTCGGAAAAATCTGACACGCTTATCTTTGCCCGGTTAAAGGTTTGAGGTTCAAACGTGATAAAAGATCCCCTTTTCATTCCAAATCCAACGAAGGTAATACTCATTTTAGAAAAAATCAGGTGAGGTCGGTAAAGATTAATGTACAAACCAGAGACCCGACGGAAAAGGGATGGTTATGGCAACTACATTTGTAAGGTTGTTGGACGGGATACGGGTTATCTATTCAGTGATCAAGAAAGGCTATTCATCAACATTAACTGTGGGGACGGAAAATAGTCGTTGGTAAAAACTAGAGAGCATAATGGCCGAGACGGTTATAGGCGTCCATGAAGCTATCTTTATAAGTTTATTGGAAGGGTAACGGCTCTGCTCACTGATCAGGAAAGGCTCTTCAACAAGAGGAACTGGAAAACCGTTTTCAGATTCGATCGTGAGAACTTTAACACGATAAAGAAGACCCATTTCCGTTCCAAATCCGACGAAGGCAATCCAGGTCGGAAAAGGGTAAAGTAAAAACCAGAGAGCACAAGGCTAGGGACGGAAATAAGCGATCCTGCAACTTGTCATTTTTAGTTTTTTTTTTGCTCTGCTCACTGATCAGGGCTCTTCATCAAGAGGAACTTGAAACCCGTTCTGGGGTTTCAAGCGTGAGAACCCGAACGCAATAAAGAAATCCCTCGTGATGGACAGTCTTTCCATTCCAAACGAAAACAATCGATATCAATCGGGTATCGGCTCTGCTCACTGATCAGGAAAGGCTTATCAGCAAGAGGAACTGGAAACCCGTCCTGATATTCGATTGTGAGAACTTTAACACGATAAAGAAGGTCCATTTCCGTTCCAAAACCGACGGAGGCAATCCAGGTCGGAAAAGGGTAAAGTAAAAACCAGAGATCACAAGGCTAGGGACGGAAATACGCGATCCTGCAACTTGTCTTTTTTAGTTCCTTTTTTTGATCTGCTCACTTGAAACCCGTTCTGGGGTTTCAAGCGTGAGAACCCGAACGCAATAAAGAAGTCCCTCCTGATGGACAGCCTTTCCAGTCCAAAAGAAGACAATCGATATCAATCCCTACTGGGGAACTAAGTCGTTGTAGTTCACGTCGAGAATGGTGGATCAAACTTTCTAGGTTGGAGTAGTCTTGGTATCAGCCTGTAATAAGGCACCAACTTCCACCTCTTAGTGGGACCTCAGGCAGGAGCAATAATCCATCACTGCAGGAAAGATCGAAAGATCGAAAAATCAGACTCCCTTATGCTTTTCCAAACAAAACGCATAAAAAACCAGAGCACAGAAGGCCATGATCAGAAAACAAGCAATCCTGCAGATAACTTTTTAAGTTTGTTATGCGGGATCTGGCTCTGCTCACTGATCACGAAAGGATTTTCATTAAGAGAAACTTTAAAACCATTTTGAGGTTCCAGCGACAAAGAAGTCCCTCTTGGGACCAGTATTCAAAATTCAACCAAATGCAACTTATGCTGTATCTGACATTGATAGGTCAGGTACTGTAGGGTTCTTGAGACGACCAGTTACGTTATCTAGTATACCATAGTAGAGGACCAGTTGGGACCAGTATTCGAAGTACAACCAAATGCAGTTTATGCTGTATCTCCGACGTTAATGGGTCAGCTACCGTAGGGTTTCTTTTAACGTACATATGTCACAAGTTGGCAATTCACCACCTTCAATGACAAAGCCAGTGTAAATTTACCGGTAGTTTTCACACAAAAGGGACAATCTGTGAACCAGATTCCGTTCTCAGTGAACCTATCTCCTGTTTGGTTTTGTACGGGTCCAATTTCCCGTTGACATCGTGTAATTTAATTTGTATTTCATATTTTCTATTTTCCTGTTGCACTTAAATTGATTTACTAAATGAGGGTGGCAATACTCCATGCCATCAACTTAAGAACCGTTATTTGTTGTCTTTTGATAATGGCAATACTGTTCTCCTTATTATAAATACATAGGTATTATTATGGTAAAGTGGTTGCCAAGACAACATTTTTCAAAACAACTTACTTTCGAAGGCAAATAATCGCTAGATAAATTTCCCGAATTTGCAACAGAGTTTTCTTAAAAGTGTTGTCCACCATCATGGAATATAGCTACAAAAAAGAACGTCGACATTTTGGTCATTCGGTCAATTTCAGCAATAAAGATGAAATTCTCTTTTCGGAAAATTCGAATCGTGAGAATTCCAAACCTTATATACTACGCAATCCCATAGATCGAGAAACACAATATGCAAATCAAATGTCCTTGAGTGTGGCCAACACGGAAAGGGCCACCTACAAACATACTGGCATTACCCATAACGAGGGAGGTTGGCCGAAGGACATTAATATGCATGATCCCGAACAGACTGTACGGTATAAGCGTAAGATAGAGAAGGACGAAAATTATATTACGCAAGTGATGAACTTAACCAAACCCATGGAACAGTATATTTTTCAAAATAATGCTGTTAATATATATGAGAATTATTTCGATGAACTGGAACCGGCACCCTTACCCGAACCTTGTCGTTCGCGTACGGTAAATGTTTATCGAGATCCGAATCCTATAAAGGTACCCGTGACCCATCTCAGTTGGTCACCAGATGGTGGCATAAAGATGGCCGTTAGTCATTGTGATATGAAGTTCCAGGGCGATAAAACAGGTCAAAAGTGTAATTCATATATTTGGGAAGTGGAAAACCCTAACGAGCCTTATTTGACGTTGGAGCCCAAGGTACCTTGCGTGTGTTTGGAATATAATCAAAAAGATCCCACAAGTTTGGTGAGTGGCATGTACAATGGTCAGGTGGCCGCTTGGGATACTCGTCATGGCAAATTCCCTGTAATGATTAGTGAAAGGGAAATATGTCATCGAGATCCGGTGAATTCGGTGCTGTGGAATAACTCGAAAAGTGGCACTGAGTTTTTCTCTGGTGGCTCGGATGGCCAGGTATTGTGGTGGGATACTAGAAAACTGACGGAACCATTGGATCGTTTGCTTATGGATCCGGTAAAAAGTGATGAACAAGATTTATCTCGTTCTTATGGCATATCGGTTTTGGAATATGAAACCACTATACCCACGCGATTTATGGCTGGCACAGAGATGGGCATGTTGTTCGGTTGTAATCGCAAAGGCAAGACACCCATAGAGAAAATACAATTGAGAGTGAGTAAGAAACGAAATGGGTATAGACTATAACTGCCTATGGTGGAAATTTTAGGGATTTAGGGATTTTTTTCTATTCAAATGTATTAAGCATGCATTCCATTCATAGTTTGCTACCTTTTTCAGATGATGTGTCATTTGGGTCCGGTTTATGCCATAATGCGCAATCCCGCTTTCGTTAAGAACTTCCTAACTGTGGGCGATTGGTGTGCTCGCATTTGGTCGGAAGATTGCCGAGAAAGTTCTATAATATGGACTAAAAGCAGTAATGCCATGCTAACCGATGGATCATGGAGCTATACAAAGTAGGTGCTATACGAAACTGTTAGGCCTTATATTATAAATTAAAATATTTGCTTTGGTTTTCCGTAATATTTCACATGTATAGCCTTGCCTTTTTGGCGCCACCTACATGTAACATATTTCCCAAAGTCAACGAAATTGAGCTAGGCGGCTCCAGGTTTTTTCTTATAGTGAAAATTAAGATATTAGCCTGCTTTTCCGCAATATTTTACATGTTGAGCCTTGCCTTTTTGGCGCCACCTACATGTGACATATTGCTCAAAATCAACGAAATTGAGTTTTTTTCCTCCCCCAGAGTCTCGCAATTCTTTATAACCCGCATGGATGGAGTTCTAGACACTTGGGATATATTGCAACAACAAAATGAACCTGTTCTCACGGTCAAAGTCTGCGATGAACCCTTGTACTGTGTACGTACCAATGAGAATGGTAAATTTGTCAGTTGTGGCAGTAAGTTGGGAGCCACCTTCCTTATAGAAGTTTCCGAAAATATGGTGTCTTCAAATAAAAATGACAAACCTTTGCTGACAGCGGTATGTGGAAATACATATGTGTAAAAAAAAAATTACAGTGATACTTTTCATTTCCTCCCCTCTTTCAGATGTTTGAACGTGAAAATCGCCGTGAAAAAATTCTGGAAGCAAAATCTCGAGAAATCAAACTTAAAGTGAAAACCAATCAAGGTCAAGATCAAAACGACTTGACTATGTTGAATGGTAAGGTGAATGTGGCACCTTTTCAGTCGGTTTGTGAGCAGGCTGAAGCGGAGTATTTCGCCGCTGTGGAACAGGAACGTTTGAGAAGGATTCCGGGCAACAAGCGTAGGTGCTTAGAGATGCGTTTTGTTTTCTGGGTTCGTGGACATTTATTGTAATTCGTATGGATTTTTTTTTTTAATTTTTCAGAGGACATGGACGAAACTGAGGTTTCTGAAGCAGAGAGTGGGGTAAAAACGTAATCGATTTAATGCGTTATGAGAATTGACACTTAATAAATTTACATTAATAATTTGAATTGATTAAGTGATTGATTAGTGTGCACTGGTATTAAAGTTATAAGCTTTTGGTACAAAATGGCCCATTTGTGTGGGAGGTACCAAAAGGAGCGTGGCAATAATGCCCATTTTCACTGCATTGTAGGTACTATTAAACCATTACACTGTACAAAATTTCAAGACTTTAAATGCACAGGTAATAAAGTTATAAGCTATTAACTTTTGGTTCAAAATTGTCCATTTGTGTAGGAGGTACCAAAAGGGGCGTGGCAACTTCGCTCATTTTTCTCGAGGTAATAGTGACTAATAAACCAATACTATGTGTAGAATTTCAGAGGATTCAAATAAGTAGTATAGAAGTTATTAAATAAACAATATTTCACTAAATATTAACCCTTTGTGGGGGAGGTACTAGAAAGAGTCGACCAATATGGCCCATCTTCGAACTTAGCCGGAGATAGAAGAAAATATTACCACATACCAAAAAACAAGTAAGAAAGTTTCAGTCGGGTAAACCGACTAAGGTATACCCTCACTTTGTGAGTAATGTAATATATAACATTACACTAAAAATCTGTCAATTTGTGTGGGAGGTACCGAAAGGGGTTTTTCCAAATACATTGCAGTGTGCCAAACTATAAGCGTTTATGTGCACTGATATATTAAGCTCGTATCTTTAACTATGTAATTTTGGTATGATTTTGTCATATTGTGTGGGAGGTACAAAAAGGGGCGGGGTGATAACTCCCACTTTTTACAGGACTATGGGCACTATAACAGCATTACACTGTACAAAGTTTCAAGTATTTGTATGCACTGGTATTAAAGTAACAAACCGTTTACTTTTGGTACGAAACGGTCCATTTGTGTGGGAGGTACTAAAAGGGGCTGTACAATAATGCCCATTTTATATCGGATTATAGGTCCTACAAAAACATTATACTGTAGAAAATTGCAAGCATTTTTATGCACTTGTATTAAAGTTATAAGCAGTTAAATTTTGATGCAAAATGGTCCATTTGTGTGGGAGGTACCAAAAGGGGCATGCCAACTTCACCCATTTTTCTCGAGGCAATAGCGACTAATTTACTAATATTATGTGTAGAATTTCAGAAGATTCGAATAAGTAGTATATAAGATATTAAAGAATCAATATTTCACTAAATTTTAACCCTTTGTGTGGGAGGTACCAGAAAGAGTAGACCAATATGGCCCATCTTCGAACTCATCCGGAGATAGATATAAATATTACCGCATACCAAATTGGAAGTCAATCGGTTACTCCTTTCGAGAGTTATCGTGCGCACCAGCCAGCAGACAGACGGACGGACATTCCTCATTCGACTTAAAATTACCCAAAACGAATATCCGCCGAACATACTTGGGGTCTTAGGCCACTCCTTCGATGTGTTACACTTTTTTCCGTAGCAAATGATATATACCCTCGTATCACTAAAGTGAGGGTATAATAAGATAAAACGAATGAGTCGAACATTTTGTCTTCGTTTTTTTGCATTTAGTAACAAGGTTTGTCGTTGATACAGATAATAAATTGTTTTAAAGCTACATGTGCTGAATAGTCCGCCATTTATTCAGTTTTATCAAAATGGGTGCTCTATTCGGGCGATCCACCCATTTGTTGATGGATGGATATGTCAACAAACAAAATCTTCGACTTTGGGACGACTTCCATCCACATGAGCTCCAAGGACGACCAACGTATCCCAAAAAAGTCGCTGTTTGGTGTGGACTTTGGGCTGACGGCATCATCATCACATCATCGGCATTATTTTATTTAAAGCGACGTGACATTATGGTTAATATCGAGCGCGGGTGATTGACAACTTCTTTTAACCTGATTAAATGATATGGACACTAACATGTGGATTATCAAGGAGCAGGTGATAGGAACTGGCCACAGAGATCGTTCAATGAGACCCAATTCCATTTTTTCTGAAGTGGGGTCTATGCGAATAACCTATAAATCTCAGCAGTCCTCAAAGCCAACATAATACATTCCACTGTTCGAATCGACTTCCTTCATGCGCCAAAGTCATGGAAAATCGGAAATTACCGATTCGCGCCTCCCAGAGAAATCGTTATATATTTCATACATAATGACATACATAATTCAAACAAATTAACATAATTAGATAATAGGCGTGTTTTCGTTACACCATAAGTGCTTAATTTGTATGGGGAGCTAAGCACTATTAGTTCCCGTTGAAGTTTGGTGCTTGTGTTCCTGTCTTAATCGAGTATGATGTTGCCAGATTGGGCACCCTATATTTAGCAATATGGCATCCCATTTTTGTAGAGATTTTTTCAATTATTGTGAATTAACGGGAAGAAGAACAAAAATGGGAAATTATTTTAATATTTGCAAAAAGAGTGTAAACAATTGAACATAGAATAGTAAATATATGTTTTATAAATACTTTTCACGAATTGTTTGTCTGTTTCGCACTGTTCTTTCTTCGCAACTCATGACACCATTGCTACCAGATAGTGAAAATCAGCCACTTATTGCTTATGTGTCAGTTAGTGGAAGTCAGTTTCGTTGCAAAGTGCTAAACTAAAATTGCTAGCTTGTAATGAAAACATGCCTAATATCACAAACATACATAACATTAGGCATGTTTTCGTTACAAGCTAGCAATTTTAGTGTAGCACTTTGCAACGAAAACAACTGACTTCCACTAACTGGCACATAAGCAATAAGTGGCGGATTTTCACTATCTGGTAGAAATGGTGTCATGAACTGCGAAGAAAGAAACAGACTAAAAATTCGTGAAAAGTATTTATAAAACATATATTTACTATTCTATGTTCAATTTGTTGTTCTTCTTCCCGTCAATTCACAATAATTGATAACAATCTCTCCAAAAATGGGATGCCATATTGCTAAATATATGGTGCCCAATCTGGCAACATCATACTCGATTAAGACAGGAACACAAGCACCAAACTTCATCGGGAACTGATAGTGCTTAAAAGTGCTTAGCTCCCCATACAAATTAAGCACTTATGGTGTAACGAAAACACGCCTATTATTTGCATTTAAAAATAATAAATGTTTAATCAAATGTCCTTTATTTTTAATATTCTTGAATTTTGTTTTATTAAGCATTTACACCTTTTTGAAAGGCTCATAACAGTAAAATGCAAACAAACAATCGAACGTCATCTACGATTTTGACAGTTCATTGAAGTCTAAAAAAATGGCTAGAAAATCAGCTGTTCGCTGTACTCTACCTTGTTCAATATACCTTGGTCCATATGTCAGATTGAATCAACTGATTCGTTACGCTACGGGGGCGTTACGGTTACGTTTGCCTAACCCAGCCTTTAGTATCACAAAAGAAAGTCCGAATTTACACTAGGCAAGTTTTTTCAGCAGCTTATCATCAAATTCTCTTTTGAACTTGCACGAATAACTCAAAACGTTCAGGGAGAGTTTTTTCCCCCCTCTTGCCGACTGCCTCTCTCTCTCTGGACTTATCGTCGTTTAGTAGAAGAGAGAGGCAGTCGGCAAGACCTGAAACTCTCCCTGAACGTTTTGAGTTCTTCGTGCAAGTTCAAAAGAGAATTTGACGATAAGCTGCTGAAAAACGTATCAGTGTAAATCGTGACAAAAGGGACGCACAAATACAACGGCTGAAAAAAGGGTAACATTTCCCCTTTAGTCGCGCAACAATACTTCCATCTGGAAGTTAGTTTTACAGGACGCCGGACGCTTTCACTGGTATTTAGGAGATACCCTTACATTGAACATTACGATACGTCTATGCCACTAATCTGCCAATGTTGTCAATGTTTTGTCTCTTCGTGAATTCGTCTGGAATTAATTAACTTTTAGTCGAATAAGAAAAATAGAATCCCGTAAAAACATATAGTCACACAGCCACAAAAGACGACACCAAAAAACTAGTTTATACTTTAGCCACTACAGGGGACAAGAAATAGCCAAAAATTAAAATTGCAGTTGAATTAAGTATGTCAAACACGGACACCGGCGATACAGTTAATATTGCAATGGAAGATACCATTTGTGAAGATTCTCAATCAGGAAATAGTGATTTACCCCCACGTGAGGCTTTGGTAAGTTTGAGGATTGTAGCGAGTGGACACACTAAATCCCATGGACAAGATGTGTGAGACCACCCACTACCTACGTGCTAATCTATTTTTTAATCTGGATTACAGATAACAACTGCTATTAATTTTCTGCAAAATGCCAAAGTACGCCATACTACACTGTTACAAAAACAACAATTTCTAAGGTCTAAAGGTCTAACCGAACGTGAAATACAAATGGCTTGCGAAAGGGCCGGAGTATTTTCCCAGGATCCTAATGCTCCAACTGTTATAAATATGGGCATTAATGCTACACAGACGCATGCTCAACTGGCTTTACAACCTGCCAGTCTTACGACTTTTGGTCGTATCAAAGAGATACTACATTCCATGGCGCTTTTAGGTGGTGTAGCATATGCTATATATACATTTTGGAAGGTAAGAAAGGCTGATGCGATATGCCAAATCGTGCGTTTAAACTAATTTTCTATACCTATGTATGTTCCATTTATTAGAAATTCTTGGAACCTTTTCTATTTGGTTCGAAAAAGAAGAAAACAATGGACGAAACCTTATCGGATATAGACAAAAAAGTGGATACCCGCATAGGAGAAGTTAAAACAGAATTGACCCAGGTGAAAGAGTCTTTGGCTCGCGATCAGCGTGATCACGCACAGCAATTTATGCGTGAATTCAACCAATTCAAAAGCGATTTGGAGGCTATTAAAGGTTTATTGTTGAATCGCAAACAATTTGCCTCACCTTTAGTTACGGGCGGACCAGCTTCCATACCGGCTTGGCAATTGTCTTCATCATCGCCTCATCACTTACGCCATCACAAAGACAGCCAGTCGGATGACAATGAGAAGGGCGATGATGTTGGATCCGGGTCGGGCTCCTCTGAAACTGAAGTTGTTACCAAAAACAGTGATTCCAGTTTAGAAATTATGTAAATTTGAAACGTTTTTTAAACAAATGTCTAGATCCGCTTAAAAATACATAGAAGAAAATATCCAGAAGAAATAATTATGCGAATTTTTCGTATAAGCGCATAAGTACGTGACGTTTATAGTTCTTTATAATCACAGCTTATTTATTTAAGTAAATTGATGATTTGATAAGATTGTATTTGTGGAATACAATGATGATACATATATATAGTCCTAATCTAATCATGTATGTGTCCGTTGTCTCTGTCATTACTAACTAAACTATAGCATCTAATTCCATTTCTCATTCTCTTTATTTTTTTGTTTGTTTACAACCTTATCATTTTTTTGTACAAATGTAGTCATATAAGTTAAAATTTAACCTTTAAAATTTGTGTTTTTTATTCAGTTTTTTTATTTTGCTTTATAATTTTTAGGGTTAAAGCGCATATTCATACCGATATTATTCAGGTTAAATAAAGTAAGGCAAATAATGTAACGATAGTTTATATGCATGGTTTACAAATCAGGGTTATATTTTCAACATGATCGGCTCAGAAACGAATTCTCTTCAGGGCCAGGAGATGTAAACGGAAGGATCCTTTATATGGGGGCTATATAAGAATATGGAGTCGATTTAATCAGGGTTGTTGTAGAATCCGATTGTTGTCGGAATCGGAATTAAAACCGAGAAAAAAAATAATTGTGGTGTCGCAGAAGGTTATTTTTCGAATTAAATTCCGGACAACAGTCGAAAAAAAATAATTTGTTGTCACAGAAACGGGTATGTTCTGGCACTCACTTGGAGCATCTCACGTGAAATGTCTCAAAATGGAGGTGTTCTACAAGGCACTATCACGTGTGAAAATCGTATGGTTTGGCAGGCAAATCACATGTTACGCATTATATAAATATAATTTCGACATCCAATATTCTCTGCAGTTGTACGACCTCGCTATTCGTCCCGTAAAGTAAAGGTGAGAAGTGAGATGAATGCGAGGTTAGTACCAGAACAGGGTTTTCTCGATTTCAATTCCGACAGCAATAGGATTGCAACCCTGAATGCATTTTCGGTTCAGAAACGCATTCTCTAGAGCGTCAAGAACTGACATCGGAGGGGACCTTTATATTGGGTCTATATCAAAACATGGACTGTTGTACCCTGATTTTCACTAGGGACGATTTAATGCTGTATAAACTATAAATGTCTAAATTTCAGCCAAATCGGTATAAAAATGTGTTCTACAGAGCGCCTAGAAAAGTAATCGGAAGGAACCTTTATACATATGGAGACTATATCAAATATGCTTCTGTGCCCCTTTCCCTAAAAATTGGACTTTGATCACAGGAATAAATGGACAGAGGGACATAGCTAAATTGACTCAAAACTGAATTTATGTCAATCGGTATAATAAAGTAAGGGGCTATCTCTTACCACCAAAATTCATATTTCACATTTCAAAAATCTTTTTAAAGTATGGCCACAAATACCAACCCAAACAGCTAATTACACTAGTTTTAAGCCGTTATCTTTTTGTGTAAAATGACCCATTTGTGTGGGAGGTACCGTGGAAATAGCGCCCATTTTTCTCAAGCTAACCAGGGTTGTTGTAGAATCAGATTGCTGTCGGAATCGGAATTGAAATCGAGAAAAAAATATCTTTTTGTGACTCCAAATTTATTTTTTCTCTCGTTGTGGGATTCGACTGTTGTCCGAATCGGAATTGAAATCGAAAAAAATAACCCTCTGTGACACCAAAGTTATTTTTCTTCTCGGTTTCAATTCCGATTCCGACAACAATCGGTTTCCACAACAACCCTGAATAGCTACTAATAACACTGTGTGCACCGTTTTTTCCTGTGTATCGCGTTTTAGAGATATTTAGCCACAAAGTTAGCTGGGTAAACAAAAGAGATTATTAAATTCAGCGACAATTTTAGTATAAAGGGCTTCGGAAAAGACTTTCCGTGTCAAAGAACAAAATAAGGGAGACACTTCTACAACTATTTCTCCTAAAACAGCCGACACCGCCGCTCATCTCCTTACCCTGAAAATCCCCCTCTAAAAATAATGATACGACAATAGTCGTACAATTCCATGGATTCTTTAAATGATGTATTCGACAAAAATATTCCTTGTAAAAAATCACTATAGGTCCCCACAACTTACTTTAATGGCAATTCAGTGTTTTTTTATATACATCGTATTTATTCACAAAGTTTGCTGGGTAAAAACATTGTTAGTAAATTCAAAAGGTTTAGAAATCGATCGAGATTTTTGATATATCATTCGTGCCAGCAAATATGATAACTCTAGAAAGTATAGCCCATTTCAAGCGTCTGATTGCTGTGGCCCATTCGGGCCACGTATCTCCCTCGGTGAATCATCCAGATGAATCGCAAAGAGTGCCGATTCGTTTTAAAGCAAACCTTAACATCACAGGTGGTGGGCCATCGCAAGAAGGGTCTTATCGTCATTGGAGCAGGCGGCAACAGACCTATTGCAAACGGATTTGGCTGTAAATCCAGTATGTAACCTTTATCATAAAAAATAAAATTTTTATAGTTCAAAATTTACTTTTTTTTTTGTGTTGAGTTGTTTGTTTGTTAACAATATTTGTAGTTACCGAAGTGTCAAAATACTTTTTTCGACGGCTACTGTCAAAAGTTGCCATACATAAGCTAAGTTTTATTTCAGTTGCTTTGCCATTTGACAATTCAACTGAAGTTTGGTTACAATCCATAAACGTCTCGTAAATAGCCCATAATATTAGTACATACACAAGTGCATATTTACATTGCTCACAAAGTGAGGGTAACCTTAAATAAATTAAAACATTTCTTTGTTTTGCAACTACAATTTTTTTTTATTTGTATTTTTCGAATATTGAGTTATTTTTATAGTTTAACAAAAAATGTTTTTTTTTGTTTTCTCTTATATCGACGATTTTCAATCATTTTGCTAAAGATGTGTGTGGTGTGTGAGTGTGGTATTTCTCTTTATAATATAATGGTGGTGGTGGTGGATAATGGAATTGATTGAACAAAAAAATTAACTTTTCAAAATCAAATTAAAATTTATTTCAAACATAAAAATTAGCAAATTCATTCATTTTTGTGTGGTTTCTTTCAGCCACATCAGTGTTATATTGTGAATTGTATCTGTTAAGAGAAGTTGTTGAAAAACAAATTTAAAAAAAAAACCGTTTCCGGTTGGAACAAATTTAAAGAATTTAAAAAAATCTAGTTTGCATTTATAGATATATGTCCATTGTTTTGTGTCTGTGTGTGTTTCGTTTTTTTATTGTATCTATTATATAATAAACGTGTATTTTAAAAGTACGTATAGCATATTGCTAATCTAAAGCCTTAAAAAAGCTTTAAAAATTACGGCAATTGCATTTTTTTTTGAAACTTGTTCATTATTTTTTTCTTTTTGTTGTTAAAGAAATATTTGAAAATTTCTTCCTTTCAAATACTTGTACAATTTTGCTAATAAATATTAGGAAAGTGGGGCGGGAGGGGTTAGGCAGGTGTGTGGTTTTTTTCTTTTTGAAGAGTTAATGTCATATTTATAATGTTGAGATTAGATTTTAAAAAATTCGTTACATTTTTTCTTTTGAATGTAATTTATGTGGGGAATGGGAGTGTTCTTGATTTTTAGCTAATTTTTGTGTTTCGGGGTTTTGGGTTCTTTCTTTTTCTTTAAATTTTAAATTAACAATATAATTTAATTTCTCTTGTTTTGTACATTAAAATGAGTGATTTTTCTTTGTTTTCTTCTTCTTTTAGTTGATGATTATGAAATGATGAAAAATTCTTAAATATATGTATAGTTTTTTTTTTGCTGTTTGTTTGTTTATAGCATATAATTAATTATAAATTAGATTTATATAGAAAAACGTTGTATAAATTATAAAAAAAGAAAAACTTCTATAAAATAGAATTAATTATAAAAAAATTGCCACAAATGATTTCATCTCTCTTGATCTTTGTCTTCTTAAATAGTATTATTACATGGTTATATGTATGTATGTATGTGTGTAACTTTAGATGTGTGATTTTTAAAGTTTTACTCAAACTTTTAAGGCTTAAGACCTAACAAAAAAAAATAAAACTAAAAACAAATAATATATACAAAATAGAAATAGAATAGATTTAAAACAAATTCTTAGTCGCACAGATCAGGCAACCGAAGGAAGGTACTTAAAGGGTTATTTAATAGTAAACCCAGCCATTTTAAGAGATATAAGCTGTTTGACAAAAATAAAAAAAATTTAGGTTTTGTATCTGTAAAACACAAAATAAAAACCTCGATCGTCCGTCTACGATAATTTCTGTTCAAGGGCCCTAAATCTACTTTTGGGCGAAAAAGAACCTTCAATAATTTGTTAAGTAATTCAAATTGATTTCTTATATATCGCTCTTATCAAATTTATTTTATATCGTTCCACAAATTTCTTTTATATCAAATCAAGGCTTTTGGTTTCAAAATGTGTTTTTAATTAACTTATAAAAGGAGAATACACTTCTAGAGCCAAATAATTTATTAAAAAAAAACAGTTTAAAATCCTTTAAACTAGTCATTTCCAATGCATTTTTTTCAATTGACAAGAAATAAAACGGCTTCTTGACATTTACATTCTCATTTTAAAAAAGTACAGAAGTTCAATAAAAAGTATATATTAAGCAAAAATAAAATTTCTCGAATATTAATTTTCGATAGTATTAACATGGGTCCGTAAATTACACTGGTTATATAGATATGGTAAGAAATTAGTTTAAAACAATAAGAATTGGCAAGAGCATTGCTTTAGAGGCATATTTGAATAGACCAACTCAAAACAAGATGAAAACTCGATATCTCGCTTAGTTATTGAGTTAGACGACGTTAAAGTTTGAAATAATCAAAAAAAAATCGTGCATTTTTCGTAAACTGACCTCCATATGACAAAAATTCGATTACCTTAGTTATCTAGGAGCTCAAGGTGATGTTAAATTGTGATAAAATCTAAAAATTTTTTTATTGTTCTGAGCTCATTTGAGTGGGAAAAAACGAAATAATTGGGTAACATCGATAACAATCGTGTTACTGTTACGATTTTTTTTCTATTTTTTATTAATTTCATTTCAATATCAAAACTAAGTAAGCGCAATGACAATTGAATACTATAGACGTCGCATTTTATTTACAGACTTCATCCGCCAGGTGGCGTGCGAGCAGCCTTTCTCTCATTCTCAAATTCCTCTCTCAATTATCTACCTGTCAAAACATGCAGACTTTTTTGTACTCAGATAATTTCTGAGAAGGATTGAGTATTTCAGTTTGTTTTGTTGTTGAATGTTTTGAAGTTGCAATATAATAAAATTAATGATGAAAATCTTCTCACTTTGCATAAAAATAAAAGTATCTATCCTCTCTTTGTAAAACGCTCTCTTTACAGTTTAGCCAGGCAAAGCGCCATCTTCAATATGCAGACATACTAAACGAATTGTCAAACTCCATGCGACGTCTATAGTATTCAATTGTCGGTAAGCGTTCTTTTAATTTTCCATTAAAAATAAAAAAAAAATTTAAATTTAACGTCCGATAGCCATATAGCTAAGGGAGATATCGATAACTAGCAATTTAATTGTTTTTATTTTGAGGTGCTTTTTACAAATATGTAGTCACAACGGGGAGCCTCGTATAGCATGCTCTCCCCCATATTTATTCACGTGGGAAGTCAATGTGAAATATATGTATATATTCTTAAGAAATCTCTTCAACTGTTCGACTGTTTCCTATTTACAACAATAGTAAACTCTTTTATATGAAGATTTATGCATCGAATTTACCAAGCTAATGAAAATTTTTGCTCTAGTTATTCTTCGAAAAAAATTTAAAATAAAAAAAATTACATTCCTTTTCGATTATAATATTGCATTACTTCATTCCTTGAAACCTTAAAAGCCATCTAAAAAAACTTATATTTAAATACCTTTCCTTCGGTGCCACCGTTTTTTTTTTGTCTTAAAAGTCCTTCCTAACCTTAATATAAATACATCTTAGGCTCATTGGCTTAACGCTTCTACTGTTTAAACAGCCGAATTGATAACCGTTTGTGCAGCTGTTGTTGTTATAGCCCCCGCCGTTGAAGAACCCGAATTTGTTGAATTTCCACTTACCAATGAAGCAAAAGCTGCGGCCGCTGCTGCAGATGTGCCTCCCGAGGTTGCAGCCGTTGCTGTTATAGAGACATTCGCCGATGTGGTGGCATGCTCCATTAGAGGTGCAGGCGATAGGGATGTTGTCGAAGATGTGGGCGATGAGCAGTCGCTTTGTAAGCTAAGGGCCGGTGAGGCTGAGGCATGATAATTAGAGGGTGGCGTATGGGGCGACAGATGTGAGGGTGACATACCAGCACCACCACCATAACTGCTAATAGAAGAAATACCACTTGAGGTTGAGGCTCCCGAAGGTGAGGCCATACATGTGGGTGTAGTGTTTGCGGATGATGAGGGTGAAAAGCCCATGGTTGTGGTATTGCTTGTGGTGTAGATTTGTTGATGTTGTGGTGTTGATCCACCACTTGATGTTATGGAAGAGGATGTTGAGTGACCCATTGAGGATGATGAACTGGATGCCTGCGATGATGTTGATGGCAGAGATATAGACGACGAAGATGAGTTCGCCGCGTTTTCGGCCTTTTGTTGTCTTTCGCGTTCACGCTCGCGATCTCTTTGTGGTCGGAAAGCTTCACGCAAAGCTTCAACACGGTTTTCATTGGGACCCCAACGGGCATGACCAGCACTATTCTGAAGCCACACCACCTGAGTGCCCTGCATACATTTGACACTAACGTCAGTTCTGAAATTGAAAAATAAATTGTATTATTATTTAAAAAAATTTTGATTTTCATGCTAAGGTTAATCAAGTACTCTACGAGCGAAAATCTTTTTCATATTATCATAAAACTAGCATAAACTTCTATCGATTTCATAGTGTTATAGATACATATGAATCGAATCTTTTTAATCAAAGGCATACAATACAATATGTATGTAATTGTATCGAATTTTTGTACTTACTTTGGTATGATGTGCTGATAACCATGACGATATTCATGGGCCATACCTAAGACTACCATCGAACGACGTTTATAGATATTCTCTTCCAATTTCGCTAAACTTTTCCACTCGGGAAGGAAAATAATAAAGCTAAAAGTAATAAAAAAAAGAACATAGAATAAATTTAAAAATATTTCCAGAACAATTCTATTCTAAGATCTAAGTAATTACCTTAAAGGTTCCATGGATTCGGAAAGTAATTTATCCACATGCTGCAAAGCGGCATCGATTAATTCCTCACAGTGTGGAGGATTAATTTGAAATGAACCCGATACTGGTTTAAAGTCCAGAAATGGTCTAAAGCAAAAACAAATAAAAAGAGCAACATAACAATCATTAACATCTAAAGGAAGAACAAAAAAGAGAATATTTTTAATGCCTTACCCCCGGGAACCAAAGTAGGCATCTGTATCGGCAAAAGCTGAACAATACTGCCGAAAATAGGAATTAAAGGGCGAAGCGAAGCATTCGAAACTCACACCGAAATGCCGATGTAAACACTCAAAGACCGGTGTCGGCAGAGAGGCCTGTGTCAATTCGGCCTCCTGTGATGAGTTCAGAACATTTCCCAAAAACGTTTGATAACGTTTGAGCAGACACCACACACGTCCAATGAACAAATCAAATTTCTTGTCATCGAAACAATTATAACGATACAGTTGTTCCAACTTTTGCAAGTGCGTTAGGTTGATATATTGAGCATCGGGTTGATTTAAAGTCGATGGGGTGTATTTGATGATCATGTGATCACGATCTTGGACATATTCAATGGCCGGCATTCGAGGAGAAGGTACTGCAAATTGTATAGGATAACACCAGACCTTTTTGAGATGTGGCGGCGGTGGCGGTGGAGTAGGCTCGGGTATTCCATGCTCTTTGAGCAGGCCAATGTGTCTTTCACGGATCTTACGGGCATGCTCGGCCGATAGATGATATATCTTGGCACACAAAGCTTCAACGGAACCTTTAACCGTTTCGGTCAAGTGTGGTTCACACTGTCGCCGCAGGTGGGCCAAACGGTCTTGGAAATCTTCATAGCTGGCGCCCACAGTGCGTCGTAGCCATTGGAACGTGTCTTCAACATTCCATTTGACCACCTTTTTCGATTCGGCCGGTGCTGAGCGGGATTCGATAATGTTCTTAGCCGCTTCGGCATAACGGGACAATTGCTTACGAGCATCGCCGGTAAATTTCGGCTTGACAATCTTTATGGGTATATCGGTCATTATTTCACGATACATGGATGGCGATATTTCGGGCAAACAATTACTGGGCAATAGAGGATCACAGCCGGTGTCTATAACCTTGCGTTCTATTAGCCACCGGTTAAATGAATCCTTGGGAGCTTTAATATTCTCCCTTCGCATACAGAGATCTTCATACGTTTTTACCAATTTCATGGTGTAGGCGGCGCGCAGCGCTTCAATTTCTGGATGAGGTTGAGGCAATAGGGTGGGTGGTCTTTCGACAATCACCGCATTGGTGCACACTTCAAGATCCCATGGGCCGGCCAATACGAATTTCTTCATTGGTGGCGGTTGATGGCCATGTGGATGCAAATGCATATCATCCGATGGTCGTCGCTTCAAATGATGATGCTGCTGCTGTTGATGCTGCTGATGTTGTTGTTGCTGCTGCTGTTGCATGTGAGGATGATGTGGATGATGATGCATTGGTGGCATTTGTCCGGTTGAATGGGAAATGCCTAAGGGATCTGTTAATGGATCAAAGGGTCGTGCTCCGGGCATTTCCCACAATGATTCTCCGGTAATTTTATTCCAATAGTAAGGACGATTTTCACGTTTTGACCAAAACTTGCGCCATCCCTGATTTACCAATTCTGCAGTCAATTCTTCGCCATAACCTCCACCAGCTGCTGAATACATGGGCGGTGGTCCACCATGTGGTGTGTGAGCCATTATCTGTTCCATAGGGTTTGGCCCAGACTTTATGGGGGTTGAGGGCGATGAACAAGTCGGACCGGCTGGTGAATTTGCTCCAGTTATAAGGCTAGTCATAATACCACCACCAACGCCACCCACACTTGTGGAGGGTGAATTTGGATCGGGATGGGGATGTATTAAAGACGTTAACGCCGATGTCGAGGCTGTTGCAGCCGTTGCTGTGGGTGTCATCGTTTGTGATCCCACTATCAATGAGTGTTGAGGATTATGCATATTTGCTGTGGCCGTATTGTGTGTTGAAGCTGTTAACTGATCCCAGGCGGTTTGATTATTGCTAATGGGATTTTGTGCTGACATATTCATGTGTGTCACCATGGGACTGACGGTGCCGGTTGAAGCAATCACACTTTGCGGCATTAAACATCCGCTGGTCATGGGCATAATAGTTTGTTGCGTTGGATGTGCAGCATGTGGATGCGGATGCATAGCATGATGAAGATTGTGTAGATTATTATTAGCTGCCATGGTGATAGTGCTATCCTAAAGTGAAAGAGAGAGATAGGGAAATTTAAAAAATATTCATCATAGTTGTACAATATTTTTGTTGCCTAGTGTAAATTTCTATTAAGCAAAAATCTCATACAAAGAGGCCCACTTGCTCTATGCAAATGCACAGCTGTTAGAACAGCAAAACACCCCACCCCCTTCTTCATTTTCACTTGTGAAAGACTGTTACTCTTAACATCATCAACTTAACACTGCGGCAATTCTCCAACGTGTATAAATAAGAGCGCACATTTATATTCAACGCTAAAAACCATAACAAATCCCCGTAAAACACAAATAATTAAAACAAAAAAGGTAAAAAAAAGTGTATAAAATGTTTGCTAAAAGTATAGAAAAGAAAAAAATGTAAAAACAAACGTTTAAAACACTCAAGTAAACAAATAACGCACAGCAACAGCAAATAAGAAACCCACAGAACAAATGTACAGCGGCGGCCGGCGGCCGACCGGGTCAGTTTGTGCCAGACAATCAAGCTGAACACACGAGGAGGACAGGCAATCGAAGTAGATGGGTTGATGAAAAAAAGTAAATAGTAATAGTTTGAGAATATACATAGGCAATGGCGGCGGCTGTGTGTCAAATGAAAACAGAAGCGAAAATTCGGACAATTTGTCAAATGTGAGTAGATTTTGTGTTTTTTGGAAGCCCTTATGACCGAATCTTCTATACCTATATGAAGCCTTGAAAAGGTTAAACAAAAATTATACGTAGGTTGAAATCGTTTTTAGGTGCGGATGTGATATATGAGAGGAAAAAATTGTCAAAAACTCCTTTTGTGAAATTATAGGAAAACTTGAGACAAGAAACATTAAATTAAAAATTTCTTTTCGATGCAAAAAACGGAATTAGAAGCCCCGGTTTATTCCAAGTCTGGTTATCCTTGAGTTAAAGCTAGCCTTAAATTATGGCTGTAAGATTGTATTTCACTTAAATATACATACATTTCCTTTCGTTGTGTGATATACGCGGCGCGACAAGTCCTCTGTTTTATTTTTACGGGCCCCCAATTTTTTATTATTTCCATTATTTCCGACAAGTCCTCTGTTTTGTTTTTACTGGCCCCAATTTTTTATTATTTCCATTAAAAACAGCTGTGGTGTCTATGACTGCTTGCTCTTCTTGTTAACTCTTAAATTAATCCGTAAAAATCTAAGTGAGCGAGAACAGTTTTTCTATGCGTGTGTGAATTTTGTTTAAATACTCTTCCGATGTCGTGTGCCCCAGCTAGCTCTTGTTGTTTGTGTATTTTTCATGGTGGACGACTACCTTCGTGTCGCTTGCCTGTTCTCGCTGCATACTCATCGTCATCGTAGTCGTTGTCGTCGTCGTTTATGAGTGTGGGGCTGACTTGTTCGAAAAAAGAAGTCTATAATCATTGATACACTAAGTATGATTTTAGATGTCTTTTAGAATTCGTTGTAAACGGTGGGGTGTACTACGTTTGCTGCGTTTTAAAAACACAACTAAAAGGGGCTCGCTAAAGATTAACAACAACCAAAACAAAAGACGGGAAAAAACAATAAGTGTGGAAAGAAATGGAGAGGAGATGCGCGCACGGCGCAGAGGAAATTAAAAATAACAACAATTAGTGAGAAGTAGAACAAGAACTTCCACCGGAATTTGTTTGTTGTTTGCTTGCTTGCTTTCGTTTTGGCAATGCAATTAAAATATATGTACATAGGTATTTAAAGGAGAAATAAAAACACAGATTTTTTGTTGGTTTTCAAATTAACAGAAATTAAATTTGTTTTATTTGTTGCTGTTGTTCTCTAAATTCAGTTTACAAGAAATGTGTGATCAGATCATTTGCATTTAGACTACTTAAAAAAGAATAAAAATAATTTTTCTGGAAATAGGAGGGATAATAATGCCCAAAAAGGGGTATCGTCATTTGTTTCTATTTTACATTTTTATAGGTAGTAAATATTTAGCTCGCTCTTGATCTCATGGGTTTAAACGTGATTATTTGGAAATTTTTATATACAGCCGTTTCTCCATATACAAAGTAAATTTAATATTGAAATTTGTAATACTTTTTATTTTGTTTTTCCATTTCCGGCTAGAGCTAACTTCCATTCGATCTTATAGCTAAAATGTAGGAACTGTATAGTATAAGCAGACTTTGTGAAAATATACCCTCAATTTAGTACAGAAGGGTATATATAATTTGCTACGGACTAAAAGTGTAACACATCGAAAGAGTAGTGACCTAAAAACCTAAGTATGTTTGTTGGAAATCCGTTTTAGGACATTTTAAGTTAATTTTTTTTTTCTCAGGCTAAGTTTGG
Source organism: Eudasyphora cyanicolor (assembly GCA_963930755.1). Taxonomy (NCBI): domain Eukaryota; kingdom Metazoa; phylum Arthropoda; class Insecta; order Diptera; family Muscidae; genus Eudasyphora; species Eudasyphora cyanicolor. Next base: position 16,449,529 of record OZ005735.1, on the reverse strand, counting down.
TCCAATCCTTCTAGAACATCCCTGACAAAGGTTAACATTTAGAGAAATATTGATGCTCTAATAACTTCTATATTACTAATCCGAATTATCTGTAATTTCTCACACAGTAATATTCGATCTACCCCACCATATTCTCGAAATATTCTAGGGGAGATAGGAAAGAAAATATTGCGGATTTTGAATGTGGTGCTTGAAACCCGTACAATCAACTCCTTACTAAAAAAAATGACGTATGGACCGAAAGAGCATTAAGCCATAGATTTCAAAATAAAAATGTTTGTATTGCTTTTTTCTAGGTTAGTAGCCAAAATAATTGTTTTATTTAGTGATTTTCCATAATTTTGTCGCTCTATTACAATTATTATTAATAATAAAAATTATATAATTATTAGCTGTTAGTTAGCTCTAACCCAGAGACGGTGAAAATGGGTTTAAGTTTCAAATTAAGATTTTGATTAAATGGACAAATTTCCACGAAAAAGTCGACAAAAACATAGACAAAGCACGCTGGGGAAATACAATAAAGCTCATTTTTAATTGCTCAAATTAAAATTTTTGGGAAAGCATTTTTTCTAAAAATATTGTACATTTTCTACATTCGAGTAAAGAAAATTTTTATTGAAATCGTTTTTAATTAACTTATTTTATCTTAAAAAATAAAATCTCAATTCCAAATAAAATTTCGAGAATTTCAAACGAAAAATTGCAAAACTTTAAAAGAAAGATCTATTAAAAATTGAATTTAGTAAATTTTAAATTGAAAAATCTAATTTACAAATTTCGTATACAATTAAGTCAATTTAAAATGAAATTTAGATATACATTTATAAAATGAAATTTATTGTAACTTTAACATATTCATAAGGCAAATCTAATTTTCATACAAAAAATAACATTTTAATATCGAAAATCGTTTTTTCATATGGAAAATAACATTTTAAAATGCAAAATATCGTTTTTAGATTTTCTCATTTTCAATGAGAAATTTCTCAATTACTGCTGTAATAACGTTGTGTAATCTGTATGCAAGGTTTCCGACCATAGCTTTGTAACTTTGCGATTTTCAAGCATTTTAATTTTTATTTATTTTTTTCATAAAATGTCCTTTACATTGTGATAACTTAGTGCTTCTACGCCTAAATTAGCTGGCAAACTAATTTTTTTAATCTTAAATTAGACAACTATATTTTCGTTTGTTTTTATTTCGGTCTTTAAATCAATATTGACTTGTCACTAGGATATTCTCATGGCTTTAGATCATCTTTGCCTCTATTATGTATTATAGAATGCAAAGTTTAAAAAAAACGGTGAAGCAAATAATATTACTTGACAGTTCAATTCCTCGTATAGCTATTTCACGGATTAGACAATTTAAAATGGCAAATTTAATTTTAAAATTAAATGTAGCCATTGTACGTGGAATTTTCTCACTACAATGGGCAATCTTCTCAATTACTGTTGTAATAATTGTTGCAGAAAATGTCTAACTTATAATTTATGGAAATATGTTGCCCTGTCGAGGTGATATACTAGAAAATATTTGTAACTTTTAGGTCCAAAATGTAGTACCTCGAATTTAACTTTACTCGAAATTTAAAATTTCCAAAATGTGTTAGAATAGTGCAGTTTTCGGGAAAAGGGTAAAGAAAATACTGCACTTTTTCAGAAACGATGTTGCTGTTATAGGAATTTGAAAGAATTTAAATGAAATTTCACTTTAATTTCAAATGAAATTCTCAATATAAACTGATATAAATGGATAATCTCATTTACGTACAAATCAATTATAATTGGAAAATTTCTCAATTACTGTTGAAAAAGGTGAAGTCAGTAATCGGAATGCAAAAAATGACAGACAGCTTTAACACTTTTGAGATACACCATATTTTTGGATTTAAAATATCTGAAAATAAAAAAAATAAAAAAATTATCCTTCGTACTGATTGGAAATGGCAACAACTTTATTGGTAAAATAATTTTATTCTGTTCACAATATTTTAGGAAATCTAAAGCGTTGTTGGAAAAAATTGTTTTTTTTTTTTAAATAAAACATTTTCAGTGAAATTTATTAGATTTTTAAGCGAGGTTCATACGATTAAAAACCTACCATCTCAATTACAACATTTATTTAATTGTATTCAATGTCAATTGCAATTGATATTTAAACATTATAAAATGTTTAGTTGAAATTCTCATTATAAAACGAAATGTTCTCATTTATAATGGGAACTTCTCAATTGTACAAGTAGCTAGTAGCCGGATTAAAAAATACAGAGTGTAAAAATGTCAGATTCGTAGGATAAGGACTAAGTTTTTTAAGTTTTACCTATCGGAAAAATGGAGAATTTCCAAAAATTTCGGACGGATTTTGGAGATGCATAGGTTAAGGTTAGGATGGCAGCCGTATTTTTTTACCAGCTCACATAGACCAGTTTAGATCCCTAGTGTTACTACAGGCTAAAATGCACCTCATCGAAACCAACCTGTTTGATTTACAAATTTATCGATAGTACGAATGTCGGTATGGTGGAGGCTACTGACAAACTAACCATCACCAACCTACTATCAAAGGTTCAGAGAACTGCCGGCCTGAGCATAAGCGGAGCCTTAAGGACTACTGCGACTGAGCCTTTACAAGCCCTACTTCATATACTGCCGATTAATATTGTGGCGAGAGAAGTTGCAACCAGAGCGGCAGTAAGATTAAACTGCATATCAATGTGGAGGTACAAGAACTACGGCCACATGAGGATATCAAAGTGTAGTGCTATGGTAACCGACCGTGTGGACTGTGTACACCTTCAAGAGGAACTACATCACTATGATTCCAGTCAGAGATGAATGGGTTGGAAGAATACCAGGTAATATAAACCATCTCCACTTCTATACGGATGGTTTAATATACACCTCATATGGGTACCTGGGCATAGGGATATCCCGGGGAACTACTAAGCTGATGAACTAGGCAGTCTAACAGACCATACCACAATGCCGTATAACAGTATTGGACGAACTAATGCTATATATATCCAATGAACGATTTTAGGAGAGGTCCCACCGCGATCGTACAGCCTTTTTGCAGAAATATAAGGCGACGTTGGCCTTCCTTACACGTTCCAATACGTTATGTCTAAATAACAGTTTCATATCTAGAATTATTCCAAAAAAAATTTTCACTTTCAGAAAGGACTAGATCTGTTCAATTTATCCGAGGTGGAGGGTCCTCCATCATCCTAGTAAAGAGAAACAATTCTGTGAATGTTGTTGCATCTGAGTGAATGTTTTTTAAAGCCACTTCTATGTCAAGAAATGCCACCATAGTGAATTCCTTGAAATGCAGGGACGATTCGATAGTGCTCACAATTTCGTGCAGGGCTGATTCTGTAGACTTCCCCTTATTGTAAGCATGTCGGTTCCCCGACAGGAGTTTTGTATACAGGTATTTCCTAATGAAATAATCTAAGTCTTTCCAGGCCTTTCAATAGAAAGGAGGATAGATAATTGGTCAGAAGTCTTTTGGCCCAGTGTGCGATATCTTTCCCGCTTTGGGTATGAATACCACTTTGGTATCCATCCATGAAAGCCTGATACAGACTTCATAAATTTAATAAGATGTATTTATATTACTATTCCTAATGAATAATTTCAAATGGAAAATCCCAAATACATATTAAATTTAGTCAATTTTATTTCGAAATGTTATTTGCAAATGGAATATAATCTACATATTTCAAATGGAATAAATATATAAAATTTTCGAATGAAATGTAGCCAATTTTAAAAGGAAACCTCATTTGCAAGTACATAATACTTTCCAATTACTATCGTAGGAAAATCACTCACATACTGTGGTTGCAATAGGAAAATGGATTAAACAACTTTTTCTTATATCTTCCCTGAAGAGCATAATTTTACATTTCAGCTAAATTAAAAAAATTAAAAATTTGCAAAAATTTCTACGCATTGGCTACAACTGCTCTTAACACGTTCAATTTTTTTAACGAGTTATGGTGAAACATGATGTTTAAAAAAAAACTTCAATACCTACGTATCCATCCCAAATGAACTTTTTCAAATCAAATCGTTCGCAAAATCAGTTACAAATGTATTTAGCCAATATCAAGCAGGGTTTATTTAAATAAAGTTCTTTCAATTACACTCCGAAAATAGCATAATTACCTATAACAAAAATGCTTAGGACAATTTTCTACATTACACAAAATGCACATTTGGTTTATAAGGGAATGGGAAGTAGTAGCTATTTAGTTATCCTAAATACTTTTCTGTATACCCAATCTGTATTTTTAATATTTATTCCTTATATAATTACTTAGTTTTAAACAAATCACTATATACCAATGAGTAGTTTTTTACCCTGGGTTAAAAAGCTTAGTTATATGCATATTGTAATTTATGTTTAATTGGCCAGACGGCTTTGAATTACAAGTTTGTACGAAATAAATGAAATGAAATCCCATCTGCATTAGGACCTCCTGTCCTAGGTTCAAATTTTATATTATATTTCTCTGAAAGAGATTGCACGATATTTGTAATTGGGTTTTATACGCCCAAGTTAGAAAAAAAATTTAACAGCCGTACAATTAATTAAACATAGTATTTTATTAAATGATTTCCTGTAGGTGTATCATTCCTTTGCAGAAAAGTAGGATGACATGAATAGGTTACATTTAAATATATTTAAAAACACAAACTAAAATAAGCAATTTTCGCACTCCAATGCTGAAATATTTATTATTTCCCAAAAACTATTCCATTAAATTACTTTGCTGCCCTAATCCAAACAAACTAGACATCTGACAAATACCAACGCAATTTTAAAATCAACAAGTACATTTCGAAGATACCTCAAACAAAACAAATTAATAAAGAGAGAAACTAGTAGAAAAAAGAGATACACACAAACCTGACAGATGCAAAATCGAAAGAGAGAGAGCGGCGCCGAATGAAGAAATAAAAACAACAGACTAAATGGATGATAGGGGGAGGGAGAAAGAAAACAAAAATAAAGAGAGAAATCACGAAAGAGCACACATGAAACAAAATTAAATGCAAAAACAAGAGGAAACTATACATAAACACACGAAACATTTGAACAAAAACAAATGCAACATAACATGTTTTGACGAAACAGTACTAGGGAAAGGGAATAAAAACAAAACTGAAAACCTATTTATTAAAATGCATAACAGTTCTCTTGTAAATCAAATATTAATTTCACACCCATCGCTTGAGAAAACAACCAAATCAAAACCTATTCTCCATTAGCATAAAGCCCGCCAAGTTTGCCCCAGCAAAACCGTCGCCCGCGATCCATACGGTTGTGTCAAGTGTTAAGATGTCGACGTCACATAATTGCGCGCTTTTTCTTTCCATAATGAAATTGGGCAATGTCCCCCGCCCCAAAAACCCCCCAATAAATGTTTGCGTTATTTGATATATGGAAAATTTTGGTGTCATCTTTTCTTTAATTTTTCCCATTTGATTGAATCCCTTTTAAGTTCTGAGGAGTAAAAACACCGAAAACCCGCCACTAAATTGTATCAAAAATTTCTCTACACTTTCTTTTTTGCTGCCTCTGCTCATCATACGGGATACACACTGGGTTATTTACTGGTGGGGGATTGGCCAAAATCAATCTTATGAGAAAAACGAAACACTGGTTTGCATTTATACTCGAGCCTTATTTTTTTTCGTCGATTTCAATAGCATAAATTCATAGCTTTATTGCTGTGTGTTGGCCACCCATGTATTTTAGTTTTACTTTTCATCATCATGAATTGAGAATTTTGTGTTCTTCCATAATTTTTTCTCGCGTTTGTATCATTCGTTCGTTTTTTCTTTGGTGGCTTTGCACAACTCACCGTGTTTTATTCGTTTAGTTATTTTCGTGTTTTATTTTTGTTATTGTTATTTACGCGCAACACTTGTTAACATTTATAGAAGGCATCTAGTTGTTTTGATAAACAAAAACAACAAGAAGTAAATTTACGTGAATTTTTGGCTTGCTTAGAAAAGAAAAATTACACAGAATTTTCCATCCGTTCCGAAGTGAAGTGTCGATATCGTCGTTTTGATGTACCCGATGACCGAAGTGTTGCCCGCATGCAGGGTTGTACTTCGTGGGTAGAGTTGATATGTAGTGACAGTTGGCAAACGCAGGGTTGGCATACTCACCTAATTAACAGAAGCAGACGAAATATGTTCGCAGTCACGCAAAACCATTTTGGGAGGTCTTTGAATTAATCGTACAATTAATGCGACAACTCCTCTTTGGGAAATAGGCATTTCGTTTAATTAATCTTTCTTGTAGTCCAGATTCAAACTCGGCAATTTTTTCCAAGCAGGTGTCAAAGTTTGTAGGAGAGAGAGGCAGGCGGAAAGAGAGAGAGCTCTTTCCGCCTGTCTCTCTCTCCAACAAACTTTGACACTTGCTTGGAACAAACTTCCGAGTCTGTTCCTTGTCTGAGCTGTAGAGTGTAAATCTGCACTAAGCTAAATCAAAAATTGCGAGGTTTGGTTTTCGAGTTATAAACCTCTGCATTTTTGATGTCTCTTTGAAAAATTTTTGTGGATTTTCGTTGGATCTCTCGATATGTTTTTAAAAAGTGGAGAATATTGCTTGGATCTTACTTTTCGAGTTATGGCTCACCTGATATTTGATAATTTTTTGGAAATCTTAAAATGAAAAATAAAAAATATAGTTTTATAAATGATCGCCTACGGGCCAAAAACCACAAGTTTTAAATTTTTTTTTAAATAACGTAGAAAAATCGTCTGTGGCTCTACATATCCTTTCTTCCAAAATGATTTTTTAAATATCACGTAATTTAAGAAAGGAAATTTTTTTTAAAATCTGTAATAGATCTTTTAAAAAAAATGGTTTGTTTTAGTACAATTGAGAATTTTTTTTAAATAAGGACCGATAACTCGAAAAATGTGGCGTTCCCAAAATCTCGTTAATAACCTGCTTTAAAGAAATTAATATAATACTAAGATACTAATATTTATGAAATCTCTCTGTGAATGAGGAGAATATATAGGTATTCACAAAAAAAATCGATTTAAAAAAATTTTAACATATACTAAATTGTATGAAGAAATTAAATTAAAATTGACAAAATTCGGGCTGTCACGGGCTTTCCAATGATAAATTTACTGCGGCAATCAGTTGAAAAATTAACAAAAATGTCAAAATTTTCCCAATTAGGCGCTCATAACTCGAAAACTAGGCCCGCTACCAGATTCTTTATTTGTTATTTTCTGAAAATTGGACCATCTGCCATATTTTTTTTACGTTATAACCTCACTTTTGCTTCAGCTGTTTGCTAATATTACCAAAGAAAATTCAGTATCTAGACAACCCAAAGCCTTTTTCAGAAGTACATTCGCACCTGCAAACTAAAAGTACCGCCAAAAAAATTTTTGGGTAAGGAAAAGCGTAACGGTGACGTGCCATATGACACACATTCACAACACATATTTTCGACTTTTTATTATTTGTCGCACACATTTTTTCTTTAACACCTTTTTTATGGTCCAAAAAACAAATTAAATGTGCTTAACGCTTACAATTAAAAACCGAAACAGCCGGGTTGAGAAAAAAGAAATAATACGAAAAAGATTCCGTTTTTGTTAAAAACAACGCTACGATTTCAACTAATTCCATCCATTCCCTCGCAGATGTCAAACGTCAATGAGACACAATGTCACCCGTAAATCATCATATTGTTTACATTAAAATAGTTTTTCGTACATAAAAAAATAAAATAGAAAATAAATATGGCAAATAATCAGCAGCCTAGTCTAAGTCAATATTTTGCTAATGACCCGCCGAGTTTCTTCGATGAACTGGCAGCAAATATAGGGCAGACCATGGAGACAGGTGTGTTGGAAATACAATAATGTTGCTTCCAAAATCTTCCATTTTCTCTTCTAACATAGCCACTGCACCAAAACCGATAATATCGCCTAAGCCAGCTAATTCAACTTATTCGCAACCATCACAGCCGGCTACCACTCAAGTTCCTTCAATGCATACTCCTCCTCCTGCAACAACAGGTAGCAGTAGCAATGCGTCCAATATAACTTCGAATTCATTTACGGGAGGATTCAAAACTCCCGAGTACATAGAAAATCAGGCAGAGCTGGAGGAAGACTTAAAGATACCCGATGACGTTAGAAATTGTTGGGAATCTGCATCACCGCAAAGTAGTCAGCCACCATTGTTGACTACTCCCGGAATTCAGACAGCAAGTGATTTGGTGGGTAAAATGTGTTGTATGTAATTTTTTGTTGGCAAATAATTTTCTGGCAATTTTCAGCCTGATCTTATAGCTCTAGCAGTCTCAAAACATTTGGATGAGGCCGAAGTGGCAATGCGTAAAATTCCCGGAGTCGACAATGTTACTCAAGACGAACGAGGACTGAGATCTCTTATTGCTTCTGGTTGTTATAGATCGGCAATAAACCTATCTGGTCGCCTATTGACTATTTATGGTCAGGGTTATGGTCGTACGGGGCAGCCAGCTAAGCATTCCCCACATTCTTTACAATTATGGTTTACACGCTTGGCTTTGTTAGCTAAACTCGGGGAGTATGAACTATTGCAAAAAGAGGCAGAGCCTTTCGATAGCCTTTCGAGACCGGATGTATTTTATGAGGTAAGAGCGCTCATTTACAGCTGTATGATTCTTTTATGTAATTTTCTTGTTTTCTATTACAGTTCTATCCGGAAATGTATCCGGGAAAAACCGGTTCCATTGCCTGTTTTTCCTTCCGTTTATTACTTGCTGAGATTCCCATTTATTTGGGAAGTCCTCAGGTGGCCTTAGATCGTCTATCGGAGCTCTATGTAATCGCAAATGACATAAAACTATACTTTGCTGGAAAAAAATCGAAAGAAGCGCAAGCATTTTGGAAAAAGCGGGAGTTGCGAGTTCTGCACGCCATTGTTAACTGCGCAATTATAGTAAGTACCTTAAAGTTGGCAAAATACTATCTTTTAAACTTACATTTCTTATTTCCAACTATATGATAGTTGAAAAAATACACCCTTATAGATGACATACTACGTGGCATGATAGCTGATGGTACAGATCTGGAAAAAGAGGAAAAAAGAGCTTTATTTTCCGCTTGGGGTAGAATTTATCTGCAGATTGGAGATATTTTTGGGGCGGAACAGAAATTCGCAGAGGCTCGAAGACTAAGAAAAATGTAAAACTTGTTAAAACTAACAATTGATTGCCTTTCCACAATAACTTTATTTCCCATTGCAGTTATTCTCAACCTGATATTCGTGATTTGGTCGATAAGGGTCTTATTACCGTGGCACAAAATGATTTTCCTGAGGCTTATGCCACCTTTCAGAAAGCTTTGCATTTAGAGTCGGGTAATACTATGATATTGAACAACATGGGAGTCTGTTTACTGTATGCCGGCAAACTGAAAGAGGCTATTACTCTCTTTGAACGGGCCATTAATCTAAATCCGCAAAAGTCTCTCAATGAAAGTTTACTGGTTAATCTTTCTACCTTATACGAACTGGAGTCGAACAATTCAAAAAATAAAAAGCTCAACCTGCTACGTCTAATTAATCGTTACAAACCTGATTTGAATATTAGTTTAGAAATTTGTTTAAAATTACAAACACCGAATTAACTACTAACTGGGAATGGTTGAGCGATAAAGAAAAGAAAAGACATTTATTTAGCAAAGTATTTATGGTATATCCCTCCATTGTCTATACAATAGCCTACGGTATATTATTATAATTTATTACAAGTATTTATGAGTATCTTTGATTTTGTCAATAAAAATATTTAGCACTAATAACAATTTTCTAGTTGTGATGAACTGGAAATAGCACCAAACAGATTGACTTATTTGAAGTACTAAGAATATGCCATTAGAGTAAATCGAATTCCACAATTACAGTCGGGTCTGTTCTGTAATCACGGTGATTTGAAATCACGGTGATTTTAAAATCACCGGCGACTTAACATCACTTTTGGAGTTCGAAATCACCCAAACATATTTCGAACAATCTTTTTTGGGAGGCAATGAATAATAAACCGGGCGATTTCGAACTCCAACAGTGATTGTAAGTCGCCGGTGATTTTAAAATCACCGTGATTTCAAAATCACAGTGATTTCAAATCACCTTGCTACAGAACAGACCCGAGTATTCCTTTATGTTAGTGACGGTCTTGTTATACACTAGAATTGATCTCAGGGAACATTATCAATGCTAGAGTTGACCTCTAGAGTTTCTGTACTAGTGTCGATCTGAGAGATCTTCATCTATACTAGGCTTGTTTTCGTTACACCATAGGTGTTTAATTTGTATGGGAAGCTAAGCACTTTTAAGCATTATTAGTCCCGATTTACATTGGCTGAATGTTCAGCAGATTATCGGAGTTTTGTAGGAGAGAGTTGCAAGAGGGGGGGAAAACTCTCCCGTACTCGGGCTTATCGGTCTGAACGTTTTGTGTTTTTCACTCGCACCTTGAAACAACAACAATTCACACAGGAATATCCGAAACAAAACTACGTGTCTAAACGCAGATGCAAGTTTAAAAGAGAATTGCGGTCTGCTGAAAAAAATATCCTAGTGTAAATCTGCAGTTTGGTTCTTGTGTTCCTGTCTTAATCGATTATGGTGTTGCCAGATTGGGCATCCTATATTTCGCAGTATGGCATCTCACTTTTGGAGAGATTCGGGTATGTTCTGGCACTCACTTGGAGCATCTCACGTGAAATGTCTCAAAATGGAGGTGTTCTACAAGGCACTATCACGTGTGAAAATCGTATGGTTTGGCAGGCAAATCACATGTTACGCATTATATAAATATAATTTCGACAACCAATATTCTCTGCAGTTGTACGACCTCGCTATTCGTCCCGTAAAGTAAAGGTGAGAAGTGATATGAATGCGAGGTTAGTACCAGAACAGGGTTTTCTCGATTTCAATTCCGACAGCAATCGGATTGCACAACAACCCTGAATGCATTTTCGGTTCAGAAACGCATTCTCTAGAGCGTCAAGAACTGACATCGGAGGGGACCTTTATATTGGGTCTATATCAAAACATGGACTGTTGTACCCTGATTTTCACTAGGGACGATTTAATGCTGTATAAACTATAAATGTCTAAATTTCAGCCAAATCGGTATAAAAATGTGTTCTACAGAGCGCCTAGAAAAGTAATCGGAAGGAACCTTTATACATATGGAGACTATATCAAATATGCTTCTGTGCCCCTTTCCCTAAAAATTGGACTTTGATCACAGGAATAAATGGACAGAGGGAAATAGCTAAATTGACTCAAAACTGATTTTATGTCAATCGGTATAATAAAGTAAGGGGCTATCTCTTACCACCAAAATTCATATTTCACATTTCAAAAATCTTTTTAAAGTATGGCCACAAATACCAACCCAAACAGCTAATTACACTAGTTTTAAGCCGTTATCTTTTTGTGTAAAATGACCCATTTGTGTGGGAGGTACCGTGGAAATAGCGCCCATTTTTCTCAAGCTAACCAGGGTTGTTGTAGAATCAGATTGCTGTCGGAATCGGAATTGAAGTCGAGAAAAAAATATCTTTCTGTGACTCCAAATTTATTTTTTCTCTCGTTGTGGGATTCGACTGTTGTCCGAATCGGAATTGAATTCGAAAAAAATAACCCTCTGTGACACGCTGAAAAACAGTGCACAGTACCTAAAGTTAAAGCTGTCATATCGTATGGAATTTAAAACTTGTAACTGTTGGTTGGCTCTAACCAGAGCTGATGAAAAGGGGTTTAAAAAAGATAGATAGATAGAAGATAGCTAACTTCTATATCTATTGTGTAAAACAAGACTTGAAACATAAAAAATACTATATATATATTAATGGCGTAATACATTTCAAGCGAAAGTGCTTATTGAGTTGAATTAGTTAGTCCGGATTTACACTGGCTGAATGTTCAGCAGATTATCGGCGTTTTGTTGGAGAGAGGGGCGGTCGGCAAGAGGGAGGAAAAATTCTTCCTGAACGTTTTGAGTTTTTCGCGCAAGTTCAAAAGAGAATTTGATGATAAGCTGCTGAAAAAACTTGCCTAGTATAAACCTGGACTTACTAAACGGATGTCCACATACTTTCGGTTAACACTTTTGAAATAAATTTACCGGTGACATCTTTCAATGACAATAGGCGTGTTTTCGTTACACCATAAGTGCTTAATTTGTATGGGGAGCTAAGCACTTTTAAGCACTATTAGTTCCCGATGAAGTTTGGTGCTTGTGTTCATGTCTTAATCGAGTATGATGTTGCCAGATTGGGCACCCTACATTTAGCAATAGGCGTGTTTTCGTTACACCATAAGTGCTTAATTTGTATGGGGAGCTAAGCACTTTTAAGCACTATTAGTTCCCGATGAAGTTTGGTGCTTGTGTTCATGTCTTAATCGAGTATGATGTTGCCAGATTGGGCACCCTATATTTAGCAATATGGCATCCCATTTTTGGAGAGATTTTATCAATTATTGTGAATTAACGGGAAGAAGAAGAACAAAAATGGGAAATTATTTTAATATTTGCAAAAGAGTGTAAACAATTGAACATAGAATAGTAAATATATGTTTTATAAATACTTTTCACGAATTTTTTGTCTGTTTCGCACTGTTCTTTCTTCGCAACTCATGACACCATTGCTACCAGATAGTGAAAATCCGCCACTTATTGCTTATGTGCCAGTTAGTGGAAGTCAGTTGTTTTCGTTGCAAAGTGCTAAACTAAAAGTGCTAGCTTGTAACGAAAACATGCCAAATATGGCATCCCATTTTTGGAGAGATTTTATCAATTATTGTGAATTAACGGGAAGAAGAAGAACAAAAATGGGAAATTATTTCAATATTTGCAAAAAGGGTGTAAACAATTGAACATAGAATAGTAAATATATGTTTTATAAATACTTTTCACGAATTTTTTGTCTGTTTCGCACTGTTATTTCTTCGCAACTCATGACACCATTGCTACCAGATAGTGAAAATCCGCCACTCATTGCTTATGTGCCAGTTAGTGGACGTCGGTTGTTTTCGTTGCAAAGTGCTAAACTAAAAGTGCTAGCTTGTAACGAAAACATGCCTAATATATATTTTTTCCGACGGCTGAACGCGTCTGCCGAGCTAGTTCGGATTTATAATTTGGCATAAAACCATAAACTTACAAATGATGATTTTTTTTATATATGCTGAAGTTCAATATATTTTTCGTAAAAGCGTAAATAAAAAAGGGGAAATCCATGCTATAATTTAGTATACATATGTGTCCTAAACATTAATGGTGGCTTTTTAAATCATTAATTTTCGTCCAGTCAAAATATTTTGAGTTTTAAATTTAACCAAAACTCCTAACAATTAAAGAAAAACTGATGTCAATGAAATACATCTGCTTTGAGGAAATTTACATGCATTTATCAATATGTTTAAAAAATATATCTTTAACTAAATTTTTTCAATAAAATATATTCAAATCTGGCGTTGGTAAGTAACGTAACGTGTCTAGACTAATCACAACCTTATGTTATGTTTGTTTAGGGTATCTCTTAAATACCAGTGAATGCGTCAGCGTCTGTCAAAAAAACGCATGATGGATAATTTTTAACGCGCGCTGTACCGAAATACGCAGTAAACAAAAACAGCTGATTTTTCATCCCCATTTCAGAAAAATTTAGTTTTTCTACATATGTATGGAGTGGATATTGAGAGCAATATAGATATTATGGATGATTTATATGTTTTGAAAATATTCTGGACAAACCACAAAGAAGAGGAAATAGAAATTTACTCCAAAACCAGGAGGCATTCGTATTTTAAACTTTTTCAGACAGAGTAATTCATTTTTCTTCGCCTTCTCAACTTTCTAACTAAGTTTTCGTACGGAAAGATTGTAGAAACTGGACAGCACTGAAGCAATTCGATAGTTTGCATTTGAGCAGTATTATTGTGTATACACCCCAATGACGTTTTTTAACTAAAAAATTTCCATAGCATTGTAGTTATGTTTTAATTTGTTTGTTATGCAAGATGCTGTTTTTCATTAGAGAAGAACGGAAATATTAGTAATCGTGGAGTATCTAAAGATGTTGATTTTGTCCACCGAAGTCAAATTATGTTTCTTAAACACTTTATTGGTTGTGCAAAATGTAAAGACCTGTAATTCTCCTCCTGACTTTGTAAACGCCATCCAAATCTATCGAAGGTGTCGGTTCCTGGTGCCACTTGCCATGTTGGGACTAAATGGTGTGTTATTTCACATGGCAGTATACCTATTAAATCAAATTCTACTTATAATCATGCTTCAAAGTAGAGAATAGTTTATTTGCCAGTTTCAATTGATATTTCCAAATATCATCGTTGTACATGGAATTCAAATGTTCGTAACAAGCTCGCGCCACATGCTTCATTGTAGGAAGAACAAACACCTGGACTAACGATTTTCTTGTGTTCAATTCGACCGGAATCAATGTGTTCTTGAAAATTGATCCCTTGCGTCCAAGCAGCATTAATAAGATCCCCACGTTTCTGTTGAATGAATAAACATTAAGACAAAAATGCTGGTACATATTTTAAAGTTTTGGAATTTACTTGGTGTTGACAACTCCAGAGAAATTGCTTGCCATGTACCCTACTTGATTTTTACACATTTGTGGAGAGGCCCTTTGAATTCCATAAGTGGGCAGTGTCCCAGCTATTTCAATAATTTCTTCGCTATTAATCTGAAAAGCACATTTTAATATAAATTATAATAGTAAAATATTAAATTCTTACCGGTTCGTATTTATTATTTCCAGCAAATTCAACATTTAATATTTTTCTACTTCGTGCACTGTTCCAAAATAAAAAATGAAATGCTGCTTGTCATCTGTTTGTGTTTATGTTTTCTTTCGTTGTAGTTGTAAGCGCACTGTCAAATTCGGATTTTTTGAAATTATCCGGCGTATCCGTGTGCGTATTTCGGTAGCTGTAGTACATTTTCATATATTTGAAATCGAGTTTGACAGACGCAGGACGCATTCACCGGTATTTAGGAGATGCCCTTACATTTAAGTACTAGACATCTGGTAGCTCCGTTTCTGACGTTTCTCTTTAGCTGAATTCGTCATTTTTGTCATATTTTTATTTTTAATCAAAACTGGAGCGAGTGGGTTAACAAAATTGTGTAAGAATTTGAATATAGACGATAAACGTTAATAAACAATATCCCAATATCCTTTAAATGTCCGTCTAAATGCAGACATCACAATTTCTAGCCGAATATAATACAGTTGAGAAAATGAGCGAACCATGGCCAGAAAATGCTACTCTGTACCAACCATATGAGGCGGAACAAATTCTTCTATCCGAAAATGCCAGTTGTCTGGCTGTCAAAGCCTACCTCAAGATGTGCAGTCTGCCCTGTGAGGTGAGATCATGTGCTAACGCAGAGTTTATGTCACCCGGAGGGAGAATGACCAAATTGCCGGTTTTGCAAGCAGGTGCATTTGTTTTTGCAGAATTCGAACCCATAGTCAATTTTGTGGAACACAAAAGTGGTGCTATAGGTCAGTGGCTAGATGAAGACGAGAAGGCGGAAATGCGTACTTACGTGTCCTTGACAGAAAACATTTTCACTATGGCTGAACTTTATATTAGTTTTATGATTGATCGCGTTTACAATGAAGTTACGGCGCCCCGGAATGGATGCGTATTTCCTTGGCCTTTAAACAAGATACAAAACATGTCGAAGAAAAGCCAGGCAAAGAAGCTTTTAAAGGTTTATCAATGGGATGACATGGAAATCGAGGATGTCATGGAGAAGGTGGAGAAATGCTGTGAAACCTTAAATATAAAACTTAAAGAACAAGAAGGTCCTTTCTTCTATGGTGAACAACCTTGCGAATTAGATGCTATCGTTTTTGGACACCTCTTTTCCGTACTTACAGTTAGTTTACCAAATATGGCTTTGGCACAAGCAGTACAAAAATTCAAACCCTTAGTTCAATTTTGTCGTTTCATTGACGAGAAATACTTTCAAATGAAGTCCTTGTAAATTGATGATGCTACTACTCATAACAAATTGTTCTGTGTTTATGTTATCCAGTCAAGTCATTACGAAAATAAGTAAATATTTTACAATATGTTTTTTTAAGTTCAAGTAATAAATGAACAAATTTATACAATATACAATAAATTTAAATGGACAAAAATCGAGACAAAAACTAGCATATACTGTTACTGTCCGTCAAGAAAAACGTATCGCTCACTCACTTCAAGAGTGACATAACTCAAAATTTAAAATTTTTGAGGTTGCCTTACAAAAATCCGAATTCTGCGAATGTTCATAAATTAATCTCGGCGAAATTTGGTCTATAAGTAAAAAACCACATTTCGGATTATTCAAGCGTATTTAAACATCTTATTCCATGTTACTTTGTAATGTGCGCCTTTTGAGGGTTAATAAAGGGACTTTTTTTTAACGGATATTACTATTCAAAATACCGGGTAGAAGGTTGGCAACAGCTGTTTTGTCAAAACAAATGACAGCTGACATTTTGGAAGGAGAAAAAGGCAACAGGAAGAAAGTTATGACAAGGAGAAGTTTCTTGGCAAAAATGGGCAAGAAGTTTCTTCCCTTTTTCTACCTTGATTTGAACCTGACCGGACGCAGTGGATCTTCCCCGGAGACCTAACCAAATAAAAGTCTCAATGTACGCGTGATTTTAAAATCGTTTATTGGTTTTTATTGATTTAAAGTTTGTGAAATATACAATGTTTGGAACAAAAGACTTACAAACTAAGTAAAAGAAGTTTCGTAAAGAAAAGTCAAAAGAAATATTATGAGCTTGATTTGAGCGAAAGTCAACAAAACTTAAGAACTACACAAAGAAAAACTAAAGAAAAAAATGTATAAAGTTAAAACAAGGAAAAATTAAAACAATAACTTCTACAATACATAAACCAAAAAGAAAAAAAGACTATTCGCACAAAACTAAAATATAAACGCGTGTGCGCCGCAACCAAGAGGATCACAGCCACTTCATCAGGCGTCCGGTCCTACGAGGGACAGCAATAGGCGTGTTTTCGTTACACCATAAGTGCTTAATTTGTATGGGGAGCTAAGCACTTTTAAGCACTATTAGTTCCCGATGAAGTTGGGTGCTTGTGTTCCTGTCTTAATCGAGTATGATGTTGCCAGATTGGGCACCCTGTATTTAGCAATATGGCATCCCATTTTAGGAGAGATTGTTATCAATTATTGTGAATTAACGGGAAGAAGAACAACAAAAATGGGAAATTATTTTAATGTTTGCAAAAAGAGTGTAAACAATTGAACATAGAATAGTAAATATATGTTTTTGTAAATACTTTTCACGAATTTTTTGTGTGTTTCGCACTGTTTTTTCTTCGCAACTCATGACACCATTGCTACCAGATAGTCCGGATTTACATTAGGCAAGTTTTTTCAGCAGCTTATCATCAAATTCTCTTGAACTTGCACGAATAACTCAAAACGTTCAGGGAGAGTTTTCCCCCCTCTTGCCGACTGCCAGCAGATTATCTCTGCCGATAATCTGCTGAACATTCAGCCAATGTAAATAGGGACTAAATCGGGACAGTTAAAATCCGCCACTTGTTGCTTATGTGCCAGTTAGTGGAAGTCAGTTGTTTAGTTGCAAAGTGCTAAACTAAAATTGCTAGCTTGTAACGAAAACATGCCTAATATAGATCGAATAAAACAAAAAAACAAAAACAAGAATATATCTGTATCATGATTCAATTATACAAGGTTGTGTTACTAGCACTACAACAAAAATTCTACAACAACCACATGGAATTTTGTTGTTGTATTCGTAGTTGAAATGTCAATGCCATTTGATTTTTGAAATATAAACAAAATGTTGAAATGTCTAACATTTGTTTACAAATAAACAAAACAATTAGAATTTTAATTGTTTTGTCAGCCAATTTGGTATTTCTAAGCGAAATTATGAAAATTTTGCAACTCTTCGCAATCAACTCTACTAGGATATAATCATTTGGAGCGGAACAAAAGCTTAAAAAATCGAAGGAATTACATCAGGATGTTTTAATTTGTTTGAGCAATGTCTGTCCTCCCGTCCGTCTGCCTAGTACGGAACAAAATCTTAAAACATCGAAGGAATTATATAAGGATGTTTTAATTTGTTTGAGCGATGTCTGTCCTCCCTTCCCTCTGCTTGGTGTGCACGACAAACCTGTGGCAGTGAAAATAAATTCGTAAAATTCCCCAAAGAATGGTTCTCATAGTATTGAGGAAGACCACAGTGGTCGACTCTAGTATAGAGGAAGAGCACAATGGTCGATTGATATAATCTTTATTAATCGATATATCATCGATATATCTTTATTAATTTGTATAAGCCAGATAAATGTTCTCAAAATTGTATGTTCGAAGACCGACTTATTGTTATATGCGGTACCTCCGCATATGATAAAATTTATATAACATTCCACACATCTTAAACATTTTAAAAGGCAAGTCAACATACACAACGTGCAATATTGCAAAAGATGATAAATGCAAACAGCATTTTGTTATTTATCATTTATTGTAGTATAAAATTATGCCCCTACGTACATTAAAAACAAATGTTAAATTACAAAAAGGTTAAGTATTTTTGCAAATTAAATATTTAAAAAGCAATTTAGATGTTAGTCTTAATGAACCCATAATTCTTTGTTTGGCTTTTTGTATTTTTATCCTCCTATTTAGGTACTTAATTCTAAAAAATGTTCTGCATTTAAAAAATATTTTTTTTACTTTTTCTGGCAGTTGAACTCCTGCACTTTTTTCAATTAGCCGACGTTGAAGACCACTACAGTGTGAAATTGTTTCACCATTTACACTCTGGAAAGCCAAATCGAGATATTTAATGGCGGAAAGAAATTCATTAGATGGTTTTTTTAATGAACCATTTGATTTTTGGTTTACCCATGTAAATGTATTTAAATTACTCTCACAATTTTCAAGATGAGTTTTTCGAATTATATAGCCAGCTACATATTCTAAGGCGTCATCTTGAAAATTGTCAGTGTCATCTAAATACATACATTCACCATCGTGAAATTCTTCCGCCTCGCTATGTGGGACGATGTCCAGAAAGTCAACATCCGAATTCACCGACTCTGTGTCGTCGACTTCTTTATGTTCAGCTTCATTGCTAATGGTCAATATTTCTCCGGAAAATTCGTCATTAATCCATTCGGTGCAATCATTTTGGACATTACCCGAAGAACTTAAATATTCAGTATTTCGCGCTGAAATCAATAATATATTATTAAGACGTACTAAAGATTATCTGCGAAGTATTTTTTATATTTGTGTTAAAGAATTACCCAGTACGTATTTACGTAGCCTGTACTTAAATTCTTTAGGAGTTGGATGATCATTCAAACCACCTTTGCTTCGCAAGGCCCCAAAGAGGTGTTCCAACACGCCTTGATTTAAACGGTACGTTAGTAAATATGCCATTCGGTACTTTCCATCAACATATTCTTGCAACAGTACCAATGACTTATTGGATATTAATATTCCCTTTTGAAAAAATTCTAAAGATTTCTTTCCAGGTATCATCGGGGATGACACCATAGTGTTCATACGAGAAAGAATTGCCTTCTGTTCCTCCAAAGCGATGCCAAATGGTTGCTTAAGGGAAAAATTAAAATAAACCACGAATATTGTTAAATCAAGGGAGATACCTTGCCGGGATAGTTGAAAGTATTTATTTTTGAATTCATCAAACCAGTCATTAACCAACTGAATAAAGTCAGCCGTCTCAACTGCTTTGTACAAATCCACTCCTAGGGAATAACAATATCTAAGTGCGTTTGCAGTCGTATTTGAAAATAGTTGGGCCGCAAGTTTTACTTTTTGTCTTCCTGTAAATTTTTTGCTTTACACACTTTACATACTTAATCCAAATTTTATGAAGATAATAAGCTCGTGATTTAATATAGTTGTATTATTATAATTTTATATATATAGTTCGTATACAATGTAGTAAATTAAAATGAAAATTTTATTGCATTTCAATTCCGCGACTTAACAGTTGCAACTCAATTTTCATCTGTTCTCAACCTCGAACGAATTTAAACTGAAAATGTTAAGCGTGAAGTCTTTACTAGAACGATACTATCTTCAAACAATTTGGTATATCTGATTTGCGTACACATACCTACGCCTTTAACAGAAATGTGCTCATCGGTCAGTTTATACGTTATTGACAAATCCGTTTTATTCGTAAGTTGCATCATATCCGCAATTGGTCGAGTGCTTAATAACTCATTGTTATATTTCAATCCAGAAAGTGATTTCTAATTAATTTCAACAAATGAGGAGCGTCGCGAAAACAAATACTTTGTTGTAGGCACTTGCAGGATTTTGAAACCACGGCTTATCTAAATGTCATACATAACATAGATCTTTGAGAAACTTATATAAATTAGGAATCTTCCATATGGCGTATATAGTAGTAAATCTCAAACGTGTATCAAACGTGTATCAAACGTCTATGTGTATAACACCTTATAAATCATAGTGGAACGATATTATTCACCATACTCATGGTACATAATATGTGATATCGATAGCTCCATTCTAAACTATGCTAAGTGCAAAAAGATCGTTTTTCAGGAGAGTCGATCAGTTTGATGATTTTTTTTAAATTTTTGTGGAATTCCTTTATAATGCAAATCGAATGACCTGTACTGTTTTGTGAATAACTTTTATATAATTTGGAATACTTAGAAATTAAAAATGCAATCTCCATAAAAACATGCTAAGTCGACTCAGCATGTTTTAGAATAGATGTATCGATATCACTTTAATAAGACCACATATTAAAACTCTAAAAGTCAGTATAACGTCAGTCCATTTTAGTGAAACAGTTTAAGGTTTGTGAATGGAAACATTACCTACTGTTACGCCTAATTCTTTCCACAAAGTGCGATTGCTTGGGCCCATATCCGATACCATTGCCACTGTAGGAAACCCGGCTTGGTGAAGACATTTAATTATTGAAAACAATGTCTTTCTTCATCTCGCAATCATAATCAAAAAATACAGGCTGCTTCCACGATTTCCGAAGTCCACGAGCCACCACCACTTGGACATATTTTGCCGGTTTTCTCATGAAATCTTCCGCAGATTCGTATTCGTAAGCCTCGACGACCTTCATTTCATCAAAAACCAAAACACATACTTTGTCTTCTAATTCAAGTTCTGTATTTTGACTCATGGAATCGATCGCCGGTCGAATAATTCCCTCCTTTATCGGCACCTTCCGACACCAACGCTGTAAAGTGGAAACGTGCGGCAGCGGAGACCCCTTCTTGTATAAATGGTTATAAGCTCTTGGGCCAGACGCATGTATGCATATTGCATTAGATATATCTTCCCATTCCCAGTGAATAAACCCCGGGGAGATAAGTTTTCTTATATGTGCTTCAGTAAATATCGACCTCATGGAATTGATGATGGTGTTTGCTTCATCGAGTTTACATTTAACTTCAGAAATTTCCTTTCGTAAATCGTTCATGATTTTCTTATTTTTTTGATTTTCATCCTCCATTTTGCAATTAATTATTACGTTGCTGAATAAACATAAAGCAAACATTTACAACAAATAAGAGATTGGTGAAACCTATATTTGTATAATAATTTAATGAAAAAATAATCTCAATTTTGTTTTCTAAATGACTAAATTACAATTGAATGCACTTACTCTGTTTGCGTACCACAATCAACTTTCCGTACATCATGAACATATTCGCATCTAATTGTATAGGTAAAACCATAATATATACATCTACAAAATTCTTTCACTCATGTTAAGTGCACTTACTCAGTTTGCCTTTCAATTTCTTTGTTTTTAAAACACTGATCAGTTTCCGGAGAACAGATTGTCGGGATGAAACTAACGAGGTCATTGGACATGTCGTTTCCTAATAATAATTGCACATAGGGCTCTGCATTTGGCATTAACAGATATTTTTGAGCCACTTTTCTCATATCTCTTGCGAAAAAATGGTCACCACATACACAGTCTTTCGGCAAAAAATCCACATCGCAATTTGCATTCCATTTTACCCTCCGCCGCTCATCCTTCGGGACATTAAAGAAAGGACCTTTATCGCGTCCCTCCTTTTTTTCGCATAGTCTACATTTGCGCATTTTCCCCTTTTTTCACTTTTTTAATTATTTTACAGATTTGAATTTCAAACTTCTATTGACAAAAAATGTAAACAAAATTTGAAGTTCAAACATTAATATGACATTTCAGCTACTATCAATATGAAAAAAATAGGTAAACCACCTGCTAATAACACAACCTTGTATAATTGAATCATGATCTGTATTTGTAAAAAAATAAGTAAAGTTGAATTAGAAGTGGTTAATATCTGAAGTGTAAACAATTAGTTTCCTACACACCTTTTCATGTGGTTTTTGCGCACCAAAACATAGGATTGAGCTCAGGCCTAGGTTAGGTTGTCCTTTTTCTCTTTTAGGGCTCAGAGTTAGCCCCTTAGCTTTATTATTTGTGCCTCCTAAGGGAATAGAACCAGATACACATATAAAACAACCAAATCTACATTTACTTACCATAAAAACTTCCGGACAGACATATACAGACTACAGAAACTTTTGGTCATCCAAACACGACTGATACCATCAACCCCCAGTCTCCTTTGGGTCCCTTTTTAACGACTTGTTGGCCGAATCTAAGAAAAAGAAGAAGAATCTAGGAAATATCCAGTGTTTTTGTACGGTTATCTCACTTTCGAATCTGGGTTTTCGATACTTCCCTGGTGCATACTTAGTCTGCATTTACATGATACTTTTTTTTAAGTATTAAGTATACTTATCGGCGTTTTGTTGGCGAGAGAGGCAGTCGGAAACGGGGGGAAAAAAAGTATGCCGTACTCGTACTTATCGTACTCATCGTTTTGTGTTTTTCGTTCGCACTTGGAAACAACAACAATTCACACAGGAAAAGCCGAAACAAAACAAATGAAAACAAGTATAAGTATTGAAAAAAAAAGTACGTGTGTGAACGTAAATACTTTTTCAAAAGAGAATAAGTCGATGTTACTTAAAAAAAAGTACCATGTAAATAGGGACTTAACTGGGATTCCGACATCGTCATCATCCGCACCGGGTCCTAACCTGAAAACAAGAAGAAGAAAGATGTTATTTAGAAGATACTTGAATATTTATTGTTTCCACCCATTCATGTGAAGAAAAATTAGAGTAATGGAATTTTAAAGTAAAAGAATAATTTATCCGTTTGAATAATTACCTTTCTTTGGCTATATTTAAGTTAATTAATTGATTTTGA
Source organism: Eudasyphora cyanicolor (assembly GCA_963930755.1). NCBI lineage: Eukaryota > Metazoa > Arthropoda > Insecta > Diptera > Muscidae > Eudasyphora > Eudasyphora cyanicolor. The sequence continues at coordinate 16,426,111 of OZ005735.1, read as the reverse complement.
AAATTCGAATGATTATGTAGCTAAATTTCAGTCTGGCTTCGAGCCTATAATTAAATGAATATTTTTAGAATGGAAGACTAAGGGGAATATAAAAGGGTAAGTGTTCTATGTGGCTGGAAAGGAGGGTGAAAGAGTCTGGGGTATCCTGAAAACATCGGACAACGGATACCATGGTTGGGGTGGGCAATGTCCAAACACTTTAACATGATATGTGCTTCCTAAAACCAGAATAATGATGTGACTGGGGACGTGAACAGGTACGTGATTCACTTATTAATTGTTGATCCATAGGATGGTTGATTTTTTTGTCAATTACCGGATGTGTTGTGGCTGACCAGAACCGCGCCCCTAGACTGAGCCACAGCCGGAGCTCTAACGCCAGCAACCAGCGCATGTCAGCATAGGCATTCCCCTCCCAAAAGGTAGCAGTCTCGTCAACGGGACTACGACAACTTATCTTTATATGCAGACTTACGTTACACATCTTGGCAATTTTAAATTTTGATTTATGTCACTCTTGAAGTGAGTGAGCGATATATTTCTAAACTAATTGTCAAACTGCCAAAAGTTTAATTTATTGGGTATTGATTTATGGTATACTTTTTGGTCGGTTTTCAACTGGATTTGTTTTCCATCGGTCTAAGCCATGATTATTTAACTGCAATTTTGGATAATTTTTTCATTAAATTCATTAATTTTCTTTCGTTACAAGGTAGCGATTTTAGTTTAGCACTTTGCAACGAAAACTACTGACTTCCACTAACTGGCGCATAATCACTAAGTGGCGGATATCCACTATCTGGTAGTTCAGATTCACACTTGCAATTTTTTTCTGCAATTTTTTTATGCAATTCTCTTTTGAAGTTGCATTTGTGTTCAGACAACGTATTATGTTTCGACAATTTTATTTTCGTCGTTCATTAAAATTTATTAAATTTCATTAAAATGCATGTCGCACAAATTTACATATGTAGAACCGAGCACAAAACTACGAATATTAAATAAAAAGGAATGCGGAAATGTCAAAATAAAAAAATTAACACTTAAAGGTGGGTACTATGTTTTTTCGGCACGAAAAAATTTCGCAAAATGTTATTTCGTGTTGAAAAATGGAACGCTTTTTTACTAAAGTTACATTGCAGCTTGGAAGTGTGTGTGTCAAAGTGTCACTTTTATATGTATGTATGTGTGCATATACATGTGCATTTTTTATTTTTGCTAACATTCTTGAAAACAAACAAAAGATAAAATTCGAATCAATAAACAATTAATTGGATTAATGCCGACTTAGAAAATAGTTAATTTAAATGTCAGAAAGGATATATTGTTGGAGATCATTATGCTAATGTTATACATAAATTATTTATTTTGTGTTGTTGCGGTGGCGATGTTTGTGAGACATGAAAAGCCAGCGTAGTACAATGTTATAAATAACGAAATAATTTCCTACTGTTGTACGAATATAAATAAATAAAATGATGTTTTGATTAATCGAAAAATATGTTTTATTATTATATTTAAGGATTTACATTATATTTGTTGACATATATATTATACTTCCATCCATAAACGGAATATCTTCTTCCAACTTCTATGGCTGGCAAGAACTAACTATGTATGTTCTTTACCACCATTTCCAAATCGAGATCACAGGCACTGTCCAATTCCATTATCCTACTGCTTTAGTAGCGTTAGCCGTCCATAATGTTTCTCCTGGCCTTTGCACACAATTGTTCTAAACGTACAAACATAAATGTACATATCTAATTACAAGACAAATTCCACATTATTACATTTAGTTACACGTCCTTCCAGTGTTTTACACATTTTGTTTGCTTTTGTACTGCAATCCAATTGGTTTATTCCATACACATAGTTATTTTTCCTATCACATCTTTGCATTCTTTTTCTTTATTGCGGAAGATAATTTAATTTATTATTCTTTATTAGGAAATTTTATTTCTAATATTTACAACACTTGAGTTTCTTGAGGACAAAAATAAATATAAACAAATCTGACCGTGGCGGCATTAAATTTGTTGCGGCGTTCAATTTGTAACGGCGTTAAATTTGTGGTGGCGCAAAATGTTACTTTTTCGCGTTGAAATAAACATAGTACCACAAACGAAAAAATTTCGCAGTTTTTTTCGCGACTTTGTTTTTATATGGGATTTCAACGCGAAAAATGAACATAGTACCACGCTTAACAGCGAAAGAAAACAGAAAACGCATTGCAAAAAATTGCAAGTACGGAAGACTTTTTTTCTCCCCCCTTAGTCAGCATTTACATGATACTTTTTTTTAAGTATTAAGCATACTTATCGGCGTTTTGTTGGTGAGAGAGGCAGTCGGAAACGGGGAAAAAAAAGTATGCCGTACTCGTACTTATCGTACTCATCGTTTTGTGTTTTTCGTTCGCACTTGGAAACAACAACAATTCACACAGGAAAAGCCGAAACAAAACAAATGAAAATAAGTTAAGTATTGAAAAAAAAGTACGCGTGTGAACGTAAATACTTTTTCAAAAGAGAATAAGCCGATAAGTTACTTAAAAAAAAAGTACCATGTAAATGGGGACTTAGTCTAGATTCCCACTTGCAATTTTTTTCTGTAATTCTCTTTTGAAGTTGCATTTGTGTTCAGACAACGTATTATGTTTCGACAATTTTATTTTCGTCGTTCATTAAAATTTATTAAAAGAAATGCGGAAATGTCAAAAAAAAAATCACCACTTCACAGCGAAAGAAAACACAAAACGCATTGCAAAAAAAATGCGAGTACGGAAGATTTTTTTCTCCCCCCTCACCGACTGCGTCCCTCTCCCACCAACACTGCAATTCAGCACAAAAAAATGCATGTGTGAATCCAGACTTACCGACTGCGTCCCTCTCCCACAAGCACTGCAATTCAGCGGGGAAAAATTGCAAGTGTGAATACGGACGTAGCAATGGTGGCATGAGTTGCGAAGATTATGCCAGAAAAAAGCACCAAACTTCATCGGGACCTAATAGTTCTTAAAAGAGCTTAGCTCCCCATATAAATTAAGCACCTATGGTGTAACGAAAACACGCTTTATATATTTTGTAAATATTTATATGGAGTATTGTCAATAAAAGTATTTTATAGACAGTGTTGCCAATAAAATGTTTCTCTGACAATAGTGCCACTGTCAGATGCATAAACTTCGCACATCTTACAATAAATTGACGATGACTTTTTTACCAACGTTGCAGGACAAAAACTATAAGTTCACAGGATTCCATTTTATCGCCGTTTTCCCGGCAATATTGTAAGATCTGACAACCGTGTGTACATAGTAAAATATATTTTAAATCACAAAATTTGGTTGTTCTTACTTACACTCCATTATTTGTTTTTATATGTACTAAAAATTATAAAATCAAAACTTATTTGTATAGTGGGAGTAGTTTTCGTCAGCGCTGAGAAAAACATTTTTATGCTATTAATTTTAAATAATACCCTACTTTAAATAATACCCTACAAAGAAAAACAAAAAATTTTAATTATAATAGGATAGAAAAAAAATGTTTACAATAATTCCTTATAAGGCAGAGTAGTTTTAACTCATGTTAAAGGTTTTCATTTTTAATGCATATTGTAATTTATTTTTAATTGGCCTGATGGCTTTTTATTACATGTTAAGGAGAATAAATGAAATGAAATGAAAATAGTTGTCATATTGCATAGTGCCTATTCACACGGATTAAGGCATTCGGAGAAACTTATCGTACTCAACGATTTGTGTTTTTCATTCGCAGTGAGGTTTATTTTGACATTTTGATATTTCGTTTTATGTAATATTCGTTGTTTTGTGTTCGGTTCGGATGTATTTTCTAGCAAAAGAAAAAAAATAATGATTAATAAAATATTTATTTACACAATAATTTCACAACTAAATTCATACTTTTAAAGTGAAATAAGTATTGCGGAAAAAAGTACGTCGTGTGAAATTTAAAAGTCCTGCTTCACACTCGGCAATTTTTTCAAAGCAAGTTTTAAATTTTTGTAGGAGAGAGACAGAGAGATCTCTCCGCTGCCTCCCTCTCCAACCAAATTTGACACTTGTTTGGAAAAAATTGCGAGTGTGAATGAGAACAAAGAGAATTAGACGATAATTTGCTTAAAAAAAGTGTCGTGTGAATCAGAAAATATTCCCACACGCCTTCTACACCTTACGATAGATAGAGCTGTACATCCAACCATCGCAGTACGACGTGAGTAATCTAGATCTATTGACAGCGTGACAGCTGTTCGCAAGAAAGAGACAATCCTATATGTGTTTCATTGGTAAAATAGAAACAAAAAGTTTGTGACGAAGAAGAAATCAATTTGTTGGGCCGACTAAGAGAGATTTTCGTAATTTTGCAATATTTTGAGCTATAAGTGAACAAAAACGCACAAGAGGTATAACATTAAACGAAAATTATTACAAAGTGTGAAAATTTACGCAGATAAAAGGAAAGGAACTTCGAGAAAGTTGGCTAATTTGCAAGGGCCCAATATTCAATATTGAATTGCATTTCACCACACACACCTTCGCACACACACACACACGAACAAAAATTTTTTTACGAAAGAAAGAATTGGAGGAATTCCTAAAATCTGGTGTCTACTCAGCCGTTTGGCTTGATAGTTTCTAACTCATACCAATTAAGGGAAATTTAATGGCTTGTGCAGCTTCAGCTGCAGGTAAAGATGGAAGTACCGGACCAAACTCAACTTTAGTTGCTACAACAACAGTGGGAAATAGTGCTGGACAGGCAGGCGGCGGTGCTTCTTCATCTTCGGTGGCTGGAGCAGTAGGAGGAGGGGCAAACGGCGGCGGCACAGTGGTCAGTGCTGTTGGTGGTCAAACATCATCACAGGCGGTAGCTTCAGCTTCAAGGGGAGCGGGTGGTCAGACAGTTGGTGGAGCTGGCGGTAATGGTGGTATTGTAAATCATCGTCAATCACGCTTTGCCATGGAGGGTGTTGGAGCCAGAGTTATACGCGGGCCCGATTGGAAATGGGGCAAACAGGTGAGTGTAGCAAATAACACTATAACTTCGGGTTAGATAAAATAATTTGTCGTTGTAATCAATCGACCATATTGTTAGACTATCCTCGTATACATATATGTTCATTGACCTTAAGTTTGACTCTTTCTATGTGAAGACTGGCAGCTGATTGACAATAATTGAATTATTTATTATTCATTGTTCAAAAGAGTTTTGAGAATGTGACGGAGAATTAGAAAACGTCATTCGATGTTTGAATGTTAGGCAATTATTCTATGCGATTGACCTTGAACAATGAACATATGTTGTTTAAAGGAAGGGATCATTGAGTTCATAAGATGATTTGTAATATGAATGTGTATAATGTTAAAATTCAATATCTAACCTTAATTTTGAGAACATCTCAGACATTATAGATTGTGAAATTTATACCTTACGGCAAATCCAAATGTGGGCCGCTCCTGAATCAGGAGTCCTTTTCTTTTTAACTTATATTGGAAATTCCCTCTTTAAACTGTGTTAACAGCATAATTCCAAATTTCTCTCTTCCCGCAGGATGGTGGTGAAGGTCATGTGGGCACTGTACGCAATTTCGAATCATCCGAAGAAGTGGTCGTTGTCTGGGATAATGGTACGGCTGCGAATTACCGTTGCGCGGGCGCATACGATTTACGGATATTAGATAGTGCCCCTACTGGGATTAAACACGACGGCACTATGTGTGACACTTGTCGTCAACAGCCGATTTTTGGCATACGTTGGAAGTGTGCCGAATGTGTTAACTACGATTTATGTTCAATTTGTTATCATGGTGATAAACATCATCTAAGACATCGTTTCTATCGTATTGCAACTCCGGGTGGAGAGCGTACCATGTTGGAGCCACGACGTAAATCCAAAAAGGTAGCTGTACGAGGCATTTTTCCGGGAGCACGAGTGGTGCGCGGCGTGGATTGGCAGTGGGAGGATCAAGATGGTGGGGTGGGGCGTCGCGGTAAAGTGAATGAGGTGCAAGATTGGTCGTCGGCATCGCCACGTTCTGCTGCCTATGTGGTGTGGGATAATGGAGCCAAAAATTTGTATCGTGTAGGCTTTGAGGGAATGGCCGATTTGAAGGTAGGCGTCTGTCTTCAATAAAATGAGAAAACTAGAGTAGAAATATTACAATGTTCCAACCCATATATAAACTTTCCTTTTTTGTAATTTCCTCCTACTCAGGTCGTCAACGACGCAAAAGGCAATACAGTTTATCGCGACCATTTACCTTTACTGGGCGAAAATGGCCCTGGCAAAGGTCCTCATGGTTTTCATATCGGCGATAAGGTTACAGTGGATTTGGATCTGGAAATTGTGCAGTCTTTGCAGCACGGTCATGGCGGTTGGACTGATGGCATGTTTGAATGCCTCAATAATGTGGGATTGGTTGTGGGCATCGATGAGGATCACGATATTGTGGTCGGTTATAATTCCGGCAATCGTTGGACCTTTAATCCGGCTGTCCTTACCAAGGTATCTTCACCTACCGCTGCCGCCCCACCAGAATTTCAGGTTGGCGATATTGTTAAAATCTGTTCGGATGTTGAGAGTATTAAGCAGCTGCAACGTGGTCATGGTGAATGGGCAGATGCTATGCAATTGACATTGGGCAAAGTGGGAAGAGTGCAACAGGTGTACCACGACAATGATTTAAAGGTAGAAGTGGGCAACACTTCATGGACATATAATCCACTGGCTGTGACAAAAGTAGCTTCAGCCAATGCTGATGGAAGTTGCGTACCTGTAATTTCGAGTGGTGAGCGGCTCTCCGCTATACTGAAGAAACTTTTTGAGCCCAGTGTATCGGGAGATGCCACTGAGGAGTTTGTAAAAGCAGCAGCCAATGGTTACGCAGTAAGTATGAAACAACTGATATCGTATTCCAAAGCATATGGTTTTATTAATTTTTCCTTTTTCCTTCCCATTTCAGGCCCGATGTGAGGAATATCTTACTGGCGCCATTCAAGCCGCCAGCAGTTCATCTTCTGCTGCATCCCAGTCAGCTGGTGGTGGAGGCAATACATCTGGCGGCGTAAGTACCATTGCCGATGTTAATGGTGTCTTCGCCGGCCACACTGCTTTGCAGGCAGCCAGTCAAAATGGCCACATCGAGGTTATACAAGTCCTTCTGCGTCATAATGTTGATGTGGAAATCGAGGATAAAGACGGAGATCGTGCTGTACATCACGCCGCCTTTGGCGACGAACCTGCAGTCATCGAATTACTCTCCAAAGCTGGAGCTGATCTAAATGCTCGAAATAAGCGCCGTCAAACTGCTTTACATATAGCCGTAAATAAAGGACATCTAAATGTGGTTAAGACATTACTCAGTTTGGGTTGTCATCCCAGTCTGCAAGATTCTGAAGGCGATACACCACTACACGATGCCATCTCTAAGGAACACGATGAAATGTTGAGCCTACTTCTCGATTTTGGCGCCGACATAACATTGACCAATAATAACGGATTCAATGCTTTGCATCATGCCTCTTTGAAGGGTAATCCAAGTGCTATGAAAATTTTGCTTACAAAAACCAATCGTCCCTGGATTGTCGAAGAGAAGAAAGATGATGGTTATACAGCTTTACATTTGGCTGCCCTCAATAATCATGTGGAAATTGCAGAATTATTGGTCCATAGTGGAAAAGCAAATATGGATAGACAAAATGTAAATCTGCAGACCGCTTTACACTTGGCCGTGGAAAGACAACATGTTCAAATAGTCAAACTGTTGGTACAGGAAGGAGCCAACCTTAACATTCCCGATAAAGACGGCGATACGCCACTGCACGAAGCTTTAAGACATCACACTTTATCACAATTGAAACAACTGCAAGATGTCGAAGGATTTGGCAAACTTTTAATGGGTCTACGTAATCCCAATAATAAAAAGGCTTCCGCCTCAATAGCTTGTTTCCTGGCGGCTAATGGAGCCGATTTGACATTGAAAAACCGCAAATTACAAACCCCCTTGGATTTGTGTCCCGATCCGAATCTCTGTAAAACTTTGGTTAAATGTTATAATGAACGTAAAACCGATGATTCTGAATTACCCGGCAATGTGGCCGGCACGAGTTCAAGAGCTCGAGCATTGGCAGCTAATCCTTCGGCAACAGCAACAACCTCATGTGCCAGACCTCTGTCGGCGGTAGATTGTATAGGTTTGCAAGCTTCATCATCATCGGCCAATATACCACTACATGTGGTGGCCTCATCAAGCTCAAACAACGTGGGTTTAAATAGCTTAAGCCAAGACTTAACGCAGTCGCTTAATTTGGCAACTTCCTCGAACAATGGCCCCGTCAATAATGCTTCCAGTTTGGAAGAATGCTTCCTTTGTTCCGATTATAAGAGGGATACAGTTTTTAAGGTAAGTTAGAGAAAGTTCTATTAACAAAAAAACTATTTTGAATCGATTAGACTACTACTGGGAATAGTTAGATAGATAATGATTAAAAAACATTGAGTCCAAAATTTCAGACCCTTAGCAAAATCTTTAGGTCTAGGAAAGAACTTTTAAATCTTTTTTTTGTTGGAAAAAGAGGCAAATCGCCAAAAACGCCGTCCATAATTATTCAATAATGACTCGCGAGAGCTCCACTGGTATAACTTGTTCACTTATTTTTTAAAATATTTTAAAATAATAACATTTGATAAGCTTGTCTAACAGTTAGCGACTCGTTAAACAACGTGTCTCAACTCCATAATGAGAAAATCGTAGAATAATATCATAATATCAATTACAGACATTCTAAACCCTCATAAAAATAGCACGTAAAGTTTTCTTTGAAATTAAAATTATTTCGTCAAAATCGTTTGAGATCTGTTACCTTTCTAATAATCTAAAGTCGATTTTAAAAATGTTGACCCTAATTCTCTTAATCCGTTTTTTAGCCCTGTGGTCATGTTTGCTGTTGCGATAATTGTGCTCCACGTGTCAAGAAATGTCTGATATGTCGCGAAGCTGTAGCCTCAAGAGAGAAAATCGACGAATGTTTGGTATGCTCGGATCGCAGAGCCTCAGTATTCTTCAAACCATGTGGCCATATGGTGGCCTGCGCAAATTGCTCCAGTCTAATGAAGAAATGTGTATTATGTCGCACGCAAATCGATGAAATTATGCCTTATTCTCTATGTTGTGGTGGTGAAGGTAGCATTGAAAAGGTATTTATCCTATTTGTCTTTTTTATATTCTCTATTCTAATTTACATACTAATGTAAGTATTATTTTCAGGTCCAAAATCCCAATGCCCATAATGAAAACGAAAAGCCTCAAGCGGTGGTTAGTGGTTGTGGTATTAACACCTCCGGTCATGGTGTGGCCATGAATAACACCGTAACCACTACACCAAATGGCAACAACAATCAGGTTCAGGCTCAGAATAATATATTGGCTGCTACTAATAATAGTAATAGTGTTCTGATGGCTCCTTCAAATGTCAACAATTTTCAAGTCGATGATGTACAAAAACTTAAACAACAGTTACAAGATATTAAAGAACAGGTATATAATATGCGTTATGCATTGGAACTGACAATTTAATATCTTGTTATTTTTCTCTTAATTTTTCCCTTATAGACCATGTGTCCAGTTTGTTTCGACCGCATGAAAAATATGGTTTTCCTATGTGGTCATGGTACATGTCAAAATTGTGGTGATCAAATCGACGGCTGTCCCATATGCCGCAAAACCGTGGAAAAGCGTATTTTACTATTCTAGAATAGACATTTATTCATCTCCTCTCACTCTCTACACAAAACTTATAACCTGCCTTGTAAACAGACCTTTTTACAATTAGTACTCCATTATCTACATTTAGTTTGCTGCATTTTATTACTTTTTTTCATATACATACATTGGTAAATGATGACATTTTATTAATTTGCCTTTTATCATCATTAATTTTATTTTGCTTAAAGCCATTTAATAATTCCTTTTTTAGTTAGGTAGATATTCATCCACACTATCTCTCTATCTTTTATATAATTCATACAACAAGTATAAAACTTATGTTTACCCAAATTTTATACAAAAAAACAAAAGAGCTACAAATTACACACAATTATAAATACTTATAATATTATTTTGCGCAAAATATTCACAATTATATATTTTATATTGAAGAATTACAATAAAAGTCGCTAAAAATATATGTACCTGGAATTGAATCTAATAACCGGCAACAAGATAAACCTTTCGCTTCGGGTCTGAACAAAACCGGGACCTTGAACTCTGCTTTTGCTCTATTGGTTTAAAGTAGCTGTCATTGTGAGGTCTAATACCGACGGAAGGATCGACTTCGCACATATGTTGTTGGATTTAGTTCGTATATGAGTTCTTAAGATTTTGCTCTTTGTATTTCATTCGGTAATTCGATGATAGGAACTGACGACAGTGACCGTAAAAAATGTGTATCTCATGAAAGTGTCAGAGGGCACTTCAAGCCCCCTTGGGCCGATTTTTGATACTTGTGTGTATACAATATTTTTATAGTAGTTTTAGTAATTCGTCAGAAAATGTCTAACATTTTTGTTTGTCATAAAATTTTTAAAATAAAAACATTCCCAAAGCCAAATATATAGGACCATCAATCTAAAGGACACCACCGCCGACAAACTTCAGCAGAATCTTCCTAAATACGACTCAAAAAATAATGCAAAAATCCTAGAGAACAAATATGCAATCCTCAATGGACTACGAACATTCAGATTCTACGAGTAAATATGAAACCCCTTCGGAGCAAACATTATCAATTCAGACTATTGAATTTCCTCAAACCCTTAGCTATGATAACAAAGCGGCCTATATGGTCAAATATAAAAATAATTTACTGCAGCCAATGCCGTCAAAATCTTCTTTCAATGCTAAAGAACGTGGCTATGATTTGACCAGTTCCACTAATTCAAATTTTGAGAAAGGTCCATTTTCCATTCCTGAAAAGAAATTTAGTAACAAATGTCCCTTAAGTTCAGCAAAGGATCAGAGGAGCAGCAAATATAGCAGATCCTCTTCATTCAATAGAACCCAAAGTCAAGATCCATTGGTAACATCGGAAGCAATGATTGATAGCCATCATCAGTTTTCAGAGAAACCTAAACACTTCAAGGGCAACGAATGGCGCAGACCCTGTGATGAAAGCTTTGTGGCAGGTGTTCCTCGTAAATTTATCGGCTCTTGTCCACCGAATATAGAGAAAATATCCAAAATGTCCAAGACACGACAGAAATTCTTTCTTACACAAGATCCTCGCAAAACGCATTGTCTTGTCAATCCGGAATTGTTATTACGGTCCAAGAAATACACCGTGGCAGAGGAATTCAATACTCTAACAAAAATGGTGAAATATGGTCAGAATACTTGCCCGGGTGACACAGCAGAAACTAAGTCCTCCGAAGAAGAGACTTTTATCTGTGAAGTTATTGATTTGGAAAATCCACTTCAATTGGATTTTCAGGGACTGGATTATAAGAATAATTATCAGAAAGACGAACAGGATCAACAAAATCAACGAAACTATCGTCGTTTAGAACGATTTATGGAACGACGAAGAGTTCGAGCCGAGACTAAGACCAAGATCGATGAGGAAATGCATCAGGAACGTTTGCAGGTACAATTGACATAAACGTTGACATAGAAATTTTATTGTTATAGAAAATTTGGACGAAATTTTATTTTCCTAGAAAATTTCGACAAAATTTTATTTTTCTAGAAAATTTCGACGCAGTTTTATTTTTCTAGAAAATTTCGACCAAATTTTATTTTTGTAGAAAATTTCGACGAAATTTTATTTTTGTAGAAAATTTCGACAAAATTTTATTTTTCTAGAAAATTTTGACGAAATGTTATTGTTATAGAAAATTTCGACGAAATGATATTGTTATAGAAAATTTCGACGAAATTAAATTGTTATGGACAATTTCGACAATATAGAAAATTTCGACGAAATTTTATTTTTCTAAAAAAAAAAATTTGAGGCTTTAAATTACAAGTTATGATGAAATAAATGAAATGAAATGAAATGTTATTGTTATAGAAAATTTCGACGAAATTAAATTGTTATAGAAAATTCCGACAATCGGGCCTGTTCTGTAATCACGCGATTTGATATCACGGTGATTTCAAAACACGATCGGTTTTTAAAATAATTATTGGTGCTCGGAAATGGTACGATTTATTGTTAAAAGTAAACAACAATCAATTAAAAACAACTATACCAAAATCGGACGATTTTCGAACCACCCAAGAGTGATTTTAAAATCGGTAATAATACTAAACCACCGTGATATCAAATCTCGTGATTTCAGAACAGGCCCGAATATAGAAAATTTCAACAATATAGAAAATTTCGACGAAATTTTGTTTTTATAGAAAATGTTAACGTTATTGTTATAGGAAATTTTGACAAATTTTATTGTTATAGAAATTTTTGAAAAAATTTTTTGTATAATTGTTATAGAAAATTTGGATTAAATTTTTACAATATAAATTTTTACAATACAATACAAATTTGATGTTTCAGGTTCCCAAAGGCTATAGAGTACGTGATCGCAATGCACCATCGGAACCAACCCCACCCCCCAAGGAAATAAAGTTAGGCCAGCTATTTCGTTCTGCTGACAAGCTGATTAATCGTCAAATAATTAACATGGAAAAAGAACGAAGGCAAGAGCGCTATAAAAATCTATATCTGGCCAATAAATCTCGCCAAGATCGACGGAAAGAAACTATTAAAAAGCAAGAGAAAGAATATAAAGAGAATGAGGGATTGATATCAGCCGAGATAGATTTTCAAAAAATCTCAAACAAAATAGGAGATATTGTAGAGGGAACCTTAAAGAAAAAAGCAATAACAAAGCAAGAAAGATCATCTCCAAAAGATTATAAATTAAGCCGTTCCAGACAAGGAAGAGGAATGAGTGACGATAAGCTTGGTAAAATGGAAACTAGTAAAGCTTCAGATACTGCCGAGATTAAGCCAGACCAATATCCCATTAATGCTGTTAATATGAAAGTCGGTAAAGAGTGGCAAACATTCAAGTTGAGAGGAAGAATTCCCAGCCCCCCGACAAATAAGGAAGATAAATTTATAAGCCGTAATCAATGGATAAATGAATTAGTACCCAAAAGGGAAAAAATAAAACTAGATGTACCAACTGGTCTACACAAATTGCTCAGTCCAGATGACCCCAATTTAAAGCTCTTTAATCAAAATATTGGGTATCAAACTCCTAAACAGGAATGCTCAGCTGTCAAAGAATACCGCCAGAAACCTTTGGGCCGCCACTATGAACGCGTATTGAGGAAAAGAATAAAATTTATAAAACCTCGTTTGCGTTATAATGTTAAAAAATTCAATTTAGTTGGCTATCGATTTGGCGATACAGTTAAAAAGATGCGTTCCACTAAAAATGACCTAGCCGTAAAGAAAACCATTTCCTTAAAGAATATCTCTGATTATATACAGAACAAAACACTGGAAAAACAACGTAACCTAGAGGAAATCAAAGCAAAACGTCTCCAACTTTTGGACATAACCTGCAAACCTCTCAAAAAGTCTAGCTTACAAAGCAAATGCGAAAATTCCCCAACAAGTTCCGATTCTGATTGGATACCACAGAAGGATTCTGATATAGCTTCAGAGGAAAATGAAGAGATTTTAAACTTTAGAACAAATTTAAAATATATATTACCTTTAAGTAGACGCAACAATATGCCCGCCCCAAAATATAGAGAACCCACGCTACGCCAGCATCCCAGACATCAACGAGATCTTGAAAATGAACGTGTACCCTCAGAAATATTTCATCAAGCTGTGCGAAATACTCATGTACCTTATATGTATAAACTAGCCGAGGATATGAAAGTTTGCTCAAATGCCGCAGTAAAAAAGCGTCGTCCCTACACCGATATGTTTGAAACACGACATCATCATGATCACTGGAATCCCACTCAGGAGAAATATGTCGATGTTCATTATCAACCGATTTTAGTTAAACCGGAAATAACTAAAGTGAAAACAAAACTCCGCCAACGGGGAGGGAAAAAGGAAGAATTTGAAACGGCCAATCCTCCTGGCAAGAATTACGTCCACTTGAATTTAACTCTGCCAGAATGGAATATGTATGAATTAATTGAGGATTATAGGAAAACAACGAAAAAAGTAGAAGAAAATACAATGGGTACCATAAAAATTGAAAATCTTTGTTGTCAAAAAGATCTCATTCAACGTTCTCGAGACCCCGAATATCTACAAGGGCTTGATTATCCTGGTCGGGCGGAATATTTGCAATTCTTGCACGATGTTAAAGCAGCTATAGGGGAAAGCAAACTAACAGAAGTTAGCGAAAACAATTTGAAGGTTAATAAAACTCAATTACTTCAGGATCTGGAGGAAGATTTGAAAAGCATTGAAAGTTGTCTAACCTCCCTCAGTAGTTCCCAATGTACAAATCTATCCAATGATAGTGGTAGTTATTTGCTAATGGAAGGCAAAGAGAAAATTCCCCTCGACTTCATAAGAAAATCATTGGTGCCCTTTGAAGAACTACAGCGGTCTAGATTTCGGGCAGAACCCATAGATGTTGATCGGGAAGAGCGCAATCCTTTTCGTGTTTTACCCTTTTCTGGACAAATGAAAGCTCAACGCAATTTGACTAAGCCCAAAGACCGGTTTTTTACTTTTAACAGTCGTCTAAAGAATGGCTTGCGTCTTCGGTTAGATGTTCCAGCAGATAATGTAAAGGAGGCAATGGTTGGAAAAGCTGAACACAAATATTCGAACATTGTCGCCACCGACATAGATGAGAATTATGTGAGACAATTTAAAGATCGTTCTCCTGTTAAAATGTTTAATTTCAAAACGTGTACCACTCGCATCAAAGATGCTTTACGTCTGAAATTCGAATCCATAGTCATGCAGGGCCAAATGGATCGTTTAAAAATATATGATGACTTGAATGCAGAGCAATGGGAGAATATGCAAAAACTGAAATTTTTATATGAGAAGTTATTCGACAAATGGGAGAAAAGTGAATATGATGCCTCCATGGCAGTGGCGTATAAAGCTAAAGACATTTACGATGAAACAGATCGTTTGAAAACTGAACTAAAGTATCTAGAAAGAGAACAAGTTGCAATCAACATGGATATTGTATTCATTGAGGGACATTGGGTGCGATGTGTAATGCTGCAGAACTTTCATTACCTATTGGGTGATCAAGAGTGGCGCATTCGAAATGACTGGATTCATCGTTTACCGAATGAAGACGGGGCGGCGGAGGAGCATGAGGAAGCTGTAGAAATAATCAAATTAGAGAATTTTGAGGATTCCATAATAAAAAGGTCCAAAATAAATATCAGACAGCGAGAAAAAGATGATGCCTGGGCTATTAAAGCCTTCTTCGAGGAGGTCTATCTTCAGAATCTTCATCCCAATCTCATAGTATTTCCCAATGCCAATAGTTTCTTTCTTGGTTTGGAGAATTTAAAGGCAAAAACTTTTGTTCTTCTGCTGGAAATGCACTTTACGCTGGCCATACATACTGAGCTGCAAGGAAAACTAGAGACATTTCTTGAATGGTGTGCCCAAGATTTGCAGGAGAAGCAGGAATACGTAGCTCGAAAGTGTTCAAAGTTATATTTTATGGAAGATCGCTCCGATTGGCTGCGACATCGTACTTTGGTCTACTTAGATAAACCCATAGAACAATCTTTCAATGATGGTTTGTTTTTAAAAGATCAAGCTATGGTAGCGGAAGCCTGGCGTCGAATTGTACCGGCCAATATGAGGGGAGGCGGTTCCGGTGAACAATTACAATCTGTGGAAATGGTGGCTATGATATCGGACTTGGTTATGGAGGTGATAGGTAAATAATGGATTTGAAATAAAATGGTCTAAGAAATTTTCTATAAAAATAGAAAATTCTAAGAAATTTTCTATAAAAATGAAAAATTTCTATGGAATTTCTATAAAAATTAAAAATTGCTAATAAATTTTCTATAAAAATAAAAAGATTTAAAGAAATTTTCTGTAAAAATAAAATATTTCCAACTTTCAGCTAAATTCGAATCCATTCCAATGGAAGAAAGCATCGTCATCGAAAACGCCTTAAGAAAACACCGTAATCACTTAAGGAAGATTTCGCAAACTGCTTGCCATGTCGAACGACGCATTGAGCAAGAAATGAAGAAAGTCGTCCGCAATCTGGAACCACCTTATAAGAAATTAAAACGTTCCACAAAATTACCAAGATATCAAATTAAGAAACGTCCTAAAGCTATGCAAATTGAAGAAAAGAAAATCTCTGAAAGAGCTAAATTCTTTTTCCAAGCTTTCCACGAAGACGATGCTAACATTATGCAAACATCCGAAATACGCGACAGTATTGCTCAGGTAGCTACCATCCAAGAACAAATTGTACCATTCTATTTTGATCATTTCCTAAAATTGAATGGCTATACACCGAATTACAATTTCAAGACTCAGGTGGAAATGCGTGATGGACCAGAATTGGATCGTATCAAAGTACGATCGGTCATACCTCAATTACAGGAGCGTATGTTACAATGGGAAGCCATGAAGAGGAAGATTATGGAAGATCACGTTACACAGAATCCGAAAATGTATATTAATGTGGTATAGCTAGAATTTATGTTTTCTGTATAAATAAAACATGAAAATAAATAAAACATGAAAAAAAGTTTAAAATTAATTTATGTAAGTGGGAAGAAATAGACAAAAGTACATTTTTCAGAGATGGAGAATAGGACAAGGAATTGAAAATTTAGAGGATGAAGAATATATAAAAGAAAATAAGTTGAAATACCCTAGGTACTCTTTAATTTTGGTCTTCAACCCATCTTGGTATGATGGTGGTGGGATCCAAATATAAAGCATATCGGTATGGTTGGACTTAATAACCCACAGAGTCGCATGTGCTGCAATTCAAAATATAAAAACGCGATTTAATTTGTTAAAAAAAGATTTTTGTTATTTTCGAGTAAAGTAACGAACGCTATTCCGATCGAATAATCCCGCTAAGTAATATTGAACGCAACACATATTATTGGCGTTACATCTTGCGACTAATCACGCGAGTATTGTTGACCAATCCCAACAGCTGTTACCCCAGGTGTTTTATAAGAAAAATTTTCTTCGCTACGTTTTGACATAATATTATTCAAGAAGAATTTTTGCTAATTTTTAATTAAAACCAGTAACGAATATGTTGTATTTAAGAAAAACTCAAGAGCTAGCTTTAAGGTAGGTGTTTTATTCACAATTTACCCCATTCCCCATTCTAAGCCGAGGACGTTTACCTTCTTTTGCAGAAACCTTGCTGCACGTTTCTTGGCCGGCACCCGTTGTTATAGTCGTGATTATGACTCTTCCGACGATGAAAAGGACAAAAAGTCGAAAACGAAAAAGGAGAAGACCGTTAAGGCTAAATCTACTCCGGAAACAGCAGCAGAAGAAGAATCTGCATCTTCCAAATTGAATCGCTTGTTGGCTTCCATGCAAACTGAAGATCACCTCAACTTGAGCAAAAAAGTCGACGTTGTACCCAAACCTGGTGAAGCCAATAAGAAAAAGAAGTTCCAAGTTAAACAGAATGCTGAATCCAAAGATATTTTTACAGCGGCCAAACGCGTTGCTTCGATGTTGGGTGAAGAAAACAAACAACAGACCGAGTCTGAATTGTTGACCAAACTTTTGGGAGGAAAATCCTCTGCAAGTGCTTCTGGCGGGGAAACATCCCAGACGGATGCCGTTTCTCCTGAAGCCGAAATTAGCTTGAGTGATTTGATAGTTGGTATGAAAATCGATCGGAGCCAGTCTCAAAAGGATTCACCCCCAACTCGCAGTGAATATGTTAGACGTTCGATTGCCGCAAAAGGCAATCAGAGACAACAATATCGCAAAGATTCGTCATCGTCCAAGGAAAGACGTCCGATGCAACGTAAACGTGAAGCAGCAACATACACAGGCAGCGTTAACCTTTTCGGCGGAGAACCATTGGGTATATTCACAGATCCCTCACAGCTTCAGGATTCCACTGACTTCTTGCCCACCTGGTCTTATCTACAAGAGCAATCACTGAAACTACAGGTGAGCCACCCACCCTCCAACTATTTCGATAAACTGGCCTTGTGGACAGAGCAGGGTAAAGTATGGCGTTTCCCAATAGACAACGAACAAGATTGGTTGGCTGAAAAGGATGTCGATTTTTCGGAACACATCTTTCTCGAGCAACATTTGGAAGGTTGGTGTCCCAACCGTGGCCCCATACGACACTTTATGGAATTAGTATGTGTGGGTCTGTCCAAGAATCCCTTTATAACAGCCAAGGAAAAAAAGGTTCATATTCTTTGGTATCGCGACTACTTTGCAAAGAAAAAAGATATCTTGAAGGACTTATTGGCTGAAGAAGCTAAGTCAAAGGATAAGAAACAAGTTGAGGCTTAGCAATTATAAGAAATTATTGTTTTTGTTGTAAAGAAGCACTAATAATGTTGGATAATAAAGTAAATCGATTTTGCTTGTATTTTCTAGGTGAAGTACGCATTTATAATCTGTTTGATAACACGGTGAACACAAGTAACAGTGTGCTATTAAAACTCTCGACCGCCTCTGTCAGAAATTTTTCATTTAGGGCTTTTAGCATAAATGTATCCTAATTTATCGATCGAAATATTACACTCCTACGTCCAATTCTTGAAGACTTTCAACACTCAAATATGTACATTTTATGCTAGATGCAACTGAAGCATGTTGCTTCGTGTGTAGCTGTGTTGCTATTGATTTTCGTGTTGCTGCAACCTACCCAAGGTATATTCAAGAACCTACACAGAAATATCAAAATGTTTTGATATTTTTGGTCGGTTGCCGCTTAGGTTGCATCGTGTGTATCATGGTAAGAAGGTCCGTGTGTAGTAAAATTGAGCGGAAAAAAGAGGAAAGAAAAATGGCAATTGCAAAGAATGAAAATGATGTTACTTTATTAACAAATATAATAGTTTGAGAAAGCTATTTATAGGACATATACGACTTTTCTTTCTAATGCATTATGGTGTGCTCTATTCTCCTCTTGGGTGAAATTCTTAGTATTTGTATGACGTTGTGGTAATCCCGTGTCCGAATCGTTATCATCCTGTTGAAAGTGTTACAATAGTAGTTAGTAGGCACACAAGTAAATTTAAAGCTGCGGAGGAAATTGGTTGAAAATATACATATATCCAAAATTATCGATACATTTATTGGGGTCTGCTTTTTTGGCATCAATAAACAGCAAAAAAACCAACTGATAATCAGCAATGGATCTGAATAATAAAAAGTAAATGCCCTTATTCATCCCTCCAGCTCTTCCACCTCAAGGAATTGGCACGTTGTTGTTGCAAGTTACTAAGTCGCTACAAAATCACACATCTTTATTGTCCTCCACTCCACTTGTATACGTTGTAATGTTCAATTGTATCTTTCATCTATACTTACATCACTTTCAATGTCAATCGGGTCTGTTCTGTAATCACGGCGATTTGAAATCACGGTGATTTTAAAATCACCGGCGACTTAACCGGGTCTGTTCTGTTATCACGGCGATTTGATATCACGGTGATTTTAAAATCACCGGCGACTTAACATCACTTTTGGAGTTCGAAATCACCCGAATATATTTCGAACAATCTTTTTTTGGAGGCTGTGAATAATAAACCGGGCTATTTCGAACTCCAACAGTGATTGTATGTCGCCGGTGATTTAAAAATCACCGTGATTTCAAATCACCTTGCTACAGAACAGGCCCGAACATCACTTTTGAAGTTCGAAATCACCCAAACCTATTTCGAACAATCTTTTTTGGGAGGCTATGAATAATAAACCGGGCGATTTCGAACTCCAAGAGTGATTGTAAGTCGCCGGTGATTTTAAAATCACCGTGATTTCAAATCACCTTGCTACAGAACAGACCCGAATATCTCTATCATCATCACTCATTTTGCGCTCCGCGTTTTGTTTATAGAATTTGTGGGTGATAATCGGTTATATGCCGGAACAAAGTCTGTAATAGAAATACTCTTTATTTTATACTCTTATCAACTTAGCGTCTTCATGCTGCTACAACAACATAAACCAATTATGCACAGCCGATTTCAAAATGCTTTTTATTTTTTGTATTTATGTTTCACTTAACTGTTGCATGAACATATTTAAATCGTTAAAAAATTCTTGTCTGTTTAAGCTAAATTTCATACATACACATCTGCTTAATAAAAATTGCACGTGTTGCATATTTGGTGTGTATTTTAAGTTTCTTCGTAGGAAGCTAAACCCATTTTCTAAATTAACTGTTGAAATTTTGCCAATGTGAATACTGCGAATTTGGTAGTTTTGTATAAAATAATTTTAAATAAATAAATGTCCTGAAAATGTTGTGGTAAGTGAATAGAATAGAGACTTGTACATAAATTTTTTTAAAAAATTTCGATAAACAGCTAATTTATTATTACTAGAAATTTTGGAGTTTAAATGTGTTATGTTGTGGTCATGTAGCATATCTTTCATGTGTTTAATACAAGTGTATGTGTCATTGTGAGTATTTCTGGTAGTTTTTGCAACTTCATCCACCAACTCTTGAGTGAAAAACGCTGCCGACATATTGTATGTACCTATGCCCGAGTCACAAAAATATGCTGTACAATTATATGCCGATTGCGACATGTTGGTGGATAAAGCAGCAACTTGCACAGCAAGTGTGTCTAAATGTGTATCGTAATAGGATTTAAAAAAAATTTTGTTTGGTGTAATGCGTGTTCAAGGTCGTGTAGACAAACTATGTCGTATAAGTAATTGCTGCGGGTAAGTATAGTTTTAGATCTTCATCTAGAACTGCTTCCCGTTGATAAAAAGCTTTGTTTATGCTCTGCATATCGCAGCAAAGGTAGGTCACAACCAAGCCAATTTTGTCAAGGTTTATTCATATTTGTGCCAGTATATCTGCTGTTGAAACATTTCTGCAGCATCCAACAAAATGTTGCTTCCCGGAGCTTAATCTGGTTATGCAAAAAAAGGTCGATCGCCTCCGTTGGTCGGAAGTATGAATTTCGTCCCAAAGTTTCTTCAGAGAAAGTAATCTAAAACTGTACATATAGGTAAATACTGATCACAGAAGACGTTCCAAAATAACAATAGGTGTGTTTTCGTTACACCATAAGTGCTTAATTTGTATGGGGAGCTAAGCACTTTTAAGCACTATTAGTTCCCGCTGAAGTTTGGTGCTTGTGTTCTAGAGTTGGGCACTATAGTTCTTTTAAGTGATCGCTCTTTTTAGTTCAGTTCAATTGATTGAACTAGTTCGTTCATTTAGTTCAACAGCTCACTTTAGCACACCAACTCTTTAGCTCACCAGCTCACTTTACTTAAACAGTTCATTTCGTTCAGTAGATCACCAGTTCAAATCAGCAGCTATTAAAGGAATCTGATTGGAATATGAATGAAATGAGTTGAAAAACTTATACAAAGGCGTTTGTATAGGTAGAATCATACATGACATAAAAATGAAAACAACACAAAACAGCTGAGAAGAGAGAACGAAATGAGAAGAGAGATCGAAATGAGAACGAAATGATATGGTTGAAGAAAAAAACATAGTGAACTACTGAGCTCAAATGAACGAGTTGTGTGAACTAGTTCGTTCAGTTCTGTATAGCAGAGAACGAAGCCGAGGCAAAATTGTCGGCGGCGGCGGCTTGTCCAAAAATGGGTCGGCGGCGGCGGCTTTTCGGCTTGATTTCGGCTTACGATTTATTGTGCAACATAACAGATACACATTACAGCTTAGTCCCCATTTACATGGTACTTTTTTTTAAGTAACTTATCGGCTTATTCTCTTTTGAAAAAGTATTTACGTTCACACGCGTACTTTTTTTCAATACTTAACTTATTTTCATTTGTTTTGTTTCGGCTTTTCCTGTGTGAATTGTTGTTGTTTCCAAGTGCGAACGAAAAACACAAAACGATGAGTACGATAAGTACGAATACGGCATACTTTTTTTCCCCCCGTTTCCGACTGCCTCTCTCGCCCACAAAACGCCGATAAGTATGCTTAATACTTAAAAAAAAAGTATCATGTAAATGCAGACTTAGTTGGAAGTATGAGCAGTGTACAAATATATTTTTCCCTTAAAAATTAAATAAAGCAAAAGAGAAATAATTAAAAAATTATCTGAAATTAAACATGTTTGCTGTACAAACGTATATCTGACAAATCTAGAAAGATCTGAAAGACTTCTTCTACTACTTTCACTCGTCGAGTAAAAACTGGTAAAGGAAAAGACATTTTGTAAATACTCTCTTAAATTTGCCTAATACTTTTACTAGTTAATTGATCGAAAAAAGTAAACACAAAGTTAAATTAGGTTTCTAAATTTTTTCTTTTTTATACAAATATTTATTTTTTGTTATAGTAAAACTTGAACACATTTTGAACACAAACCTTAATGCTGATATACACATATTGTAATGCAATACAATATTAAAATTATATTATATAATTTTTGATATTAAATACCGATTATTTTCAATTCCACCGGTCGACGTGTAGAATTTGTAAAATTTTTAGAAAGTTGTAAAATGTTGGTTTCTTTTTTGTTACTAATAAAAAAAAATGTTTTGTGCTAAAATCTATTTTGTAGAAATTAGAGCAAATTTTCGAATTTCAAGAAAATGGAATTGTTTTCATCGCTACAACATTTTATATTATACATCGATTTTCTTCGGCATGGTCTCATTTTACCGATCAGACTTTACTATAAAATCATAAAAATATAACAGTAGTGCGTTTTTATGAGAAATTTACTTGTCGTAACTAATCAACATCTTACATAAATACATAAAAAACGGTATAGAACGCACCACTTATGTTAAATTGAGTGTATTTAATATTCTTTTGTTATTAAATGTATGTATATTATTTGTATACATAAATATCACAATGTATAAAAAATATTGCAATGATGCATACAAAACATGCAACTTTTTAAGTTTCTTTTAAACGTTTAAAATTTTAATTCGAGTTGTAATTGGGAAATACCTGATAGTATTTTAAACGATATATCTATGTACATGTAAAGAAGTTAAAAGCAAGTGAAACTGTTTACATAAAAATACACCATATACATGCACACATATAATTTTAATAGTTTGGTCGTATATACATGAAAGGCGTAATTAAAAAATTACAACGGCGGCGATTTTAAGCCGGTATGAGCCGATGATAACGGCGGCGATTTAAAGCCAATTTTAGCCGACCTATCGGCGGCGGCGTGGCTCAACAAAAAAAAATCACCTTCGGCGGCTTATCGGCTAAAACCTGGCTGGCTTCGTTCTCTGCTGTATAGTGACCCGTTCAATCGAACTAGTTCGTTCACGAACTACACAACTCTATTGTGTTCCTGTCTTACTCGAGTATGATGTTGCCAGATTGGGCACCCTATATTTAGCAATATGGCATCCCATTTTTGGAGAGATTTCATCAATTATTGTGAATTAACGGGAAGAAAAAGAACAAAAATGGGAAATTATTTTAATATTTGCAAAAAGAGTGTAAACAATTGAACATAGAATAGTAAATATATGTTTTATAAATACTTTTCACGAATTTTTTGTCTGTTTCGCACTGTACTTTCTTCGCAACTCATGACACCATTGTTACCAGATAGTGAAAATCCGCCACTTATTGCTTATGTGCCAGTTAGTGGAAGTCGGTTGTTTTCGTTGCAAAGTGCTAAACTATAAGTGCTAGCTTGTAACGAAAACATGCCTATTGTCAATTGTTTACACTCTTTTTGCAAATATTAAAATAATTTCCCATTTTTGTTCTTCTTCCCGTTAATTCACAATAATTGATAACATCTCTCCAAAAATGGGATGCCATATTGCTAAATATAGGGTGCCAATCTGGCAACATCATACTCGATTAAGACAGGAACACAAGCACCAAACTTCATCGGGAACTAATAGTGCTTAAAAGTGCTTAGCTCCCCATACAAATTAAGCACTTATGGTGTAAAAACACACCTTAGGCATGTTTTCGTTACAAGCTAGCACTTTTAGTTTAGCACTTTGCAACGAAAACAACTGACTTCCACTAACTGGCACATATGCAATAAGTGGCGGATTTTCACTATCTGGTAGCAATGGTGTCATGAGTTGCGAAGAAAGAACAGTGCGAAACATTTACTATTCTATGTTCAATTGTTTACACTCTTTTGCAAATATTAAAATAATTTCCCATTTTTGTTCTTCTTCTTCCCGTTAATTCACAATAATTGATAAAATCTCTCCAAAAATGGGATGCCATATTGCTAAATATAGGGTGCCCAATCTGGTAACATCATACTCGATTAAGACATGAACACAAGCACCAAACTTCATCGGGAACTAATAGTGCTTAAAAGTGCTTAGCTCCCCATACAAATTAAGCACTTATGGTGTAAAGAAAACACGCCTCTTATGTTTATTTCAACGCGAAAAAGTAACATTTTGCGCCACCATAAATTGAACGCCGTTACAAATTGAACGACGCAACAAATTTAATGCCGCCACCGCCACACTCCCATTTGTTATACCCTACACCACACTGTGGTACAGGGTATTATAAGTTTGTTTTACGGCAGATGTTTGTAACACCTGAAAATAACACAGCTAGACCCACCTTAAAGTATACAGATCGACTCAGAATCACTAGCTGAGTCGATTTAACGATGTCCGTCCGTCTGTCCATGTAAAGTTGTTCGTCTACTACAGGTCGCAATTTCACTCCGATCGTTCTGAAATTTTGCAGTTTAGAGTATTTCGCGGCTGTTAAGATCGCTATTGAATTTGGTTGAAATCGGTTCAGATTTAGATATAGCTCCCATATATATCTTTCGTCCGATTTGGCCCTTTAGTCGTATAGAAGCTGTATTTTACATCCAATCGTTTTGAAATTTAGAATGGTAGAGTTTCTTGATCCATGAACCAACATTGCCGAATTTGAAGAAAATCGGTTAAGATTTAGCTATAGCTCCCATATATATGTTTCGTCCGATTTGGCCCTTTAGTCCTATAGAAGCTGTATTTTACAACCGATCGTTTTGAAATTTAGAATGGTAGAGTTTCTTGATCCATGAACCAACATTGCCGAATTTGAAGAAAATCGGTAAAGATTTAGCTATAGCTCCCATATATGTTTCATCCGATTTGGCTCTTTAGATCCAATCGTTTTTATACCCTACACCACACTGTGGTACAGGGTATTATTTAAGTATAAAATGTCCCAAAAGTAAATTTATGTAAACAATTTATGCATGAATTACAAAATTTATATATCAGAGTTATTCAATATTACGAGAGTGGTGTAGGGTATTATATAGTCGGCACCGCCCCACTTTAGCCTTTCCTTACTGGTTTATATTTATTTTTGTCCGCAAGAAACTCAACTGTTGTAAATATTAGAAATAAAATTTCCTAATAAAGAATAATAAATTAAATTACCTTCCGAAATAAATAAAAAATAATGCAAAGATGTGAAAGGCTAAATAATTATGTTTATGGAATAATCCAGAAGAGCGAAATTCTATTGGATTGCAGTGCAAAAGCAAACAAAATTTGCAAAACAGTGGAAGGACATTTAACTAAATGTAATAATGTGAAATTTGTCTTGTAATTAGATATGTACATTTATGTTTGTATGTTTAGAACAATTGTGTGCAAAAGCCAGGAGAAACATAATGGACGGGTAACGCTACTAAAGCAGTAGGACAATGGAATTGGACAGTGCCTGTGATCTCGAGTTAGAAATGGGTGTAAAGAACATACATAGTTCTTGCCAGCCATACACTCAAAGAATTTTGTGAGTATCATTAGCAAAAATGTTTGTTGTTTCAACGGTCTGTGTCTGCAACCCTATGGTTTTTATTCTAGCACACAAATTTGCCTGCTACTATAGCAAACTAAAACAGTCGTTTTAACAAATAATTTTGCTATTATTCAACAGAAAAAAGCGGCTGGATTAACAAACTATTTTTGTTGTTCTAGCATACGTCATTGATAAGCGTTTCGAACTGTGAAATCTGTAAGTACGCTTGATCTAAAAATATAAATGAAAAAGAAATCATTTAGTAAAATTGAATAGCAATAGAAGTATCTACAAACAATACTTACCGGTCACTGGCATTAACAATTATCTTCTTTTTGTCCGAAGGATAAATATAAAGAACATAAATCGTACGACATCGACGCGAACCCTGTCAATGTTGGCCAATGTGTTGGGTACAACCTATAGACACGGTAATTGTACATGTCCAGAACCAAGTCATTGGACAAAATTATCTTTTCCATGGATTACATCTAAATTAGACTACATTATTGCGAGTTTTTTTGGAGCCAAAAGTTGCTTCGTGACTTGGATATTAGCGACCATCGTTGGAGCATATAGAGTAAAAAATCAATGTTGCCATTTCGTTAAACGGATCACAAAAAGGAAAAAAGAAAATACTTACGAGTTGTTGCAGGTATTTTCATTAGCGTCACACTTCCAAGAGGTGTATGCGATTTGGAAAAGTGGACAAGGAAATAAATTGCTAGTCCATCGCTTTCACAAGTTCTCCGTATGGACAGCATATATTTGCTATGAAATTTAAGTTCATCTTTTGTAGCCGTATTTAAGTATAGGGTTTTAATAGGACACTGCTTGCTAAGAATCGTGAAAACAACCAGAAATAAGCATTTCACAATCATAGTGAATTTAATTTGCAATTTGTGTACGCTTACCTGTTGCGACTTGATAAATTGATAACGCGGTTCTTTATGTGCCACATCCCTTATGAATTTCATTAAGAAATCGTTAACACCCATCCACCGTTCAATATTTTCAGTCCTGTGTCTTCTATCCTCCAAGGCATAAACAATTTCGCCTTTTCGGGAAATATTAAACCGACTTCTTTCTTTATCCATTTGTAAGCATGGTCGAAGCTGTCCCCCGGAATAGTTTTACTCATTAAAATCATATGCATTATCTTCTTTGATGGATGTGATCTCTTTGCCAAAATGATTTCTTTACTACGCCAGCGGGACGCCTTTGTAATGCGAATTAACAAACAGAACGAAAATTTCAATTTTATTTGGCGTCAATTACACTTCAAAGGGTGCTACTTAAATAGCCGAAGTCGGCGCACGATGTCTGTCAAAGAGGACTACTCTTGAATGCAGTGTTACCGTTGGAAAATTTCAGAAAGGGGCACAAAAAGTGGATTTTTCCGAAAAACGGGGCACACTTTCATAAAATAAAGTGGCATGCTTTTTAAGGTTCCTATATATAAGGCAAAATACAATAAAATCAAAACTTGTACACATTTTCTACAAATTTTTAAAGAAATTTATAAAAAAAAAAAAACTATATGTGTACACGACATCACATTTTATGGGCCTTGTCACAGAGCTTATTATAATGAAATTCAAAGCGCTAAATTATTTTTATTGCTGAATTGCTGCAATTTTCATGTGGACCTGATATATATAATTTTCTGTTTTTAACTACGAATTTCCGAACGGCATCTGTGATATGTCCATATTAGGGATGTAACGAATATTCGCATTCGCATATGCGAACGCGAATTATTCGCATCATTTTAAAATTCGCATTCGCAAAAACCATCTTTGGATTATTCGCTTTCGCATTCGCTTTCGCAAAAATATATTTCAGTATTCGCTTCCATTTATTAAAGTGTTAAATCTCCTTATTCCCTTCACACAATTTGAAGATATGTGTGTGCTTGTGGTAACAGGAGGTAAAACTATGGAAAACAGTCTTAATACTTGAATATCCTGGAAAAGTATCAATTCAGTTCCTTAAATTTGTTGGTACTAAAGGCTCAAACTATTATTCGCATTCGCTTTCGCATTCGCATGAAATATATTTCAATATTCGCTTTCGCTAAAGCCACTTTCGTTACATCCCTAGTCCATATATCGGAATGGACGTGATCGGGTTATGCAATATATTTCGATAATAGTACCTGTACTCTAAAACAAATTTAAAAAAGCTACACAAAACTTTTTTGTGATGTATACTATCTAAGTAAATATATGAAATATCATATTTTTACATTTATGTTTTTATTTATCATTACTTTTTGGCAATTTATTGTCTTCATACGTTATTTACGTACATTAGTACGTAAAATGCTGTTTAAATAGTGCAAAAATATAATTTTTTACAAAAGTAGCAGAAGTGTATAAAAGTGGCAACAAAAATGTGAAAAGTGGCACATTTAGTATCCCAAAAGAAGGGGGGCGCAAAAGTATCACGGCTG
This sequence comes from Eudasyphora cyanicolor, assembly GCA_963930755.1. Classification (NCBI taxonomy): domain Eukaryota; kingdom Metazoa; phylum Arthropoda; class Insecta; order Diptera; family Muscidae; genus Eudasyphora; species Eudasyphora cyanicolor. The sequence goes on along the minus strand of OZ005735.1, from coordinate 16,397,707 downwards.
AAAAAATGAATATATGTATAACTTATCGCAAGCACATTTGAATGGAAAAAAATTGATTTCAATGGCAAGGAATATAAATTAAACGCCGCTTCTTTTTTTAATTTCTTTTTTCCGTAAGTCTAGATTCACACGAGACAATTTTTTCAAGCTAGTGTCAAAATATGTAGGAGAGAGAGGCAGGCGGAAAAAATCTCTGCCTCTCTCTCCTGCAAACTATAACACTTGCTTGGAAAAAAATTGTCTAATGTGAATCAGGACTACTGCAGCGTGTCTATGTCCCGATTCACGCGAGGCAATTCGGTGTTTGTAGAAGATAAAGGCAGCAAAGTGCGAATAAAACACATAAAACGGTTTGCCAGTACAAGAATCTACTTTCCCAATTATCTTCCGCATGCCTCTCTCCTTCAAACACCGAATTGAGAACCGTAACTCGGAAAATAGATATCGCCGACAAATTATTTAATTTTTTCAAAATATATTTTTCTCAGCGCACGAATGACCTTTTTGATTTTCAATGGTAGTTTGATTAACAGCAAACATTTTCAGCAAACTGCAAATTTTTCAGCAGTGCGTTTGCTAATGCAAAACTGCAAACTTTTTGCTATTACAGCACAAAATTTGCTGTATTAGCAGAAAAAATGTTAGCTGTAAATTAGCAGACGTTTGTTATTAACAGCAAACTTTTTTTTTGGGTGTAGAAGTTGGAAGAAGATATTCCGTTTATGGATGGAAGTATAATTTACATGTATGTATATGTCAACAAATATAATGTAAATGCTTAAATATAATAATAAAACGTATTTTTCGATTAATCAAAACATCATTTTATTCATTTATATTCGTACAACATTAGGAAATTATTTCGTTATTTATAACATTGGACTACCCTGACTTTTCATGTCTCACAAACATCGCCACCGCAACAACACAAAATAAATAATTTATGTATAACATTAGGCGTGTTTTCGTTACACCATAGGTGCTTAATTTGTATGGGGAGCTAAGCACTTTTAAGCATTATTAGTTCCCGATGAAGTTTGGTGCTTGTGTTCCTGTCTTAATCGAGTATGGTGTTGCCAGATTGGGCATCCTATATTTCGCAGTATGGCATCTCATTTTGGAGAGATTATTGTCAATTATTGTGAATTGGCGGGAAGAAGAAGAACAGAAATGGAAAATTATTCCAATATTTGCAAAAAGAGTGTAAACAATTGAACATAGAATAGTAAATATATGTTTTATAAATACATTTCACGAATTTTTTGTCTGTTTCGCACTGTTCTTTCTTCGCAACTCGTGACATCATTGTTACTAGATAGTGGAAATCCGTCACCTACCGCTTATGCGCCAGTTAGTGGAAATCGGTTGTTTTCGTTGTAAAGTGCTAAACTAAAATTGCTAGCTTGTAACGAAAACATACCTATAGTACCCACCTTTAGCAGATAAAATGTTTGCTGAAAATTAGCAGACGTTGTTAGTTATTAACAGCAAAATTTTTTTTTTGGGTGTACTGCTTCGGTAGCGTTAGCCGTCCACAAAGTTTTTCCAGGGTTTTCGTCATTATTGTTCTAAACATACAAACGTAAAAGTACATACGTAATTAGAAAACAAATTCCACATTATTACATATATGCTATCTAATCGGAATGTCGTTCTCCTCGTTTATTCCATATTCATAATTATTTTCCGTTCCAAAGCTATACATTAGTTTACTTTATTTCAGATAATTTAATTTAGTTTTCATTATTAGGAATTTTTTTTTGCTAATATTTACAACAGTTGAATTTCTCGCGGACAAATATGAATATAAATAAATAGGAGTACAATGCTGGCGGCATTAAATTTGTTGCGGCATTCAATTAATTTGTAGCGCCTCAAAGTGTCAATTTCTCACGTTGAAAAAACATACACCCAGCGAAAAATGCTTAATCTTTGCAAATTCGTTTATGATAATGAACCAACCCCGTATGTTACGAATTCAAGCAAGGCGGTGCATGAATAAAGCATCAAAAATCAACAACGCTTCGTTGCAAAATGAATACCAACTGGGGATAATTTAAATCAAGTGTTGGGGACAACTATAGAACGTGCGGGGGACGACTAAAGCACTTGCTGAGGACGAATAAAGCACGCGCTGGGATAACTTTCCATTCGAAATCCTAAATATAAATTATGATATTGCCCCCATTGTCGGAGTCTAAGGACACACATCCCCGGCTTCTGTCAAACTCAAATCTCATCCTACTTTGTTTTCTGTGCACACAACAACACTTTGACATACGTCGAACGCCGACGTCGGCTGTTTAGGTACCAGCCTAACGCTTCAATGCCGGTGAAAGCGTCCGACGTCTGTCAAACTGAAATTTCATCCTATTGTCCGGATTTACACTGCTGGCTGAATGTTCAGCAGATTATGGGCGTTTTGTATGAGAGATGGGCAGTCGGCAAGGGGGAGGAAAAAACTCTCCCTGAACGTTTTGAGTTCTTCGTGCAAGTTTAAAAGAGAATTTTATGATAAGCTGCTGAAAAACTTGCCGAGTGTAAATCTGAACATTGTTTCCTGTGCACACAGCAACACTTTGACATACGTCGGACGCTTTCACTTGTAAGAGGTACCTTAAAAATGAAAACCCAATTTAATCAGTCAATATATCGTACTACAAATCGAATGCAATAACACTTGCCATTGTGCACCTACCAGTGGGACATTATGGCACTTACCAATGGGGCCATTATGGCACCTAAATCAATCGCAATTGTGATTGATTAGTTTTTCAGAGAATAACGTAAATTTGGTGCATAATCCAGCAAGTCTAGAAGTGTAAACAAAGTCGAGATTCACACAAGGCAGAGAGCCTCTCTCTCCAACAAACTTTGACACTTGCTTAGAAAAAATTGTCTCGTGTGTAGCACATCTATTTTTTTCAAATTCTCTCTCTGGGTGTCGGATAACGAGTACTAACTAACGGTTATTGGGGTACTGGGTACTTTACAAAGATTAAAGACAAATCAAAAAACACAAAAACAGAAATACGAGAAATTCCGACGACGAAAGACCTACGGACGGCGCGCGGTGAAAGAAATTAAGTTAATATAGAAAATAATAATAATGAGAAAAAAATAATAACAAATATATATAGAAACAAATAAATAAATATTTATTTATTTTTATTAAAGTGGAAGATTAATGAAAGTGTCAAAGATCAATGAATTTTGGAGGCGCCGCGAGTGAGAGATAAATAGAGAGTTATTGCTGTTGCCTGTATGTATATGTGAGGCTGTGTGTGTGCCTACATTGATGAGTGCATTGCGGGAATTAAGAAGAAGAAGAATTTAACAAGCACAAGAAAAAAGGAAGGAATAAGAAAAACAACCAACGGCAGCAGCGCAGCAGCCACACACGAATTCATTAAGTCTTTCTTTAAGTTGTTTTTTGTGTTACAATTGGTTTCTTTATAAAATATCGTGTTATTTTCGTGCAATATTAGTGAAAATCACAAGGAAATTCAGCAAAAATTTCTGCTTTAACAACAATACCCCCAATTCCGAAGTAAAAAAGAGTCAAAAGGAATAAACAAAAGTAAAAGGTAAGAAATGGAAGCAGTGAATGCATCATCTACGGCGAAAACAGAAGAAGGGGGACGCAAATATGTAAATATTTTTGCTTGCCCCACCACCCCCCCCTGCACAAAAAAGTAGTGTGTTTTAGTGTGTTGTTGTTAATCATCACTACATTTTTGCATTTTCTTTGCTCTCAAATTCGTATTAATTTACTCAATTCGAATAGGTTAAAACGTAATTGAAAAATTCCGTTGTTGTTGACGTCGGACGTTGGCAGAGGATCGGCAGAATGTCAGCCATAAATGTGGCAGTGCCGGGCTTGTGTATGCGAGCATGAGTTGTTGTTGCTGTTTCTCTGTTGCGCTTAATACATTTGTTTGTGTGAGCGTGTGTAAATGACGTCTGTTTTTTTTTTAAACAACTGCAACAGAACATTACACATATTCAGATACAGGCGTTACATTTCGAGACACGTAAAGTAGTAAAAGCAAATAAGAGAAAACAAAGAAGAATTGGCAATTGTTTTACGCCGTTGCTTGTGTGTTGGTGTGCGCATTTTAAAAATATATTGATTATGAGGGAATGCTTGGAATGAAACGGATTTGTTCGTATTGGTTTTATTTTGAAAAGTAATTAAAACAAAATTATACAATAGTATATTATTAAATTAATTTATCCGATAAAAACACCTGTTCAAGATTCCTATACATTTACGTGAAATGCAAAATGTTTTATTTAGAAAAAACACATCTTTAAGAAACAGCTGTTTCCTCTCTCTGCCCCGTCAGTCAATCAATAGATAGATGGAGTGAAAATTAACATCAAAGTCTGCCTTAAAAAAGTGTTTCGAAAGCATCGATCTCACAAGATTAGTCCTAACTAGGGTGCTTCCTAGGTTGCCGTGGCTAACATGCAGGCGAGACGGAGGTACATCGCTTTTCTCAGATTATTGGCTAACTTTGGACGAGGAATAGTTTTAAATTTTCGGATAGTGCGACGACTCGTAGTGCGGGGAAGGCTGATCCCCTATACTGCACTCTAACAAAAAGGAAGATATCTTCCAGAGTTCACGGTACTCTACCGGCCGAGCTGACAAAAACTATTTTAGACGACGATAAATTATGTGTGTCTGTTTACAACAGCTCCCCACTCCGATCAAAATACATCAATGTTCCCATGCATTTAGGGGCATGGTTAATAGCAGGTGATCTTAAGATAATCGATTTAAAATTTTTTTGTTTAGTTCTTTCGCTAAATCACGATAGCACTGGTCCAAGCTGATAAAGACTATTTTTGATACAGTTATAATCAGCGTTCGACAAATTATGTCTGTTTACATAAGTTCTTCAAGCTCTCGACATTCCGATCCAAATATGTATCTTCATGTTTTCATTCTTTTAGGGGCAAGAAGAATTTTACCGGATTTTTGGGACCCTAATGGTCCATAATATTTATACGAAGAGCTGTCCAGGAACCTGAAATTTATCCCATATCCAAAATGACCAATGAAAGACTATTTTGCGTAGATCAAAGATATCAAGTGCCATTGGAAACTTTAGAGCAATGACATTGAAAAAGATGCAATTAAATTTCCCCAAAATGACTCGTGTGAAAACATTTTTTAAGAAGGCTTTTCGCAGATAAAAAAATTAAATGCTATTGAAAACCTCATAGAAATTGAATTAAAAATGGTACTATTAAATTAGATTTTTTTAATGTTTTGTTTATCGGAATTGGTCAGTAAATGTATCATTAGCAAGATTATGTGGCTTTGGCAATGCTGACATACAACATGAATATACTTTTTCTCTCATTTTTGGAATTTTCACCAATTTTTCTTTGAATTATTGGAGTTAAGTTAAACAAAGATTGGAGTATTGATTACAGCAATTCTCAAGACGCCAAAATAAATCTTGTCCTCAAATTTGCTTTTCGTGAATCAAAAATATCAAGTCAACTTCGGCAAAATTGTTAGGCGAGTGCTAAGGTGATGATAGAACAAAAAAAGTTAAATAGAAAATTAGAATAGCCATTTCTGAGATACATATGAGTCCTAAAATTTTGTTTTAGTGTTATTTTTACTCAGTGTTCGGATCTCGGTATTCGTGGTACTATTGGAAAACATATAGCAATGTCTTCGAAAAGGTAAAATAATTATTTTATTGCGTTCTTCCTTGAGTTGTGTTTCCATACTTAACAATTTGACAATTGCAATCATATTTTTTTAGATTTGTTACTTGCTTTATCTGATTTTGTAATTGTATCATTAGAAAGCTTGCTTATTTCTCCGCCAAAAAGGCATGTTATTTTGCGGATTTTTTTGGGATTCTTATGGTCCATAATCTTGCAAAGCCCTGTTCAGGACTCTAAAAGAAATTCGGTACCTAAAATGACCAATGCGAAACTGTGTTTAAAGGTGAATTAAAGATATCAACTCACCTTTTGGAAAATTGTTAAATTCTAGAGGTGCTAAATATGAGTATGGAATAAAAAAAAGTAAAATAAGCAATTTGGATAACCATTTCGGAAATATGAGCCCCCAAATTTTGATAATTTTTGCTGCATATTTTTTATTTTTACTCAGATTTCGGAGATCGACTTTGGTTAAGGCAAAATAATTTTTTTTGACAATTTGGTAATATCAATACTATTTTTTTGATTTTTTACTTGTTTTATCCGATTGTGTTAGTAATTATGTATATCATTAGAGACTTATAGCAGTGACTTTGGAAGTAGTGAAGTCAATGCAGCAATTTTAATCCCATTTTTTGGAGTTTTGTCGGATTTTGTATTTATTGGAATCAATTTAATGCTTTTTGAAATGGTAATACATTTTGACGTAGATCCTACTTTCTGACTTATAGGCTCATTCGTAGATTTTTGGTCATTTTAGTCTTTTTTCTCAGTATATGATGGAAATCGGAAATAATGACTGAATCGGCCTTTCGTGATCTAACATTATCACTAAACAAATAGCTATAAAAAGGTACTGATGTTCAAAAACAGTTACAGAAACTTCTTATGCTTATGTATACGAAAAACGCCCATATTCTTCTAAATAACATTATCTTTTATTGATTTGCTTTCAACTTTTTTAAATAATATTTTTCTATTTCTTCCAGATATTTCAACGTATGCGGATAAATATTTTTATTTACTTCTACGACCAGTCCATTATCGGAATACGTATGACCCAAAATTCAAGTTCAAACGCGTTTTCTTAAATCAAGTTTTGCCGGCAAAATATTTCTTAAAATACATATCTGTTGTTTTTTAAATTTGTCTTTTCGCTATCGATCATCTTCACATATGCGATTATTATTTGTTTTCTATAAAACTACAGTCGTTTGCGCATCTTCGTCCAGAACAACTTAACACCATCTCTGTCTCCCTAGACCAAAAAAACACGAGAAATTCCGACGACGAAAGACCTACGGACGGCGCGCGGTGAAAGAAATTAAGTTAATATAGAAAATAATAATAATGAGAAAAAAATAATAACAAATATATATAGAAACAAATAAATAAATATTTATTTATTTTTATTAAAGTGGAAGATTAATGAAAGTGTCAAAGATCAATGAATTTTGGAGGCGCCGCGAGTGAGAGATAAATAGAGAGTTATTGCTGTTGCCTGTATGTATATGTGAGGCTGTGTGTGTGCCTACATTGATGAGTGCATTGCGGGAATTAAGAAGAAGAAGAATTTAACAAGCACAAGAAAAAAGGAAGGAATAAGAAAAACAACCAACGGCAGCAGCGCAGCAGCCACACACGAATTCATTAAGTCTTTCTTTAAGTTGTTTTTTGTGTTACAATTGGTTTCTTTATAAAATATCGTGTTATTTTCGTGCAATATTAGTGAAAATCACAAGGAAATTCAGCAAAAATTTCTGCTTTAACAACAATACCCCCAATTCCGAAGTAAAAAAGAGTCAAAAGGAATAAACAAAAGTAAAAGGTAAGAAATGGAAGCAGTGAATGCATCATCTACGGCGAAAACAGAAGAAGGGGGACGCAAATATGTAAATATTTTTGCTTGCCCCACCACCCCCCCCTGCACAAAAAAGTAGTGTGTTTTAGTGTGTTGTTGTTAATCATCACTACATTTTTGCATTTTCTTTGCTCTCAAATTCGTATTAATTTACTCAATTCGAATAGGTTAAAACGTAATTGAAAAATTCCGTTGTTGTTGACGTCGGACGTTGGCAGAGGATCGGCAGAATGTCAGCCATAAATGTGGCAGTGCCGGGCTTGTGTATGCGAGCATGAGTTGTTGTTGCTGTTTCTCTGTTGCGCTTAATACATTTGTTTGTGTGAGCGTGTGTAAATGACGTCTGTTTTTTTTTTAAACAACTGCAACAGAACATTACACATATTCAGATACAGGCGTTACATTTCGAGACACGTAAAGTAGTAAAAGCAAATAAGAGAAAACAAAGAAGAATTGGCAATTGTTTTACGCCGTTGCTTGTGTGTTGGTGTGCGCATTTTAAAAATATATTGATTATGAGGGAATGCTTGGAATGAAACGGATTTGTTCGTATTGGTTTTATTTTGAAAAGTAATTAAAACAAAATTATACAATAGTATATTATTAAATTAATTTATCCGATAAAAACACCTGTTCAAGATTCCTATACATTTACGTGAAATGCAAAATGTTTTATTTAGAAAAAACACATCTTTAAGAAACAGCTGTTTCCTCTCTCTGCCCCGTCAGTCAATCAATAGATAGATGGAGTGAAAATTAACATCAAAGTCTGCCTTAAAAAAGTGTTTCGAAAGCATCGATCTCACAAGATTAGTCCTAACTAGGGTGCTTCCTAGGTTGCCGTGGCTAACATGCAGGCGAGACGGAGGTACATCGCTTTTCTCAGATTATTGGCTAACTTTGGACGAGGAATAGTTTTAAATTTTCGGATAGTGCGACGACTCGTAGTGCGGGGAAGGCTGATCCCCTATACTGCACTCTAACAAAAAGGAAGATATCTTCCAGAGTTCACGGTACTCTACCGGCCGAGCTGACAAAAACTATTTTAGACGACGATAAATTATGTGTGTCTGTTTACAACAGCTCCCCACTCCGATCAAAATACATCAATGTTCCCATGCATTTAGGGGCATGGTTAATAGCAGGTGATCTTAAGATAATCGATTTAAAATTTTTTTGTTTAGTTCTTTCGCTAAATCACGATAGCACTGGTCCAAGCTGATAAAGACTATTTTTGATACAGTTATAATCAGCGTTCGACAAATTATGTCTGTTTACATAAGTTCTTCAAGCTCTCGACATTCCGATCCAAATATGTATCTTCATGTTTTCATTCTTTTAGGGGCAAGAAGAATTTTACCGGATTTTTGGGACCCTAATGGTCCATAATATTTATACGAAGAGCTGTCCAGGAACCTGAAATTTATCCCATATCCAAAATGACCAATGAAAGACTATTTTGCGTAGATCAAAGATATCAAGTGCCATTGGAAACTTTAGAGCAATGACATTGAAAAAGATGCAATTAAATTTCCCCAAAATGACTCGTGTGAAAACATTTTTTAAGAAGGCTTTTCGCAGATAAAAAAATTAAATGCTATTGAAAACCTCATAGAAATTGAATTAAAAATGGTACTATTAAATTAGATTTTTTTAATGTTTTGTTTATCGGAATTGGTCAGTAAATGTATCATTAGCAAGATTATGTGGCTTTGGCAATGCTGACATACAACATGAATATACTTTTTCTCTCATTTTTGGAATTTTCACCAATTTTTCTTTGAATTATTGGAGTTAAGTTAAACAAAGATTGGAGTATTGATTACAGCAATTCTCAAGACGCCAAAATAAATCTTGTCCTCAAATTTGCTTTTCGTGAATCAAAAATATCAAGTCAACTTCGGCAAAATTGTTAGGCGAGTGCTAAGGTGATGATAGAACAAAAAAAGTTAAATAGAAAATTAGAATAGCCATTTCTGAGATACATATGAGTCCTAAAATTTTGTTTTAGTGTTATTTTTACTCAGTGTTCGGATCTCGGTATTCGTGGTACTATTGGAAAACATATAGCAATGTCTTCGAAAAGGTAAAATAATTATTTTATTGCGTTCTTCCTTGAGTTGTGTTTCCATACTTAACAATTTGACAATTGCAATCATATTTTTTTAGATTTGTTACTTGCTTTATCTGATTTTGTAATTGTATCATTAGAAAGCTTGCTTATTTCTCCGCCAAAAAGGCATGTTATTTTGCGGATTTTTTTGGGATTCTTATGGTCCATAATCTTGCAAAGCCCTGTTCAGGACTCTAAAAGAAATTCGGTACCTAAAATGACCAATGCGAAACTGTGTTTAAAGGTGAATTAAAGATATCAACTCACCTTTTGGAAAATTGTTAAATTCTAGAGGTGCTAAATATGAGTATGGAATAAAAAAAAGTAAAATAAGCAATTTGGATAACCATTTCGGAAATATGAGCCCCCAAATTTTGATAATTTTTGCTGCATATTTTTTATTTTTACTCAGATTTCGGAGATCGACTTTGGTTAAGGCAAAATAATTTTTTTTGACAATTTGGTAATATCAATACTATTTTTTTGATTTTTTACTTGTTTTATCCGATTGTGTTAGTAATTATGTATATCATTAGAGACTTATAGCAGTGACTTTGGAAGTAGTGAAGTCAATGCAGCAATTTTAATCCCATTTTTTGGAGTTTTGTCGGATTTTGTATTTATTGGAATCAATTTAATGCTTTTTGAAATGGTAATACATTTTGACGTAGATCCTACTTTCTGACTTATAGGCTCATTCGTAGATTTTTGGTCATTTTAGTCTTTTTTCTCAGTATATGATGGAAATCGGAAATAATGACTGAATCGGCCTTTCGTGATCTAACATTATCACTAAACAAATAGCTATAAAAAGGTACTGATGTTCAAAAACAGTTACAGAAACTTCTTATGCTTATGTATACGAAAAACGCCCATATTCTTCTAAATAACATTATCTTTTATTGATTTGCTTTCAACTTTTTTAAATAATATTTTTCTATTTCTTCCAGATATTTCAACGTATGCGGATAAATATTTTTATTTACTTCTACGACCAGTCCATTATCGGAATACGTATGACCCAAAATTCAAGTTCAAACGCGTTTTCTTAAATCAAGTTTTGCCGGCAAAATATTTCTTAAAATACATATCTGTTGTTTTTTAAATTTGTCTTTTCGCTATCGATCATCTTCACATATGCGATTATTATTTGTTTTCTATAAAACTACAGTCGTTTGCGCATCTTCGTCCAGAACAACTTAACACCATCTCTGTCTCCCTAGACCAAAAAAACACAGCCTTGGAAATTTTGTGTTTTTTGTGGTAAATACATTTTATGCTTAAATGGATGCAACATCAATAATCACACAAGTCGCCCGCGATGATGAACAACTGAATGTTTATCCAAATGAAAAAGGTATGTTTTCCCTATTTATTCTAAATTGTTATTTATATTTATAATATAGAGTCTACCACTGAGGTATTCCTCTGTACCGGAGTCGACCACTGACATCTGTACTTCTTCCCTATAGAGTTCGCTCTCAAATATGTGTTTCAAACCATGTATACCACTTCTTTAAAGTAATTTAGCTAAAACTTTGCACCTCATACTCTATTCTGAAAAGAATTTGTCACATCCTATATGTCATCCTATAGAGGTATTTTAGTTGGACAAGAAATCACCATTTGTTATAGTCCCGCCTATGGATGTCGCTCCCAAATACGTTTGTTTAAGCAATAAAAAGCACATTTTTGTAAGCAATTTGTGTGGAACTTTGCAGTTTGCATTAAATTTTGGCAAAAATTCATCACAATGAAAGTTATACAAGTCAGTTTATATTTTGTTGTAGTCCCCGTGTACAGGTCACTCTTAAATATGCTAATTTAAGCCATAAATACCACAATTTCAGATGACTAGGATGAAATTTTTTTTGTGCTTCTCATCTACTTAAATTCTGCAGATCAAAAACTTACCATATCGGTACATGCATAGATATAGATCTTCTTTAGAAGTCGCTCATGAACATAGTTATCTAAGCCGTATACACTACATTTATTAAAGCTATGAACAATGAAAACATTTTTGAAAAGAACTCGTATAAAAAGTTTTACATCGATTCATGTTTTGTTATAGTCACCATATAGAGGCAATATTTTCTGAACAATTTGGCTAAAAATTTGCGTTGTTCGTTTTTTTTTTAAATGTGATATACCAAAAATGAACTATATCGTTGTTTATTTGCATCGCTTCCAAAATATTTAACAAATTTAGAAAGGTCTTAAACTAATTTTATACCGAGCAGTTTAAATTACTCTTATACTGGAAAATGTACATTTCGGCAGATATTTGACAACGACAGTGCATAACAAGCTTAGCTGATTCAATCTCACTTCTTCTCACTCTGTACAACTACTTTTTTCGCTTACTGTAGCTGTTTGTTATTTTTTTATTTGATTTATTTCTCTGACACAGGGGCGTTTGTTGTAAATATGAATTAAGTCAGACAAAAAAAAACTAATCTATAAAAGAATTTAGCTGCTCTATTCAGTCATAAATAAGAAACAAATTGTTAATAGACATACATGCATGCATACGTGCATAAATATGCAAATATTTAAATTTGGTTAGATTTTTTCTCGTTCATTTTTGGTATGGCTTAATACAGCCTACATTTTTTCATATGTGGGAGTTTTATTCTTAAGAAATTATTATATCCACAAACAATTAACCCTTTGTCAGCCAGTGTGTGATGGCGTAGAAGAAGCGAATTTATTTATTGGCCTCGTACCAATGCCGAAAGATGACTCATGTCAACGCTATCCACAAAGTTTTCAGTCCATGTTACATGTTTTCATCATATCACCGCCGGACTGGACTATACACAATTGTTTACATGTGGTGAGTTCATCATAACCAAGTATCGTCATCATCATCATCGTCTTCGTTGTCGTCATTCTAGTTATTATCTCAAGCCGGTTTTTTCCCATGAATTGTAAACAGTTTTGTCCAACAAGCACAATCAAGTGGCCACCACAAACAAATGACTGAATGTCTTGTCTTATATCATGGAATTGTTACTCTTCACGTTTCTTGGCCAACTGTATGTTGTTGGAGCTGAGCTGACCTTTATTCCATTTTTCTTTAATGATTTGCTTTATTGCTGTGCTGTTGTTTCGCCAACAAAATATTGTCTAAAGCGGAAAAAGAATGTGAAAGTTATCATTAATTCATTCATTTATTTATTCGCTCTTGGTGTGTCACCCGTTCAACTCCCCTTTCAGTCTCACGCGGCCGGATCATTACCTGCTTCTCCATAATATTGTTATAAAAAAAAAGTTTCTTGTTTTTTTTTCATATCTTCATGCGAAAAATGTGAAGTAATTTATATGCCCGTCTGTCTGTCTGTATAAAAAGAAAATTACTTTTGTTTCCATTGTAATTTTCTCCATGGCAGACATTTTAATTAAAATATGTGTATTTTTTGGGTTTAGATAAACCTCTCTACTCCTCCTAAAACACCTTTTGCTTGTTAGCTCTCTAAACTTTTAATCTGTTTATTTGTCTTGCAGTCCTGGCTTTGTTTTCTTTAAAAAAAAAACTTAAAAATTATTAACATTTTAATTAATGTCAAAGTCAACAACTTGTTGACTATGTCATTTCTTAAAAAATACAATGTTATTTTTTTATTTGAAGTTAAGCATACTTTTCAAGACATAAACAAGAACGGCTCACCAAATTCCTTTTGTTGTTTATTTATAAAATGTCCAACATTTCAAATTAACTGAATTTATTTCCAGTTTGATTTAAACTAGAAACTTGCCTTACCTTTGACATTCTGATTAAGAAGTTAATACATTCGAGTGTTCGTTCTTTCCGTAACAGAGTAGAGATAGTGGATTTCCAAAACAACTGTCAGTGTTGACAAATGAAACAAGGGAAAAATCCCACGCTTTGGAATTTTTGTTTCTCAACACTACTGGGCCATAAAAGGGAACCAGATTTTGGCAAGCTAAGCCATATGATTGTCATCAAGGGAAATAAAATGAAAGTCCAGATGTTTTCCCTAAAGCGTGGTACTATGTTCATTTTTCGCGTTGAAATCCCATATAAAATCAAAGTCGCGAAAAAACTGCGAAATTTTTTCGTTTGTGGTACTATGTTTATTTCAACGCGAAAAAGTAACATTTTGCGCCACCACAAATTTAACGCCGTTACAAATTGAACGCCGCAACAAATTTAATGCCGCCACCGTCAAACTCCCATTTGTTTATATTTATTTTTATCCGCAAGAAACAACTGTTGTAAATATTAGAAATTAAAATACCTAATATAGAATAATAAATGTAATTATCTTCCGAAATAAAGATAAAGAATGCAAAGATGTGATAGGCAAAATAATTATGTTTATGGAATAAACAAGAAGAGTGAAATTCCAATTGGATTGCAGTACAAAAGCAAACAAAATGTGCAAAACACTGAAAGGACATGTAACTTAATGTAATAATGTGGAATTTGTCTTGTAATTAGATATGTACATTTATGTTTGTATGTTTAGAACAATTGTGTGCAAAAGCCAGGAGAAACATTATGGACGGCTAACGCTGTTAAAGCAGTAGGGCAATGGAATTGGACAGTGCCTGTGATCTCGATTTGGAAATGGTTGTAAAGAACATACAGAGTTAGTTCTTGCCAGCCATAAAAGTTGGAAGAAGATATTCCGTTTATGGAAGTATAATTTATATATGTCAACAAATATAATGTAAATGCTTAAATATAATAATAAAACATATTTTTCGATTAATCAAAACATAATTTTATTTATTTATATTTGTACAACAGTAGGAAATTATTTCGTTATTTATAAAATTGTACTACCCTGACTTTTCATGTCTCACAAACATCGCCACCGCAACAACACAAAATAAATATTTCCATTCTGACACTTAAATTAACTATTTTCTAAGTCGGCATTATTCCAATTGTTTATTGATTCAAATTTTATCTTTTGTTTTTTTTTCAAGAATGTTAGCAAAAAGAAAAAATGCACATGCATATACACACATACATACATATAAAAGTGACACTTTGACACACACACACTTCCAAATTGCAATGCGACTTTTTAAAAAAGCGTTCCATTTTTCAACTCGAAATAACATTTTGCAAAATTTTTTCGTGCCGAAAAAACATAGTGCCCACCTTAACACGGTAATTCCGTTAAGTGAATAAAGTTGCCAAGGTGAAATTAAAGTATGTAGTTAAGAAAGTAGTTTCAGTTTGTTTCATATATGTAACAGGTGGCGCAAAAGTAACCTTTCGATGTTTTTTGTGCCAAAGTCACCGACCGATTATTGGTCAAATAAGTAGTCAGCAATATTCCGCGTTCTGGAGCAGTGTAGCGTAACATTGTTTATTAACGTGTATTTCGCATGTGTTTACTACACAAAAGTCAACATTAGGCATTAGGGGCCAATCGCAAAATTTATAGCATTTTCTGATAGGAGGATTACTTTTGCGCCACCTGTTACATATTATGTATTCAAGGTGTGTTAAAAAAATAATTTCGCTACGCTACTTTTTTAATGACCCATTAGTTCTCTTTCGAACGACGTAAACTTTGTAAAAATCGGTTCAGCCGTTCAAGAGCAATTAAAAATTGCGTAAAACACACAAATGATTTATTTAAAATCATAAAAATTGCAAAGGCCCTTCAAATTTTGAAGAAAAAACTATTAAAAAAAACAAATGCGGTGCTTATTTGACTTTTTTTGGCAGAAATAAAATTAATAGATTAATATTAAAAATTCTGACCCTAGAATGAAAATACCGCAACAAGGTCACTTATATGAAGCGATCTTTACGAAAATTGGTACAGAGGCCTTTCATAGACTAGGGACGATGAAAATGGGGCATGTCGGTTCATGTTTCGGTATTGATCTGGCTGCTGATCGTCCCTAGTAAAAATGGGGTACATCGATCCATGTTTTGGTATAGCCCCCATATAAAAATCCCCACCGGTGTCACTTCTTGACGCTCTAGAGAACGGATTATTCAATTGATTTGGCTTAAATTTAATAATTTATAATATATAGTGGACCTAATCGTCCCTAGTAAAAATTGGACTCATCCGTCCATGTTTTGGTATAGCCCCCATATAAAAATCCCCACCGGTGTCACTTCTTGACGCTCTAGAGAACGGATTATTCAATTGATTTGGCTTAAATTTACGAATTTATAATATATAGTGGACCTAATCGTCCCTAGTAAAAATTGGACTCATCCGTCCATGTTTTGGTATAGCCCCCATATAAAAATCCCCACCGGTGTCACTTCTTGACTCTTTAGAGAACGCATTTTTTAATTGATGTGGCTGAAATGTAAGAATTTATGATTTATATTGGACCCAATTGTCCCTAATGAAAATGTCACTGTCCCTAATGAAAATGTCACTTCCGACTTCTTGGCGTTCTAGGGGAGTAATTGATCAATGTTTTGGTAAGTATATACCCCTTATAAACGTCTCAATTTTAACATATGTGCCTGGAATTTAGATATGTGCTCTATTTAACCAGCAACTGTTCACCGTGATAATGGTTCTCCGTACATCTGTTGGTAAACAATCGGGCTCTGCCCGATCTTGGTTTTTATCTTGTGTTTTTTTAAACTTCTACAGGGCTTTTCAGATTAGATCAGCTGATTTGTTAAGTTAGCATAACGTTGCTCATGGGTTATTGTTTATGCCATTTTCCATAAGGCATAAACATGCTACCAACCATTGCATCCTGTCCCTACAACAAAATATTTGAATATTTGATGACTGTCATCGATGAATAATAAATGAATATTCACATTCTGTCTGATGTGAATGATCCACAAACACTTCTAAGGACAAAAGGTCAATTATATTCTTAATAATAAAAATAATTATTCACAGACACATTTTGGTATTTCTTAAAATTCCATAGCAATATATTTCCCAACCTTACAAAGAAGAAGCAGGCCATATTGAGTTTATTGAACTAACTAAAAATACTTAAACGAAAAAAGTCGTAGAACTTATTAAGGTATACAATGAAAAGAAAAATTAAAAAAATACAATAAAGTCAATTGGCGAACGTAAGAGTTGGAGATAGAAAATTGTAGGTATTTGTAGGGTAATGCCTGGGATGGAAAACATTAAACATTTTCTCTGTACAAGTCTGATGTTTTTTTAAAATTTAGTTTTAATTTCACACAATTTCTAATTTTTTTTGTTCATTTAAATTGTCTTGTCTCATTAGCAGCGCTGACCTGTTGAGAATAATAAATTCGAGTCAAATCAAAATTCAATTTTCCACGAAAAGACAGCTTTCCATAAAAAAACAAAAAATATATAAATGAGAACAAAAGAACTCTTGTAACCTCGTTTTCCAATTTGTTCATGCCATTTTTTGTTTATTGGCGTTGCATAAAAAGACGACGCTGCCGCCACTATGGCGAAAAACGACAAATCAACACAACAGCGAAAATGACCTAAAAACGCTTTTAATGTTTTCGATTGAATAGAACAACAGTTCTAACAGTGGGTTCAAATAACACAAGGGATAACTTTAAAAAGAACGCTTATGTACCTATCGTGCTGAATGAAGGTAATGAAAGGCGACCTTTCTCAAGAGAAAGAAAATTAAAAAAAACTCGCCTCTTGAGGGAGCGAGTTTTTTATTTTTTAATCTTACAACGTAGCAACTGGATCCTGTGGAACTCGACCCTGAGGAACCACCGTGACTGAAAAGCTACGACCTCTCGGTTTATATCTTGTTCTGTCCTAATCGAGTCGTGACAACTGGTTTCATGGCTGGACTATCGTTTCATCTCATTATGCTGCACTATCTTTGATGTTCCTGTGAAGTCATCAACTGTGGAAACAACCTGGCGTATGTTGCCTAAGAAGCAACACCAAAAACCCTCACAACGCCAAAAATAATCTTACAACGCATGCATAATGGACCTCTTATTAGCTTTCCATGAATTGATAGTAAATAATTAAAATAAGTTATACTTAAAGATCCACTTTCTCTAAATCGAAAAAAGTGAAAAGTAGACTTTCTTAGGGAAGATATGCCACAAGTGCTTCATATTCGATGTACATAGTTCTACAAAATAGTGTTATAATTGATCAACAGATAATTTTACTGTTTGGAGCAGATATGTAAAAATATAACCTCTCGGGAAGATTGCACAAAAAATGCACCCATTATTGAATTAAATGTGACTTTCATTGAGGAGAACTATTAAAAAATTCACTTTCGCGAGGAAAATGTAATTTAAAATGGTAAATGAAAATACTAGCGCAGCGTGGTCCCTTTTTAAAGCCCTTTTTAAAGGTAGGTCCCAAAATGAACTTTTTCTCGAGAAGAAATTATCTAAAAAAATTTTAATCGAGGTATGAAATTAAAAACTATATCTTCTCGAAGTTATTAAAATAAAATTGTAATTGTAATTGTAAATCTAGACTAGCCAAAAATAACTTCTAAACCGTTAATTTTTTCTTGACAATGATACATACATATATGAGGAGGTACTTTTCAAAACTTGACTATTCCACTTTTTGTGTTTTTTTTTTACAATTTGAGAAAATAGTTTTATAGGTATGGCCCTATGTATTTAACCCGAAATGTTGGTGCATTATGAAAGAAGTCAAGATTAGTCATTGCCCTGTATAGGATTCAAAAATTTACCTCTAATATATTTGGAATAATTCCATGAATTTGAAATGGAATAATCAAGTTTTGACGCGGCTGATTGGAATAATCAGGTTTTGTTAGGTGCTCCAGAGGAATAATCATGTTTCGATTAAAACCACATTGGATTAATCTCGTTTTTCTGAAACTAGTTTTGTATCAGAAATCTTATTCTGAATTACAATAACCTGGGGCTTTAAATAAAATAATGCATAAATAAATATGCAATGTTAATTTCTAATAAAATACTTACAAATTTTCATCATTTTTAATGATATTGTTTCTTTTACTTCAATTTCTTAATAATGCCAAGTCCCGGGGGTGGACTTAAGTGGATAACTGGGCTGTTCAGCCGTTCTTTGAAAAAAAGATTGGACCCTTATGCACTAATGACATCTGTGCGTTGTTGTTTCTGTAGTAAAATATTGGGTCCCAATGTTGCAATTATGTTAAGATTTGTATACCCTACACCACACTGTGGTACAGGGTATTATGACTTTGTGCATTTGTTTGTAACACCCAAAAGGGGAAGAGATAAACCCATTGTTTATTATACCGATCGACTTGTAATCACTTTCTGAGTCGATTTATCTATGTCCGTCTGTCTGTCTGTCTGTCTGTATATGTATTCTTGTATTCAAAGTACAGGTCGCAATTACAATCCGATCGCAACGAAACTTTGCACATATCTTTTTTTATGCCCAAGGACTCCATTGAATTTTGTTAATATCGGTTCAGATTTACATATAGCTCCCATATACGAGTATATGTACCTCCGATTTGGCATATATGCGCTGTATAAGCAACATTTTTGAGCCGATTTGTACAAAAATTGACAGAGAGTAGTCTCGTGATACACTTAGATACAATACAAAATTTGGGGGAAATCGGTTCAGATTTAGATATAGCCCAAATATATATTATACCCCCGATTTGACGAGTAAGCGCTGTAGAAACTGTATTTTATATCCGGCAGAAAGAGGTTTCTTATTACATGAAGGAATACTGCCAAATTAGGAGAAAATCGGTTCAGATTTAGATATAGCCCCCATATATATGTTAGCCCCTATTTGACATCCAAACGCTGTAGAGACTGTATTTTGTATCCGATTAGTACGAAATTCGACAGAAAGAGGTTTATATTTTACATAAATGAGTATTTAGGGAAAATCGATTCAGATTTATATATAACCTCCATATATATGTTCCTCCTGATTTGGTTACAAAGCGCTATAGAAGTTGTACATTACTTCCGATCATTACAAAATTCTCCAGAAAGATGTTTCTCAATTTAGGAACGAATATTGCTTTATTTAGCGATTATCGGTTCAGAATTAGATATATCCACATATATAGATATGTTCTTACCCATTTACCAATTATTCCAAATTATTATTGCAATGACCCTTATCGCATTGTTAGGGAGGTGTAGGGTATTATATAGTCGGCTCCGCCCGACTTTCTGCCTTTCCTTACTGGTTATCTTTGGCGTAGTGGTGTTACATTACTTAGGATTAACCGGATTAGTACTACTTGTAAAATCACATAACTTAGCCGAGACGACTACCAGTTTAGTTCTTACGGACACATTGTGGCCACGAGTTTTGTACTCTAAGAACTTTAAGTTCTGATTGAAAAATTTGCGGATAAAACATGTTATGTTTCAATTTAGACAAAAATTGGTAATTAAATTCTGGTTTAATCATATCTTGTTCCAAAAATTTGAAATGGGTAATGTCATTTTGAAGTGGAATTATCTACTTTTGATGAACTCATGAAATCATTATTCTTTTAACCGGTGTAATTATAAATATTTCGCAAAATTTTATTTTCGCTGAGTATTGAAATCAATGCTACCAAGCTAAAAAGAAGAGAAAAATCATTTCTGTAAAAAGTGGAATAGTCAAGTTTTTTACTCAATTCTGACGCTTTAAAACACAGTACCGCATTCAGACAAAAAAATCCACACTTGTTGTAAACGATTTTATTAAAAAAAGTAAATATTGTTTATTTACATTGCCTATCAGTTCATTGTTATTCGCTTGGGTGTCTGTCTGTTTATTTATTTTTTTTTTCACATCATTCATGTTTTTGTGCCCATTTCTCGAACTGGTGCGAAATAGTCGTGTTTAGTACGCCTCAGTTCGAATAATTTTGTTGCAATTTCTCAATGATTTCGTTTCCATTTCATTGAAAAGAAAAAAAAACTCGAAAACAATGGTTAACATGTCTGGCTGTCCGACTAGCCAGTTCCAGCGCATGTCACTTTGTCGTTGTCTGGTTCATGATCCATTAAACAACGTCCATATGTCCTTCGTTGTCTGACAATAAATATGTACAAAAAAAAACATTTTTGTCTTGTTGTCGTTTATATGTAAAATGGAATTAAATTCATAAAATATTAAAACAACATCATTCCACCCATCCCATCCACCCAGTTTGAGTTAAACAAACTCACATTTCTAATTTTTTATTAAAACGCAATTCTCGTGTTTTTGGTGTGGATATCATTGAAAACAAAAAACAACAGCCACTTTTTTCTTACAAAAACTCGTTTAGCCACTTTTTCGTTTAGAATCTCTTAACTTGTTTTGCCTTTTTGTGTTGTATTGTTATTTTGCATTGGAATTGTGTGAAAAATAGAATTCGGTTTGGGGCGCGCTTTGCTCAGAATTATGGCTTTAAAGTGATGTAAACTGAATGATACCCACACAAATTTCAAATTTTTCTCTTCTTAGATACGAGTATTGGAGTGTTGTTGCTGTTTTATTTTTTTTTATCGTTTTGTTTGAATATTTTATATATTTACTACTCGTTATCGTTATCGTTTCCGTTTTAATTGTGTTTCGACCTTTTTTTTCCAATACACCGAAATATTCATACATACTTATGTAGTTTATTGTTGAGCTGAATGGTTTATTGTTTTAAAATTTTATAAATATGATTTAAAATTAGTATTCATGGAGTTATGACATTTTTGCTTTCATTGTCATTCGTAAGCTTAATGATTAACACATAACTTTCCATTTTAAAACAAAAATTATACAAACACTTTATTAATTTCGGCTTCTTTATTACGAGGGTAGCTGCCATAATTACCGTGTAATATATTTTTCGATCAGCTTATTTATGTCTTCTGTTCAACGCAGATGATTGAAAAGGGCCAAACCAGTTGCAAATGATTAAAGAAGGCCTTCTTTTTTAGGAAAAAATTATCAAAATAAGAAAAAAAATAGATGGACATGCTTTCGATATCTTGTTTAGTTATCGAGTTATCGCAGGTTAAAGTTTGAAAAAATGAAAATTCAAAGAAAAAAATAAAAATACTATATCTTTTTGTTATCGATTACTTTTTGCTATCACTAACTTTTTGCACAATAAAACATAACTTTCCATTTTATAACAATATTTTTATAATTTTGGCTTCTTTATTACGAGGGGAAGCTGAAACCCATAATTATTTTATTTATTTGTAATTATTCTGGAATTGGAAATGAATGAAGGAGACTCCCTTTCTTGGGAATAAGATAATGAAATAGTTGGACACGGTATCGATATCTTGCTTAGTTGTCGACTTATCGTAAGCTAAAGCTTATAAATTGTAAAAAAAAATTCGAAAAGATCGAAAGTTTAAGTTATCGATAAGTTTTTAAAGTAAAGGTTATATTTTCAGTATCGATAACTTTTTGAGTTATCGATAAGTTTTTGAATTGTCGATAACTTTTTGAATTATCGATTAACTTGGTTAGTTACCGACATAACAAGCCGATAACTTTCCAGTTTTTTTAAATTTCAACATTACTATAACTAATTTAGTTATGGTCGTTATAAGAAACATTTCGGCCGACTTTGGATATACCGCAGAGGAGAACATCATAAATACCGGTCGAAGGTACGCCGCGCTAAGACTTCGGTTCGCACAGCCGGATTCGCACGGCCGATAACTCAAACTTTCGAGTTATCGAAATCTAGAATTTTTACTCGATTGTTTCGCTTTTTTCATTTAAATGAGCTCAAAGTAATAAAAATGTAGAAAAGTAAAAAAACGGTTATTTTTTCAATTCTACATTTCGACAAATGTCTACTTTTCATATTTACCTCATTTTACATAAATTCAATATTTTTTTCGAGGTTTTCAAAATATACCATCCAATAACTCGATATCTGTGTGATATATTGTTAACATGTCTCTCACAGCCTGTTTCACGATGTCGAACGATAACGTTAGCTTGACTTCTATCCGAAAAACAGCTGATTTGCGACCTACATAAAGCCATCAGAACGACAAAGCGAATGATTACATAATTTCTGATGCCCCTTTGTTGGTCGCAAATCAGCTGGTTTTCAATGCCGATAACGTTCTTCATGCGAAAACTGGTTACGTCTGCGCTAAAGTTACGTTATGGATTCGTTTGCCTACGTGTCTACTTCCCCAAGTATAAAAATATTTTACTTTTGGGCGAACACATTACATTTCTAGTAATAATTTTTTATAGAAAGAACATCAAACAATAATTAAATTGTTTTGATTTGAAAGGAATTCACAATGATTTGCTTCATTGTACACTTGAATTCATTAACAACGAAATCTTTGTTGTTTTTTTTTCTCAATACAAAATCATATGTAAATAAATTTCGAAAAAAAATGTTTATCAATTGTTTCTTTTCTTTTGAACGTTTCTTTCCAATTTGCAAATGAGTGTGAATTGAAATTTATTGAATACACGTTTCAAACACAATTAACATGTGAATGTAATAAAAAAATGGCAACGACAACGAGCGAAGTTGTTGATGACGGGCGATGACGTACGGCAAAGGACGTTCGCAACGGGACGAGTAAATAAAACATACCACTTCAGTGACCGCGTGTGTGGATGTTGATGACTGGACAGACTAATTGACCAATGTCGGCGAACGTCTGTCTGACTACATCAATCGCAATGTGGGGAAAAAGGGTTAGGGAATGCAGAACTGAAGGGATTTTTTCTACCCTGTAGTATATATGGGGGGTTATTAAAGGCAACAATTCAGTTCATTGATAAAAAACGGGGAATATATATTAATGTAGATCAGTGAATTAAGTTCACTAATTAAGTGTATAATTACATATATGTATGTATAGTGTTGTAAATTTATATTAAGATTTATAGTTTTGCAGATTCGGCTTTTCTGTCTGCGGTTTAGCAAAAAGTCGGCATAATTTGGATTTGTTTAATTTTGCAGAAAATGGTACCCCTGTTTGCTACTCTAAAAAAATATTACTGAACAGATTTCCTAGTCTTAAAAAAAGATAGAAAAATTTACTTAGCATCAAGGACATTGTCTTAATTTTAATAATATAATTTAAAATGTATTGTTAAAATTTTAAGGATATTGTCTTAATTTTAAATATATTGTCTTAATTTTAAGGATATTGTCTGAATTTTAAGGGCAGTATATTAATTTTAAGGCGTTTGACTTAATTTTGAGGACATTATGTTTATTTCAAGTATGAACTTTCCTTGTTTTAATGATTGCAATGAAATAGAAGCAAATTCTTTCATATAAAGTACTTCTTAAGTTAAAATATGCAAAAAATCCGAGGTCTAGTGATTAATGCTAATTTCCTAACTCCGAAAAAGTTACCTTTTTCTCATGTCAATACCTTCATTCTAAACTATGCTAAGTACAAAAAGGTAGTTTTTCAGGAGAAGCGATCAAATTTTGATGCATTTTTTAACTTTGTGTGGAATTCCTTTATAATTCGAATGACATGTACTGTTTTGAGAATAACTATTGATTTGGGATGACACAAAAGCGCCAAATTTTGACCGAATATAATTTGGAATATTTAGATATTAAAAATGCAATCTCCATACAAACATGCTAAGTCGACTTAGCATGTTGTAGAATGGAGGTATCGATATGGTCATCGTGGTCACCGCCATCGTTTTACCCACCACATCATGCTATCGTTTATCGTCATCAAAGTCAATCAAAGTGAAATGTTAGGGTTATGTTCGTGCAATACAGACTGACTGACACACATAAATACCGAACACCTCATTCACGTTTTCCACAAAATACTTTCCAAGACTAGTAAAAAAAATGTTGCACCAAAAAGTTGAACTTTTTTTTCGATATTTATCGTGTCGCCGTATGCACGATATGTTCTCTTGGTCATCCAGGGACTTTGTACAGCACACACACAACATTGTTTCTGTATAACTAACTCGAGAGTCGAGTGTATTTCCATTCTATTGCTACTTCGAGAAGAGAAACATATGGCACGAAAAGTGCTAATGACAATAATCAAATGTGAAATTCACTTAACCCAAACTCGCCGACTGGACAGGCTGGACAGCATGAATGTGCGTGAAATCAATTAGTGCGGCATTCTGAGAAATCGAATTCAAATTGAGTTGTGAATGTTCAACGAGTTTTTTCAAAGTTAGGACATCAACTACGCGTATCATATAATATTTTTTTCAAAACTCCAAACCAAAGCTGTAAAATGTGCTTTAAGGGAAATTGGGAAGTTTCAGTAGAAACAATATTTTAGGCTTTCATTCATTCATGAAGTATCCTATCTCAAGGCGACTACGTAAGCACAAAGACTGGTGATGTTAGCTATATGATACCCTACACAACACAATGTTACTGAAAAATAAGAAAAATATTGTAAAATTTGATCAAATTGGGCTTTTTAAAATGTTTCTACAAAAATTGGATACCAAATCGGAAGAATCCTATGTAGCAGTTAGCTGATATCTATCGAATTTTATTAAGATCTGTTGCGAAATGAAGATTATACTAATCTTAGATGAAAAGTCGTCGTATAGCTATACATACACCACTTTTTACGGTCCATTTTTTGGGGGACTTTTTGTATAAATATTATTTTGTGTTATTGATGGTTGCAGCTACGCTGCAACTCCCCTTGCTATATGCTACATAGATTTAGAGACTATATGCAAAGTAATTATAAGTTTTATTATTATCAGTAGTTATAAGGTATTGAATATTTTTGTTTAACTTACATATATGGATTCATAAACTGAAATTGAATTGCTGTACATACATACATACATATCGCTCATTTAGTGCCAGAACGTCACAACTCGAAATTATAAAATATCTAGGTGCTTATACAAAAATGTACTGCACTTCAAAATGTAAAGATTATTGATGGATATTTTGGATTTATGGGGTAGGCAACAACTATATTTCACAAACTTAGAAATTTATCTTATCCCATTGCTTGTCAGGTTCATTTTCTATAGGCTACACAAATTGTCCATAGGCGGAATTTCCAATTTCGAATAGTAACGTTCTTAATATATGGAAGCTTAGCTAACTGTAAACCGATTTTCTCAAAATCTGGCAACGTCCGTTCTAGTTCAGAAAACTGATATCTGCCAAATTTGTTTAACGATCTCTTGATAAATGGGGACTATAGCTCTTAGATGCAAAATCGGGATATTTTTAAATATATGAGAGCTTTATATAACTGCTGTTTTATTCTAAATGTTTTTCTATTTATTTCATATAATATTAATAATCCTCCGTAAATTTTGGGAATCCGTAGCATTAAATACCCACATTATACCTAACAGATTATGCATGTTTGGCAATACTACACATCAATCAGCTGACCGAGAGTACAACATAAATGGCACATTTCCAGAGTAAATATACAATAGTAAAACTTTTATTAAAAAAAATTAGCTCAAATTGTCCATAATCGTTAAAAAAAAGTATATATGTAAATATAAATATTTAAGATACATACATCACTGATTCAACATTTCAATTCTAAAAAAAAACAAACAAATTAAATAGAACAAAATAAATATAAATAAATTATGTATGCTTGTTCATAAAAAAGAGCAAAAATGAAAGAAAAATCACATAAAATTAGACCTTGAAAATAAAACAAAAAAATCATGCTAAAAGCCTTTTTTTAAGCAAGCAAACATACACTTACTCACACATGATGTGGTGGCTCCCCAGAAACTTATTGGCCCACAAAATGGTGAAGAATCGAAATTAACATACATTCGAACATACTTATCACATGAGTTGTGCTCTCTCTCTCTCGCTCGCTTGCCCTCCTTATGTTTGTTTTCGAGATGTGAATGTGTGAGCTCCCAAAAAGTGTGTTAAAAAAGATGTGAAAAAATAAAAACAACACAGAAATATGCGGAGAAACATAATATCTTGAAGTGAAGAAACAAAAACAAAAAATACGCCTGCCTTTTTTTGAGACAACAACAAGTGAAACTAAAACAATAGCCGGTTGGCCGGGGGTCGGCTGAACGAACAACGCCGCAGTCTGGGCGGAGGGGAACGGGTCGGCGGTCCATACGTTTGCGGCCGGGGACGGTGCCGGTGCGTCGGTGGCGGCAACTGACTCGAACAACAAAAAACTAGTTTGGCAAATACGATACATATAGTTTTTAGCTCAAACATAAAAAACCAACATTTTGTGCTTTTTTCACATCATCTAGGTTGGTTTTGTAGCGAAAATGCGAACAAATGATTTGAACATCATAAAATCGTCCAAAAACTATGGTTGCAATACTGTTGAATAAATCATTAGAGATGATGATTTATTATACAGAGCAATACTGATAATACTACTACTAATACTGTTGTTATACATCACAGCACTGTTACCCCTTTGACTCTCCTTTTGGTACATTGAATATATACTCGTATACCTACATACATATATGGCAACGTCATTAACACATTGTTTTGATTTATGGACAGTGTTGTAAATTGCAACGCTTCGCAATAATTGAGCAATGTCTGCATGCAGCTGATGATTGGGGGTGGCGTGGGGAGGGAAAGATTGTAAATGCATTGAGAGAGATTGTTGCCAGATTGAGTACCTCTTTGTTTTGCTTAAAACAGCTGATCTAAAACATAAACAAACATTAATCAGAGCTCCAAAATCAAAGATACTAAATACGAGAAATAATTGCAAAATACAGAAAGTAATTAAAATGTGAACTTCAACAGATAGCTTACTGATGTGATTGGAAATTAACGGGAAACAGCTTGGCGTCAAAGGGCAGTGAACTATTTTCAAGTCAAAAGTGTAAGACATTCCACGAAGAATGAATTAAAGCATTGGGCAGCGAAGGACTCACAAAAGTATGTAGGTATAAAGGATAGCGAAACAGAGGGAAAAGCTGAAAATATACTATATGTACGAGTATGTATGTACGAAAGTAAACAGGATTGAAACTAATTTTATAACAGGACACTCAATCTTACAAGCAAACCGGCACCGCATAGGACAAGCAGATAACGACGAATGTAGGGAATACTTCTTTTGCACATACAAGATCCCGATATTTCGAATCTGACACATTACCAGATCTGACTCATTTCGGAGGATGACTGCAAGATACTGAGGAAATTCGTGTCTAGTACTGATTTTCTATAACTCCTGAGGGTTAAAAAATATCGGCACAACGGGCCGATCCACTGGCTTGATTGTTTGTCCATGTATATGAAAAGTTAAAACGTCTCCTCCCTTCAACCTAATCTCTTCTTTTGTAAAATAAAATTTAACCTTTAATACTGTCAAAAATTCACAATTGGTGACACCGCTTTATTTATTTGTTTAACAAAATGAATGTTTTTTTAAAGTGTCTATTGTGAAAA
Source organism: Eudasyphora cyanicolor (assembly GCA_963930755.1). Taxonomy (NCBI): domain Eukaryota; kingdom Metazoa; phylum Arthropoda; class Insecta; order Diptera; family Muscidae; genus Eudasyphora; species Eudasyphora cyanicolor. The sequence goes on along the minus strand of OZ005735.1, from coordinate 16,369,721 downwards.
TGGCCTTTATCAATTCTTTATTACTTTGAACTTGACATTTAGATATATTTGGAAGCAATGAATCAGTGGTGGGCCCAAGGTTGACAATAAGTAAATTTAAATGTCATTGATATTTCAACAGAAAACAACATACGCATAGAGAGAAAGGGAGGAAGTGGTACATAATATAGGAAGATCGGTAAGAAAAGTAAGAAAAACTTTCAGGACCGAGTATATTCGAGCAGAATAAGAAAAAATATTACCAAACTTTATGATATTTCTACAACAATTACATAACGACGAGGATGATTCATATATAGAAGAGTTGATATCTGCCAAGTTTTACAAAGATCTATTGAGAAATGAGGTTTGTATAGCGCCGAACTGCAAAGTCGGGAAATTGGACCAAAGTTATTGTATATGGGCATATCTCCAATGTCGAATGCGACATTCGTACGCATTCAAAGTGAAGAGAACATATGCCAAAGCAATATTTCATTTTGACAAAAGGCGTAACTTATAGCTCTTGAGTAGCACTATAATTGGTGCAAAGGATGATTTTGCCCAATTGTTCGTCTTCAAGATAATTACAAAAAACCAAGCCATTCGCACGCGACAAAAACAGAAGTCGCTTTCAAAGCAAACCAGTCAAACACTGATGTCTGGGAATCCTGAAGGTATATTTTAATGCGATTAATTTTAAAATGTCATGGATTCATGTATCTTAATAATGTTTTTTATTTTATTCAAAAATATTAAGTAGTTTATTTTTATTTAATTTTACATACATTTATTCCAACGTTCTTTTTATGTCTATTTTTTTTGCTTTTTATGCAACTAGACATCCAAGGGTTGATTATAAATGATTTTTAATATACATATTTATTTTCACAACAAGAATTATTTTTCTTATATTCCTTAAATATAAATCAAGATTTAAAAGAGAGACCATTAATCAGAAAATAACATGCAATACAAATGTTTAAAACATAAATTTTGCAATTATTCGAATTTGCACTCAAATATTGTTATGAATAAATGTAGTTTTTGGGAAAATCATTTAAATTTGATAGATTCCCTATAAAAAAATAGTAAAACAACATACTTTTATATACTTTCAATTTTTTGGTTGCGGTTGACATCTCGTCGGAAATGCCCATATATTTATTTACATACATTGTATACAAAAAACAAGCACTCATTCGAAATGCCCGCCTTCGACCTTCACACATGTTTTAAGTCGCACTGACCAATCATCAATAGCCGCTCGAACCTCGTCCCTTTGGGAAAGTGTCCATAGCACGAATCGAAGCAGTCTTAAGAGAATCGATTGTGGGTTATTTTTTGTGGCAGACCCTGTTCTTTAAAACTGTCCGCAATTTGTAATCCAGTGGGCGGCTGACTTTGACATACATCCAAATGTATTTTTAAAGCTTTGTCACTTTTCACTTAAGAAATTTGACATTTTGGAAATACATTGAAAAATGCCTATAACTCCTCCATAGAAAAGGTTTTTCACATGCAAATATTCGCCGGATTGTGTTCGGCCAATGTGCCACTAACTCGCCGCGCTGCGCTGTCACTAAAAGAATTCTCTGTGTCAAAGATTACAACAATACTCGGGGTACAATGCTCCCAAAATTTTTCTTCAACAAAAAAAGGCCATTGTCATATAATTTTCTTGTTCTGCTCATTCTTTTCAAGAATACGAGTAATAACATACTGTCTTACTAACATTTACTAAAATTAAAAAGACGGACGGACAGACTGGCGGATGGATGGATGATCCGTCGTCGTACGGCAAATGGGACATATGGTGTGTTTGTCAATTAAAGTGCACATTTTTGTCTTTTTTCCACTTCTTCTGCGCATACACTCGTACTTCATATGGCATTTTCATTTGTGAAAATCTTTTTCTTTTCAACTGAGTGGCAAAACATGTAACAATTGTTTGTCGTCAACCATCTCGTCCCCGTGCCGGAAAAAATCATATTCGTTTTCGTTTCATTTGCAATTTCTGTGTTTATTTCCCCCCTGCAAAATAAAAATAGGAGATGATTCCTTTGGTCGTGTGGAGCTAAAATTTTGCCTTCAGCATTTGGATTTTTTTCAATATTTGTTTGTGAAAGAAATCCAAACAAAGGAAAAGGGGGGGGGTGTTGGTGGAAAGAAGAAAGCCTACAACATAAATGGTACTCATAGAGAAAAACCGGTCCGTATTTTAAGCTTTGAGCCAAAGTCGTTCTAATCTTTAAAATAAAAACATTTTCTCTCCACTTTCGAAGAAATTTTCTATATAAATATTTGGAAAATTTTTTTTGAAAAATGTTTGCAGAAATTTTCTATAAAAACAAAATTTCTATGAAATTTTCTATAAAAACAAAATTTCTATGAAATTTTCTATAAAAACAAAATTTCTATGAAATTTTCTATAACAACAAAATTTCTATGAAATTTTCTATAAAAACAAAATTTCTATGAAATTTTCTATAAAAACAAAATTTCTATGAAATTTTCGATAAAAACAAAAGTTCTATGAAATTTTCTATAACAACAAAATTTCTATGAAATTTTCTATAACAACAAAATTTCTATGAAATTTTCTATAAAAACAAAATTTCTATGAAATTTTCTATAAAAACAAAATTTCTATGAAATTTTCTATAAAAACAAAATTTCTATGAAATTTTCTATAAAAACAAAATTTCTATGAAATTTTCTATAAAAACAAAATTTCTATGAAATTTTCTATAAAAACAAAATTTCTATGAAATTTTCTATAAAAACAAAATTTCTATGAAATTTTTTATAAAAACAAAATTTCCATTAAATTTTCTATAAAAACAAAATTTTCTATAAAAACAAAATTTCTATGAAATTTTCTATAAAAACAAAATTTCTATGAAATTTTCGAAAAAAACAAAATTTCTATGAAATTTTCGAAAAAAACAAAATTTCTATGAAATTTTCGAAAAAAACAAAATTTCTATGAAATTTTCGATAAAAACAAAATTTCTATGAAATTTTCGATAAAAATAAAATTTCTATGAAATTTTCGATAAAAACAAAATTTCTATGAAATTTTCGATAAAAACAAAATTTTCGATAAAAACAAAATTTCGAAGAAATTTTCGATAAAAACAAAATTTCGAAAATTTTTCTATAAAATTTTCGATAAAAACAAAATTTCTATGCTATTTTCGAAAATTTTTCTATAAAATTTTCGATAAAAACAAAATTTAACTATGGAAGCAATCAATAACTATGGAAAACTGTATTAAAAGCAGCATATAACGTACATTTCGGGAGATCCTATGTAAAACATGTGGCATCTGGCCTTGATCACTATGTATGCCCCTATGTATTGCCCCAACGCCATCAGAGCTTTTGTACTAAATTCTCTTTGTAATAATGTTTCGTTTTGTGGCAAAGCTGACATCATTTTTAAAAATAGCTTAAAAAATTACATATATTCAAAATAATACCACAGAATCAGACATTCTATAAATAAATTAAAAAATATGCTTTTCATTAACATTAACTAAATAACTGCATCAGTCAGCGTCTGAATCGATTGATTGAGTGAGAATTTATTATTATAATTTTTTCTTTTGAAAAAATCCACGCTCCACCCTCTGGGACGACCGACCTTGGTAGCAGAAGACCCGACCCAGACACCCTTAATTTGCTGTTTGCAGTGCAAAGAGCATTTAAATTTAAATGAAATCCAAAAACAATCTGTTTCTGTTTCCAAAACAAAGGAAGATTTGCCGCCACTGCCGCTAACGTCAACGTCGTTGTATTCGTTGGCCGAGGGCAGAAAAGTCATTGAACTTTGTTTGTATGTTTGCTTTTCCTTTCCTTTGCTTTCTTTTGTGCTGTACGTTGTTTAGCCGTGCTTTTGTTTTCTCGCTTTCGTATTCCTTCTTTTCTTATTTATTTATTTTAGGGTTTGCCAATAAAAACGCGTGCTTGCTGTTTGTTAAATGTTGCTGCTGCTGCGGATGTATGTTTGCGCTTCTGTTGCTTGGTTGCGCTATTGTTACACGTCCCCCTCTGTCCTTCCTTCGGTCGGTGGATCGCACTATCTGTCTGACTATCTTATAGTTGGCTGTTGCCTGTTTTATGTCTTCGTTCTTTTATATTGTTAATATTGTTCTGCCATGGCCGCCACCTGTGTATTTGGTCTCTTGGAATGGTTTATTTTTCGGGACTACGGTGTGCCGGCTGGCGGACTGACTGTTCTATGCGGCGGTGACTGTTGTCTGTCTGCCAGAAATTATTTCAACCAACTTTTTGTGTGCAAACTTTCACTATCTCCCATTTTTATGCGAATGATGGAAATAATCCCCATCCCACTCAAAGAAAAGGGGAATACAGTGTTCCAAGGCTGGGCAAATTTGGCAATAAGTTGTACTAAAGATCTATTAGGGTAGAGCAAAATTTATAGCTTAATTTTTTTAAAGCAATTGTGATTTTAGTATATCAATCAGCTGGCAACGATAACAACTTGTTTACACTAACCGACGTATTTCCACTAAATGATTTTTTTCTATATCTGGTAACAATGGCATCGTGAGTCGCAAGAGAAAACAGTTCAGAATGAATTAAAAATGTAAAAACAAATCTCTCTAGAAATGAGTTGCCTTACTGTAAAATGTAGATTTTCTTAAAATTTCCACAATGGCAACACCGTACTCGATTAGGATAAGAACACTCCCAATATAAATAGAAACTAATTAAAGATTTCCAAATTAAAAAATTTACTGATTTGATGAATGTTAAAAACCAAATGGTTTTGACCAAAGACAAATAGAATATAAGAAGACATTCCTTCAGGCCGGAACGTCAAAATCTATCAGTTACGAACGAATAGGAATGAATTGTAACAGTATTCTGCGAACATTGATTGAACTTTTTTTGCACTTATCGATTAATATTAATTTTTTAATTGTGACAATTACAAAAAATTCCGGAAAAACGGAATCAAATTCCTATTCGTTCGTAACTGACAATTACTCGCTACAGGAAGGAATGTCTTCTTAAATTATATTGTTTTTGGTTTTGACTTTTTGGTATGAATACATTTCTTTGGGATTTTCCATGCTCTGGAATTTTTTTCGCAACACTGTGATTTGATACGAAATTTTATGTTTTTTTTTTGTAAATGCATAAAACGCATTAGAGCTTGCATTGTTGAGTATTACTTATTCTTGTTGCCTTCTTGCAACTTCAGTTGTTGCCGTGTCGTCTTAGCTCTGGTTATAAAGCATGGTGCTGCTGCTGCATTGAGCTTGTTTCTGATTATATTGGCAATGTCAACACCCACCTAAGGCTTCTTCATTTTGAAACCAGAGCCAGCATTATACCACAATGCATACACACTCTGAGCTACACAAACAATAGGGGTGTTTTTTTAAATATGATGGAATGTGTGAGGAGCCTCTAATGGGTTATTTACACTTTAAGATCGATAGTATTGCCAACGACAAATTTACTTGGTATTGTAAAGTGAGAAAAAAGAAAAAATTAGAAGAAAACAATTTCGAAAACTTTTTTAAATATCGATAACTTTTTAGTTATCGGTAACTTTTTAGTTATCCATAACCTTTTTAGTTATCGGTGAGTTTTTAGTTATCGATAACTTAGTTATCGATTTATCGTATGTTAAAGTTCCAATGGGCCCAAAAGTGAAAATTATAAGGATAAATTTCGAGAACATTTTTATTTATCGATAACATTAATTTATCGATAATTGCCTTTGTTATCGATATCGTTTTTATTTATCGAGTTATCTTATGTTAAAGTTCGAAAATTAAATAAATTCGATAATGTTTTTAGTTATCGATAACATTTGTATTTATAGATTACAGCCTTAGTTATAGATAACTTATTAGTTGCCGATAACTGCGTTAGTAGTAGATGAATTCGATAAGTTTTATCGATTGTGGAAATTCGATAAAACTTATCGAATCATTATCAATTATAAATTTTGTTTAAAATTGTTTGCTTCCTATTTTTTCAAACTTAAACTTCTGATAAAACACAAAAATCGCAATCGTCAACCCGCTGAAAAAAAGCATAAGAGCAATGGACTGCGTTACCAAAAAAGGGCAAAGACCCATTGTTTATTATACCGATCGACTTGTAATCACTTTTTGAGTCGATTTAGCTATGCCCTTCTGTCTGTCTGTATGTAGATGTATTCTTGTAATCAAAGTACAGGTTATTCATATCTATGTCCATTCATATATTTATACAAAATATTTTGAAAATACACAATTTATGTATTGGAAAGTATAATTTAATGAAATCAGCAAAAACAACGCCGTCTTCGACTCCACAGCCCTGGATATAGCCCCTCATATACACGTAAATATATGTTTCATCCGATGTGATATGTAAGCGCTGTAGAACCCCTATTTTATATCCGATCGGTATGAAATTTAACAGAGAGAGTTTTCTTATTATATGTGAATGCTGCCAAATTCAGGGAAAATCGGTTCAGATTTAGATATGGCCCCAGGGAGGTGTAGGGTATTATATAGTCGGCCCCGCCCGACTATCTGTTTTTCCTTACTTTTTTCCTTTTATTTTGGCCTTACCATCGTCTTGATTTGTATCTGGGACATTCAGTACCACTGTTTTTGTTTCTATAATAGCCCAGAGTCGGGAAAATGGGGGAGAGCATGATATCCGAGGTGCCATCTGACCACATATTTGGATAGAGCACCTAAAAAAAATTAAGGGGCATATTATCGATAGCTCGCTTAGCTATTGATGTTAACGATCCACTGGACGTTAAATCGAAAATAAAAAAAGATTTTTGATACCTTTTTAAGTTATAAACATTTATTTTAGTTATCGATAAATTCTTAGTTATCGACAATTTTTTGTTATCGAAATTGGTAACTGTGTAGCTACTGCCGACTTAGTTATTGAGTTATCGTATGCTGAAGTTCCAATGGGCTTAAAATGGAAAATTAGATAAAACAATTTCGATAACATTTTTAGTTGTCGCTAACATTTTTGTTTTTCAATAACATTTTCAATTAATGGATTATTTTAATCGACAACTTTTTTATATATCGATAAGTTTGTTATCGTATGTTACATTTCCAATGTGCTCGAAATCGGAAATCGAGAAGAAAAACGTCGAAAACAGCTTTAGTATTCGGTAACTATGGAAATTCGATAAAAATGATCGAATTATTATCAATCAAAAGTTTTGTTTTCAATTTTTTCAAACTGTAGCTTCTCATAACACGATAACTAAGCGAGTTTTCGATAAAATAACACCTAATTGTTCTTCTTATTTTAAGGAACTCTAAAATGTTGTCAGATCGCGGCACCTGATATCATAATTTTGCCGGGAAAATAGCCTCGTTACAATCATATCAGAAAAAATGTTCTCCTAGGAAGTTAATTGATTTTTAATTACGTTTGGCAACACTGTAATGTTACAAGCATGAAAATTAGTAGGCAATAGGAAGCATCGCGTAGAGATGTTCGATTTTCAAATAAAACACACCTAATAACTGCATACGATTGCGTTGGGGATTTCTTGGTGCGGGTGTTTACTTGGTTTCGCTTTATGCATGGGTGTGTATTGTTCTTTCTGAGCTCATTCTTATCACACCAACATTCACAAAAGAGACATAGAAGAGAGATGAAAGATGAGAGAGAACGTGTACGTGCAAGCAAACATTGTAGCACGAGCTACCTAACTCATCACACTTACGCAGACATGCAACTGTATTATGTAAAGAAGAACAAGCTTAGCTACATAAGTTGGCAGAAGAAAACAGAAAAGAACAGAGCTGCTCATAGAGGAAGTGGAGGAAGGATTTATACAGAAAGATTGGCTGGGAATGAATAGTATGCTAGCATAAAAGGGAAACATTTTTTAGAAATTGAGATTACTCTGGGAAAACAAATTTTTACGCGTTTTCGAAAATACAGCAAATTTTTATAAGATACTTCTCAACATACTTGGTTAGAGCAGCTCAAAATAAGAACAATTTGTCGATATGTTATCGACATATCGTTTAGTTATCGGGTTATCGTGGGTTAAAAATTAAAAAAAATATTTTTGCCTTGGAAAGGTTGCAAATAACGATAATTAGGGGAAAAACTAAAAAAATAATTTCTAGAACTTTTTTAATTATCGATAAATGCCTTAGTAGGTTGCACATTTCGCTGACTCTAAAGTTAGCGAATTTTTTTAACCAATTTTTTTCGCTATCATTCATTTAAATGAGCTGTAAATAATAAAAATTATTTTTTCAGTTTCGATAGCGACATTTTTATCGAAAAAAATTTACATGTAATTTTACAAAAAAATGTGTACTTTTTCTATTTATTCAACGTCCGATTACTCTATAACTAAGCGAGATATCGATATTAAGGCCCAATTGTCAATAAAAAAACTCTAAAATTAAGAAAATGTGTTTCCAGTGTGCTGTAAAAAGAGGTACTGAAGGCTGGCTTATGCAAATGTAACCGTAAGTAGTGTAGCGTAATGAATCAGCTGGTCCAATCTGTCTTATGGACATCAGTGTAAACGATTAGTCAACGAGAATAAAACGCTGAATGACAGCGGAATATGCTGAAATTTGATTTGAACGGCACGTTTACGTTCATGTGCAACCAGCTGACCAAAAATTGAGGTTATAATGCTTATAAAATAAGCAAAACAATGAAAATTGAAGAAATGTATGTGAAAACTTTGTAATGCCGTTTAAAAATAAATAATAAAATGTTAAAATAAGAGAAAACTAAGAGTACATATGTACATAGTTTTTTCAACAAGAGGTGTTATTTTGAATCACCTGGTATTCCGGTAGCTGTCACTTTTGAAGCTTTTATTCTTTGACATTTGACAAGTAGAAACTACGCCATTACTAAAAATGGAACGATACAAATTATTCAAATTATTAAAATTCACTACAAAAATGGTGAAATCCGGAATTCCATCCGAAAATCATCTTGGCTGATGAGGCCCATTTCCAACTCGGTGGCTACGTCAACAAGCAAAATTGTCGCATCTGGGGCTCGAAAATCCCAAGAGTTATTGTTGAGAAGCCTCTCCATCCTCAACGTGTGACTGTTTGGTGCGGTTTATGTTCCGGCGGGGTCATTGGACCTTACTTTTTCGTAAATGAGTTTGGTTCAACAGTTATGGTGAATGGATTGCGCTATCGAGAGATGATTAATGATTTTTTATGGTCGGAGTTGGATGGTATTGATCTGGACAACGTTTACTTTCAACAAGACGGTGCTACGTGCCACACAAGGAACGAAACTATTGCTCTGTTATGGGAAAAGTTTCCGGACCGTGTTATCTCTCGAATAGGTGATCACAATTGGCCACCGAGATCTTGTGATTTAACACCTTGCGACTTCTTCCTTTGGGGCCACGTGAAAGATAAGGTGTACGCCAACAGCCCAGCGTCGATTCAAGACCTCAAAGATAGAATTCGGCTATCGAGGACATAGGGCAGCCACTTTGCGATTTGGTTATGGAAAATTTCATGAAAATGATATGGTCCTGTAAGCGTGGTCCTGGTGGCCATTTGGCTGATGTTGTTTTTCATTATTAACGGCATACCTCCCTCTTTATTATGAAATAAACATCCGATCATTTATCTCAAAAAATGGCATTTTTCTTTGAATACCAAAATAACACCTCTTGTTGGATTCTTTCATTGTCAACAAATCTTTAAAATAAAGACAATACTTGTATTGAGCTTAGATACCTACAGTCATGATTTATTTTAGTAGCCCTGTGCTTTACTAATTGTGAACGAATGAAGTTACTAAGTTCGCTCACCAAAAACCACTATCTAATTTCTTCATGTCGTCCCCCGTCCGGTACTTCCTTGCTACTGAAAAACAGCAAAAAAAGTCAGGTGCTAGAAGCAGCAGCCATGGAGTGGGGAACTGCAAGTGCATAAGATTATTACAAAAAAACGTGCTATGTTGGCTTTCATACGTAAACTCACATACGCATACCTACCATTCATTCATTGATGATACATCCAAGCACAGAAAGAAAAACTTTCTTTTAAAATAAGAACATCAACCAGCAATTAAGAGAATCTTCCTTAATATTTGTAAGCAGGTTATTAATATTAACAAGCCTGTTTCTAGATGTTGAATGTTAACGTTCGCATGATGTGTATGCAACAAACAGCTGATTTGCGAACTACTAAGCAGGGGTAGGCAAACATCAGACAGTATGTTTTCATTCGATTTATCGTTCTGATGCCTTTTTGTAGGTCGCAAATGAGAAGTCAGGGAAACGGGCTGCAAGCAAATTATCTTACGTATGCATGAAATGTAGCCAACTTGAATTATCTTATTTCATCCCCCAGGCTCTTTAAATAACCCCCCACCCACGAAAGAAATATTTCCCCAATTTTCCCCCAAACTAATGCTCTGCATAAACCACAGGTTTTGAGCAAAATTATCATAATTCACTTTTCAAAGTAATGAAAAATTTTCAAATTGGCTCTATATCAATGGTCCTAGAGAAAATTTTAAATATGTTCAACAGTATTTTTGAACATATTAATGTAAGCGCATACACATAAACTCTTCTAATCCTCCCCAAAAAAGTGTACACGTCCTCCCTTTCCTCCAATCACCACCAGCAGCAGTAAATGGTTGTGTATCGTCATTCCCCTGGTTTTTGGGGGATAAAAATACACTTTAATATTGTCATCAATTCTACGCACATCTGGCGATGTGTCAAACTAAAAATAAAACCATTTTCATTCACTAGAATCGTTTTCACGTTGTTTTTTTTGTGCAAAAGGATGAGCAGGGAGATACTGCTTAGAATTTATGTATTTTTGTTTGGTCTCCCCAAGAAGGGTGTTTGGGGGAGCAATTGGAGATGATGGAGATTTGTTGTGCGTCTTAAGGATCACAATATTGAAAGGTGGTTGTTGCGGCTTTTGCTATTTTTGTTTAAAATTCTGCTGTGAACGCAGTCATTTTAAGCGGATACGAGTATTTATGAAAAAAGTTATCTACGCATTTGCCTTTTTTGGAAATTAAAATCTGAAATGGAAATTGATGACTTTTCATATAGAGGATTTTACCTAAGTTAACTTTTCTGGTAGACTGGTTTATCTAATATAACATTTGATTTGAGAAAAACTACTTAAGACTACTTTTTAAATGAGAAACTTAAAATTTTTGATAGAAAAGTCTACCTAAGATATCTTTTTTAATGCCAAAGTTGACTTTTTGGATAACAATGTATAGTTAAGTTAAATTTTTTGAGAAAAAAGTTTACCCAAGTTACACTTTTTGATATAAACGTTTACCTATACTAACTTTTTTAATACAAAAGTGTACCAAAGTTTAATTTTTTTGCATACAAATTTTTGGCTAAGTTAACTTTTGTGATAGAAACATTTACCTAAGCCACTTTTTTAATACAAAAGTTTACCTATGTTAATTTTTTAGTATAAAAGTCTACTAAGTTAACATTTTTGAAAGAAACGTTTACCTAAGCCACCTTTTTATTACATAAGTGTACCTAAGCCCACTTTTTTGATAAAAACATTTACCAAAGCTAACTTTTTTAATATAAAAGTTTATCTAAGATAACTTTTCTGTTATAAAAGTTTGCCTAATTTAACTTTTTGATAGAAAAATGTACTTAAGTTAAATATTTTGATAGATAAGTTTACCTAATTCATATTTTTCATTAAAAATTTATTCTTTTGATAGAAAAAAGATTACCAAGTTAACTTTTTACCCAAGTAAACTTTTTTTGACAGAATAGTTTATCCAAGTTACACTTTTTGATATAAACGTTTACCTATACTAACTTTTTTAATACTAAAGTGTACCAAAGTTTAATTTTTTTGCATAAAAATTTTTGGCTGAGTTAACTTTTGTGATAGAACATTTACCTAAGCCACTTTTTTAATACAAAAGTTTACCTATGTTAATTTTTTAGTATAAAAGTCTACTTAAGTTAACATTTTTGAAAGAAACATTTACCTTAGCCACCTTTTTATTACAGAAGTGTACCTAAGTCCACTTTTTTGATAAAAACATTTACCTAAGCTAATTTTTTTAATATAAAAGTTTATCTAAGACAACTTTTCTGTTATAAAATTTTGCCTAATTAAACTTTTTGATAGAAAAATGTACTTAAGTTAAATTTTTTGATAGAAAAGTTTACCTAAGTTATATTTTTCATTAAAAATTTAATCTCTTTTGATAGAAAATATTGCCAAGTTAACTTTTTTTATAGAAAATTGTACCTAAGATGATTTTTTTTGTAGAAAAGTTTACCTAACTTTTTAATAGAAAAGTTAACCAAATTTTATAAGTTAACTTTTTGAATAGAAAATTTTACCAAAGTTATAATTTTTAATAGAAAAGTTTACCTAAGATGGCTTCTTGATAGAAAAGTTTACCTAAGATAGCTTTTGGATAGAAAACATTACCTAATTTAACTTTTTGAAAGAAAAGTTTACCTAAGTTACATTTTCTTATAAAAAGTTTACCGAACAGAGTTTAACTATGTTAACATTTTAACTAAAAAAGCTTTACGTAAGTTATTTTTTTGGACAGAAAAGTTTTACCCAAGATAACTTTTTTAGATAGAAAAGTTTACCTAAAATAACTTTTTTAGATAGGAAACTTTACCTAAGTTGAATTTTTTGATAGAAAACTTTACCTAAGTTAAATTTTTTGATGGAAAAGTTGATCTAAGTTGACTTTTTTGATAGAAAATATTAGCTGTGCTGAATTTTTCAAAAGAAACTTTTACCAAGGTTAGCTTTTCTGACAGAAAATTTCACCGAAGTTAGGTTTTGTGGTACAAACGTTTACCTAAGTTAACTTTTTGATAGTAAATTTAAATAAGTTAAATTTTTTGATAGAAAAGTTTAACTAAGTTAACTTCTTTGATAGAAAAGTTTACATAAGTTCACTTTTTGGATAGAAAAGCGTATTTAAATTAACTTTTTTGAGAAAAAGTTTAGCTAAGTAAGCTTTTTTGACAGAAAAGTTTTTGATACAAAAGTTTACCTAAGTTAAAGTTAAGTTTAGCTAAATTAAATTTAGTAGTTAGCATATATTGGTGAAAAGCATACTTACGTTTTTTTAATACCTAAGTTTTTACAAAAAATACCTAAGTTTTTTTTTATAAAAAAGAAACTTTTAAGCATTCAGTCAGGAAATATATTTATGTTTCCAAAAATATCGCTCAGTTTTGCTTCTCGTTTCTTAGAATTTCCATTTTTAGGTTTCTTCATCCATTGCTTGACAAATTTAGTTGCTTTTCATCTTTTTCAAATATTACAATATTCTCAGATTTATGCCAAACGGAAGCAGTGTCTGTGTGGCAGTGTGAGATGATGAGTGTTTGACGCGGACCCCCACACATTTTCTGTTAATGCATGCATTTCCTTAGAAACGATATTGTTTTCCTAAGAGTATTTAGTCCATATAACACCTATAAGTGTGTCTTTCAGGCGAGGCGACAATAAAATAAAAAATAAAGAAGCACAATGTATAGGAAGAAAGGAGTAGGTAGCCAGTTGAGGGTTCTGTTAAATATTTAATACGAAAAAAGAAATACATAGCTATAACTATGTAATAAATAATATATATTTTCTCATATGTTCTTCGTACATACATAGAAATAACAATACATAGTAGATAAGTGCTGTTCCCCCTTGCCATACTCTCGACGCTGATGTGGTGAAAAAAGTACTTAAATGCCAGCAACATATGTTGCCTCTTGAGAAGAGCCTTGTATGTTTTCCTCTCCGTGCATTGGGAATTTTCACTAAAGAACCACGAAATAATTGAAAATCCACACTGGGTGTGTCTGTGGCACGCAACACAACAGTCTCTGTCTGTTTCTGTCATAAAAGCGAGCACAGAAATCATGAATTTCTATTTAAAAAACATATCGCGCGCAGTGTAACGACAAAGCAATCTGTGCACTCAGGATCACACTTTTTGGATACTCAAAAGCCCTGTTGACATCTTGAAACAATTGTGTAAATGTTATTTTTAGTTTCAATTTAAATATTTCTTGTGCTCGTAAATTAAATTTATTTTCGGCACTATTGTTTCGTTCGTTGGTTATGTGTGTTTAAATGAGGTGTTTCTTTTTGTAGAGCAGAAGAAAATAAATATTGCAGAAAAAAAAAGAAATTGTTGGGGGTATATCTTTTTATTACAACTTTTTATTTATATCTATTTAATAATCGTTTTTTATTAATCTTGTTATAATAAACAGATTTTTAATGCAACTTCAATTTACATGTTGGCAACACCGAAAGTAAATTATCAGCTACCTAGGAATAAACAGCTGTTTTTTGTTTACTTCAAACTTTTTTTTGCTAAATGAGAAAATAAATATATATCCAATGGAAATAATTGACTAGATTTCGAAGTAGATCGGAAACGTAGCATAACACTACCTTCCCAAAAAATAGGTGGACTTATCTAAAAGAAACATAGGCAAACTTATATACATACAAACAATTAAAAAAATAAGTTATACAGGAAAAGTTAACTAAGGTACAATTTTCTATAAAAAATATTAAATTAGGTAAACTTTTCTATAAGAAAAGTTGGCTTATGTAAATCTTTCTATAAGAATATTAACTTCGATAAACTTATCTATAAAATTTAAAAGTTATCTTAAGTAACTTTTTCCATAAGAAAAGTCAACTTAGGTAAACTTTTCTATAAGAAATGTTAACTTAGGTAAACTTTTTTTTAAGAACAGTTAATTTAGATAAACTGAGATAAGCTATAATGGGTATACTTTTTTTTATAAAAAAGCTAACTTAGTAATATTATCTTAAAAAAAAAGATAACATAGGTAAGCTTTTCTACAAGAAAAGATAATTTAGTGAATCTTTTCTATAAGAAAATTCAACTAAGGTAACATTTTCCATAAGATACTTTAACTTGGGTAAACTTTTCTATAAGAAAAGATAACTTAGCTAAGATTTTCTATATGAAAAGCTAACTTAGGTAATATTTTGTTTAAGAAAAGTTAACTTAGGTAAACTGTTTTACAAAAAATTTAACTTAGGTAAACTTTTCTATCAAAAACGTTAACTTAAGTAGACTTTTCTACAAAAATTTTAACTTTGCTACATTTTTTTTTTATTAAAAGCAATAACTTTGGTAAGCTTTTCTATAAGAAGTCAACTTACGCAACCTTTTCTATAAGAAAAATTAACTCATGTAGCATTTTCTGTAAGAAACGATAACTTCGTTAAACTTTTCTATAAGAAAAGATAACTTCGGTAAACTTTTCTATAAGAAACGTTAACTTGGATAAACATTTTTATAGGAAAATTTAGGAAAACTTTTCAATAATTTAGGTAAACTTTTCTGTAAAATATTTTATCTTAGGTCGGTTGTAGTGACGTACTCGGAAACAAACCATCATCAATTAATGAAGGTAAAATATGACAACTTTGGATTATTTTACTATAGGACATCTCAGTCACTTTCGGCTCTGCAGCTGAAGCCATGCCAACAGTTTAATAAAACTCACTCACATTGATATGAATAAGCCAGTCCATGAGACAAGAAAAAATCACTTCTGCAATATATTTCTGGAATCATATTATCTTGTGGTTAAATTTACTTCAATCCAAAAAAAAAATTATTAGGTTTTTCCGTTATTAAAGTCACCCATGGAAATAATTTTACATACTACCTTCATCATTGTGCCATGGTACAAACTGTAAATTTATTAGACATTTTCACACAAACGTCGGATAAAAGCTCATATCTCTCTCTCTCTGTCAACATCATCCTTGTTTTTCTCATTTTATTTATGACCACAACTATTATTAAAGTTTTATAATTGTTATTATTGTATTTTATTACATAAAAGTGGAGTGCATTCCACTTACAATAGCGGGCAGGGAAATTACAACGTTGACAACCCTCTCGCTCCATCTCTCTCACGTCGCTTTTACGATGTCATGTCATCCATTCATTATTTGGCCCTTTAGAAAACGCCATTGCACAGCACCACCTCCAGCAGCAGCAGCAGTAATTAATTGTTTACAACTTTATTAGCAGTTTATACAGTATCGCATTTGAACATCGTAAAATGATGTTAAGTTGTTTTTTTACACTATTATTATTGTTGCAGTTTTTCGTTTGTTTTCATTCACATTTTTTGTGTATTTGATGTCTTTTAATTGCCATTTAATCCTCGGATGTATTGACGTCAGAGTCGTCGTGCATATACGAGTATATTTTGTTTGTGTACTCGTACATGTGCTGCTGGTGTTGTAGTCAGTCGTTGTTTATTTGTTTTGGAAGCCGGTTGGTGATTTAACCCTGCCTCTTCTCCTTATGTTTGTCTTTTCCGCTTTCATTTATTACGAGAAACATTTTGCGGTTTTCTGTAACTCTATAAAGTGTAATTAATTTCAACGAACAAAAGTATTACACGACCGAATTATACACCGTTTCTTGGGTTTTGCTCATCTTTTAGTCGTAATAGATATTTTTTATGAGAGTGTATATTTTTCACATACAATTTGATATTTCTAAGATTATTTTAATTTGCATTCTACCTAGCACTCGATCGCTATTACAATCTATGAATTAGCAGAACGATTTTATTTATTATTTGTTTGTAGAAAATTTCATAGAAATTTTTTTTATATATACTCGTATATAGTTTTTTTCTTAGAATTTTATAAATTTTTTTAGACATTTTTTTTATAGAAAATTTCTTAGAATTTTTTTTTTATAGAATATTTTTTAGAAATTTTTTATTTATGGAAAAGTTCTTCGATATGTTTTATTTCTAAGAAATTTTTTATTTATAGAAAATTTCTTAGAAATTTTTCTATATATATATATTTTTTTCTTAGAATTTTATATTTTTTTTAGAAATTTTTTATTTATAGGTTTCTTAGAATTTTTTTTATAGAAAATTTCTTAGAAATTTTTTATTAATAGAAAATTTCTTAGAAATTTTTTATTTATAGAAAATTTTTTATTTATAGAAAGTTTTATAGAAAATTTCTTGGAAATTTTTTTTAGAAATTTTTTATTTTAGAAAATTTCTTAGAAATTTTTTATTTATAGAAAATTTTTATTTTAGAAAATTTCTTAGCAATTTTTTATTAATAGAAAAATTCTGATTTTAGAAATTTTGTATTTATAGAACATTTCTTAGAAATTTTTTAATTCCTGGTAGAAAATTTCTTCGAAATTTATTATTTGTTTGTAGAAAATTTCTTAGAAATTTTTTATATCGTCGGCTTAATGCTATTTTGGTCCATACGCCATTTTTGTGTTTTTTGAGTTAGGAGTTGATAATATGGGTTCCAAGCATGCTCTTTCAGAATCTGCAATCATTTTTTTCCTATCTCGCCTAGTTTTCGAGATATTGGTACGGTAAATTTGTTTTACTCTGAATAACGGGAAATAATTTCGATATTTTTGTTCTATGTCTCAATTCTTCTATCGCCCTATATTTTTCACTCAGTATTTTACGTTTTTTAGATCACAATATGTAAATTAGTGTCCTTCCATACCGACCCTTTTTGTGGTCCATGTAATACAAATACGAAAAAATAGTAAAATAAAAGTGGATATGGACCAAAATGCCAAGTACAAAAATTGTTATAACTTGCTTATTTTTGGATGTAATGGCATAGAAATGCATGAGAATCATACAAACACTGTTGGGAACCCTATGAAATAAAAAGTGTGTAACTCTTCAGTCCCGTTTTTACTCAAACAATAAATTGCGTTTTTCTCCGTTCATACAAAATGGCGTATGGAACAAAATAGCATTAAGCCGACGATATATAGAATTTTATAAAATTTTTTTAGAAATTTTTTTTTTAAAAAAATTTTATTTTAGAAATTTTCTTAGACCTTTTTTATTTATAGAAAATTTTTATTTTAGAAAATTTTTTACCATTTTTTTATTAATAGAAAAGTTCTGATTTTAGAAATTTTGTATTTATCGAAAATTTCTCAGAAATTTGTTATTTATAGAAAATTTCTTGAAAATATTATATTTATAAATTTTTTTTTTGGAAATATTTACATATTTACATCTATAGAAAACTAAAACAAATCATTAAATTTTTATTAATAGAAAAATTCTCCGAAATTTATTTATTTACAAAAAAAAATAATGTTTGTAGAAAATTTCTTAGAAAATTTTTTATATATAGAATTTTATAAATTTTTTTTTAGAAATTTTTTATTTATAGAAAATTTCTTAGAAATTGTTTTATAGAATATATCTTAGAAATCTTTTATTTATGGAAAACTTCTTAGAAATTTTTTATTTATATAAAATTTCTTAGAATTTTTTTATTTATAGAAAATTTCTTACATTTTTTATTAATATAAAATTTCTTAGAAATTTTTTATTTATAGAAAATTTCTTAGAAATTTTTTATTTATAGAAAATTTCTTAGAAATTTTTTAGTTATAGAAAATTTCTTAGAAATTTTTTATTTATAGAAAATTTCTTAGAAATTTTTTATTTATAGAAAATTGTTATTTGAGAAAATTTCTTAGCAATTTTTTATTAATAGAAAAATTCTGATTTTAGAAATTTTGTATTTATCGAAAATTTCTCAGAAATTTGTTATTTATATAAAATTTCTTGAAAATATTTTATTTGTATTTTTTTTGGAAATATTTATATCTATAGAAAACTAAAAAAAAATCATTAAATTTTTTATTATTAGAAAAATTCTTCGACATTTATTTATTTACAAAAAAATCATGTTTAGAAACTGTCTTACGTTTTGGCCACATTGGCGTATACGTATTATAACTACCAACATTACGTTAAGTTACGACTTCTCACTAACCATGCCCTTGCAAGCAGTTTTCATTAATCAGCTGGTAATGTCATACCAATTAGAAAGCAGTTTTTACACCAATCTCAAATTGCCGCGTCAACTGTTATCAACTCTATAAAAAGGGATCGAAATTTGTAATTATATCAAAATTTCGTACTAATTTTTATTTATAGAAAATTTGTTAAAAATGTTTATCCATCGAACATTTTTCCGAAATTGTTCGATTTTTTTATTTTTAATATATTTTAATTTATAGTATTTTTATACAAATTTCGCATATATGAATATTTATGAGATAATTATTATAAATTTAAATCCTAAATTTATTTTTAGAAACAATTTTTTTTTATTTTCTCTGTATTGCTTTCCATCATTTTAAATCTACAAATTAGCAGAGCGATTTTTTATTTGATTGCACTTTAGGATGCAATCAAATAAAAATACACTTAATCAGCTGATAATTAGAAAGTTGCCAAGTGGCAATAAGTTTTGATTAAATGACATACACAAATACCGCATATTATCTCTAAAATATTTTTTTCCACTATCCAAAGAAGTTTTATAACTTATACTCGATTATTTTAATTCTACAATTCAAACACATACATATTAAAAAATGCTAACTCCACCTAATCCGTGTGCTTTTTTAATGAGATTGGACATTAACTATTGTTGCATTAAATCAACTTATAATAAAATTGTTGCCAACTGCCCAAAAAATGTATAGCAGAATTTTTAGTTTCATTTCTTAGGGACTCCCAAATTGTAATTAATTTTCTTAGTTGAAAAATATTCTCAATCTGTATTTATATTTTTTGCGAGTGGTTTGCGCAAACCCTGCGTCTGCTTTTTAATTAGGTTGCCCAGTAACTCAATCAGCTGATGATAGGAAAGTTGCCAACTCTCAAAAAAAGTTTGTAGCTGGATTTTCAATTAATTTACTTTATAGAAAAATCATCTTCATAAATTATAAATTAATTCCACTTTTGTGCATTTCAAATCCGTCAATCCAGTTTTCCCTTTTTGGTTGGCATTGTCACTATCACAATCTCATCATCGCATCATCATGATCTGTCTTTGAGTGTGACATAAATTAGTTTATCTTCTTCCTCTTTTGTGTACTCTTTTTTTGTATTCATCGATTTGTCGTTTTATTGACACTAAGCGATTGCATTACCTCTGGGTATCCTCTATTTGGTCAGATGGACGGATGGATTGTATGTATGTATCTATGTATGTGTATGTGGACACAGACAATATTTATTTTGCACTTCGGTGTGTTCGTTCGTTCGCTCGATATTTTTTTCTGTTTTTATTGGATTCCACCTTATCTCTGATAAATCATCATCATTTGTTGCAAGTTTTGCCTGTTTCTATTATTTGTTTATTGTTTTCATAGACTTTGTACAGTCTCAGCGAGTTTGGATTGCTTTTATTGATGTTTTTTTTTCAGCGAACACAGTAAAGATATTTCAAAAATCAAAATACTTGTAAACAAAGTGAGATATTAATTGGAATTTTAATTTGTGCAAAGAATTTTAAAAGACCACTTCAATTGTGAAGGAAGTGATATCAAATTATGAAATTGTTTATTCTGCATTCGTTTTCAATAGAAATTTATATTAATTTTTCAAACAGGGTTACCCTTTTTGTAATAAGAAGCAGTTGGCAACGCTGCGACATCTTTCATAGCAAATTCTATTAATTTTTCAAACAAGGTAACCAAAACTCTTAATTAAAACTTCTACGAAATTAAAAATAAACAATTGACAACGATTTCTTTCAATAAAAATTTCTATTAATTTGTTTCATATATAATTTAAATTCCATGAAAGTACAAAATAAGCATTTGGCAACCCTATAGCTTTATAGCATCGACAAGATAAACGGATAAACAAAAATCCCAGCCTGTCGTAGAAATTAGGCCTATGAAAATATACTTCAAGTTCTTTATGAATTACTTACCTTTTTTTTGCAATATTTCTTCCTGTGTATGTGTATTTTCCTGCGTTATATTAATTTACTCCGAATGTTGTTGTCGTGCATTTCTACTACTGCTTTGACTGGATTTAACCTGAACTGTTTATCAGCTTAATTAAGTTTTAAATTACATTTAATTTGTTGTTAAATGTGATTACAATCAGACAGACATACAGAGAGACGGGGCGTACTGTCGGTCGAATATGGACAGACACCTATCGAGATTTCGAAAACATTGAACTGAAAATTAATTGCAGGCCGGAGTAAGTTTCTTTTCACTCACTCAGAGTTTAACTTTGGCGCATGTAGACACTAAACAGTTACGACCTCTGTTGACTGCCTCTAGCAAGCCCCTCAAAAGCCGCAGCAGTAGTCCCGTAGTCCCAGCTGCCGCTGGTCGCTAGTAGGTACTCGCATTAATCCCAACCACTGGCCGGCTATACACGTTCATATGAGTATACAAAAAATGACTCTTGGGGTTATTGGCTTTATGTGGCTGCTTGTTTCCATTTAATCATATTAAATTGTTTACTTTTGTACTTTTTTTACCATAAATAATACATTAAATAAATATTTAAGTCATATTAATTATTAATTTCGGTTTTTTCATTGCAGGTATGTTCGCTCATGTGATTATTTTGTTTGGGAATGACATACATTTGAATTTTAACCAAAATCCATTTATTGAAACAGGTAATTTGTTTGCATTGCAATGACGGAGGAATCGCGAGAGAATACTAGGGTAACTGTTACAGGGTACGATACGTTTTTACACTAATCTTCCCGTTTAACGTCAGCTGTTAGCAGTAGTTGTCAATTCTAAATTACACTATAAAACTTATACCACTTCATTAATTTTGCAAATTTTTTCTTTGTGTATATCAAAATTATTTAAAATTTTTTACTCATAGAAAATTTTGTAGAAATTGTGTACTAATGTAATAGAATAAATTAAAAAATCTAAGAAATTTTCTATAAATACAAAATTCTAAAAATACAACATTTTTAGTAAATTTCCTATAAATAAAAAAATTTCTAATAATACATATCAAATTTCTACGAAATTTTCTATAAATACAAAATTTTTACAAAATCTTCTATAAATACAAAATTTCTATAAATACAAAATTTCTACGAAATTTTCTAAAAATACAAAATTTCTACGAAATTTTCTATAAATACAAAATTTCTACGAAGTTTTCTATAAATACAAAATTTCTATGAAGTTTTCTATAAATACAAAATTTCTACGAAATTGTCTATAAATACAAAATTTCTACGAAATTTTCTATAAATACAAAATTTGTACAAAATTTTCTATAATTACCAAGCAATTCAAACTCTACAAATTTTTGTTTTTTGTTTCTATTACTTTTTTGCAATAGACAGAAAGTAACTGAAACATATGGTCTCGAACCGAATAAATTTTGACTGAATAACAAAAGCACAGACCAACAATAAATAACAACACAATTTATAGAACAATTTTTATTTATAGACATTTTTTATTTATATAAAATTTCATAAACATTTTATATTTATAGACAATTTTATAGAAATTTTTTATATATAGAAAATTTCATAGACATTTTTTATTTACAGTTGTCAAGTTAGCTCACATAGAACGGACGAACTTTTTAATAATTTTTAATTTCAAATTCCCTAAAAAATACTAACGACGTTAGTCGAAATATCGGAAAGAAAATAAATTAATTAAAAAAAAAAAACACCTTTAAACACATTTTTTAATTAAAAAGGACCTCAAGCCGAACAAAATCAAAAAATTTATAGAAAATTTCATAGAAATTTTTTATTTATAGAAAATTTCATAGAAATTTTTTATTTATAGAAAATTTCATAGAAATTTTTTATTTATAGAAAATTTCATAGAAATTTTTTATTTATAGAAAATTTCATAGAAATTTTTTATTTATAGAAAATTTCATAGAAATTTTTTATTTATAGAAAATTTCATAGAAATTTTTTATTTATAGAAAATTTCATAGAAATTTTTTATTTATAGAAAATTTCATAGAAATTTTTTATTTATAGAAAATTTCATAGAAATTTTTTATTTATAGAAAATTTCATAGAAATTTTTTATTTATAGAAAATTTCATAGAAATTTTTTATTTATAGAAAATTTCATAGAAATTTTGTATTTATAGAAAATTTCATAGAAATTTTGTATTTATAGAAAATTTCATAGAAATTTTGTATTTATAGAAAATTTCATAGAAATTTTGTATTTATAGAAAATTTCATAGAAAATTTGTAGAAAATTTCATAGAAATTTTGTATTTATAGAAAATTTCATAGAAATTTTCTATGAAATAGAAAATTTCATAGAAATTTTGTATTTATAGAAAATTTCATAGAAATTTTGTATTTATAGAAAATTTCATAGAAATTTTGTATTTATAGAAAATTTCATAGAAATTTTGTATTTATAGAAAATTTCATAGAAATTTTGTATTTATAGAAAATTTCATAGAAATTTTGTATTTATAGAAAATTTCATAGAAATTTTGTATTTATAGAAAATTTCATAGAAATTTTGTATTTATAGAAAATTTCATAGAAATTTTGTATTTATAGAAAATTTCATAGAAATTTTGTATTTATAGAAAATTTCATAGAAATTTTGTATTTATAGAAAATTTCATAGAAATTTTGTATTTATAGAAAATTTCATAGAAATTTTGTATTTATAGAAAATTTCATAGAAATTTTGTATTTATAGAAAATTTCATAGAAATTTTGTATTTATAGAAAATTTCATAGAAATTTTGTATTTATAGAAAATTTCATAGAAATTTTGTATTTATAGAAAATTTCATAGAAATTTTGTATTTATAGAAAATTTCATAGAAATTTTGTATTTATAGAAAATTTCATAGAAATTTTGTATTTATAGAAAATTTCATAGAAATTTTGTATTTATAGAAAATTTCATAGAAATTTTGTATTTATAGAAAATTTCATAGAAATTATTTATTCATAGAAAATTTCATAGAAATTATTTATTCATAGAAAATTTCATAGACATTTTTTATTTATTGAAAATTTCATAGAAATTTGTTATTTATTGAAAATTTCATAGAAATTTTTTATTTATAGAAAATTTCATAGAAATTTTTTATTTATAGAAAATTTCATAGAAATTTTTTATTTATAGAAAATTTCATAGAAATTTTTTATTTATTGAAAATTTCATAGAAATTTTTTATTTATTGAAAATTTCATAGAAATTTTTTATTTATTGAAAATTTCATAGAAATTTTTTATTTATTGAAAATTTCATAGACATTTTTTATTTATTGAAAATTTCATAGACATTTTTTATTTATTGAAAATTTCATAAAAATTTTGTATATATAGAAAATTTCATAGAAATTTTTTATTTATAGAAAATGTCATAGAAATTTTTTTTTTTATAGAAAATTTCATAGAAATTTTGTATTTGTAGAAAATTTCATAAAAATTTTGTATTTATAGAAAATTTCATAGAAATTTTTTATTTATAGAAAATTTCATAGAAATTTTTTATTTATAGAAAATTTCATAGAAATTTTTTATTTATAGAAAATTTCATAGAAATTTTTTATTTATAGAAAATTTCATAGAAATTTTTTATTTATAGAAAATTTCATAGAAATTTTTTATTTATAGAAAATTTCATAGAAATTTTTTATTTATAGAAAATTTAATAGAAATTTTTTATTTATAGAAAATTTCATAGAAATTTTTTATTTATAGAAAATTTCATAGAAATTTTTTATTTATAGAAAATTTCATAGAAATTTTTTATTTATAGAAAATTTCATAGAAATTTTTTATTTATAGAAAATTTCATAGACATTTTTTATTTATAGAAAATTTCATAGAAATTTTTTATTTATACAAGGTGGCGCAAAAGTAATCCTCTTATCAGAAAATGCTATAAATGGCGCAAAAGTAATCCTCCTATCAGAAAATGCTATACATTTTGCGATTGGCCCCTAATGTCAGTTCTGTTTTGACATTTGTGTAGTAAACACATGCGAAATACACGTTAATAAACAATTCTACGCTACACTGCTCCAGCACACGGAATATTGCTGACTATTTATTTGACCAATAATCGGTCGGTGACTTTGGCACAAAACATCGAAAAGTTACTTTTGCGCCACCTTGTAGAAAATTTCATAGAAATTTGTTATTTATGGAAAATTTCATAGAAATTGTTTATTTATAGAAAATTTCATAGAAATTTCTTATTTATAGAAAATTTCATACATTTTTTATTTATAGAAAATTTCAGACATTTTTTATTTATAGAAAATTTGATAGAAATTTTTTTTTATGGAAAATTTCTTAGAAATTTTTTATTTATAGAAAATTTCATAGAAATCTTTTATTTATAGAAAATTTCATAGACATTGTTTATTTATAGAAAATTTCATAGAAATTTTTATTAATATAAAAAAATTCTAAGAAAAGTTCTACGTGACTTTTGCCACTATTTTAGCTCACTTGACAGTTCATCAAATCAGTGTATCCGAATGCAAGAATTGACATTAATCTTTAAGAGTTGCCAACTCGTTCAACTTAACTGAAGCATTTCCGTGACTACACATTTTAATTATCAAACTATATGACATAATTAATCTGAAGGTGTCATTTCATAGAAAAGAACTGCCACATCTTGTGCGACAACTGACATGAATATGCAAGTAATTAATTTGCGAAGAAAAATCTGCAAGATGTGCGAAAGTAAACAAATTCCTAGGAATTCTCAAAGAATTACTACACGAGGGTGTGCTTCAACTCTCTGCAGCAGAATAAAATACATTTGAAGGCATTCATATAAAACAGGTTTGACCTTTATACTTTGAAGCTTTCATATTAACTACACGCAGTAAAGAAAAACAAAAGCTGAGGAGAGAAACAAGAAAACTGTAAATACACACTTGCCTACACGATATTTTAAAAAGAATTTTAGCTTTTAAAGAACATTTTTAATTTAAAATCAACTTAAGAATTAGGAAATTAGTAATTTTTAATAGAAATCATTCCCCAAACAATATATATCAAATTTAAAAATTCCATAAAAAAGACAAAACAGTACTTTGTTGCCATTGCCGAACAGTGTTTTCCAATGAAAACAAAAAAACGCCTACCAATGCCGCTACAAAGGTGTATTCTTATAGCTGTTACAACTTGGTTCCCTGAACAATATATAACTCTTCTCATACAACCTAGATCCAGTCATTATCAGATCCGCGACCTGGATATGTCCAAACAACCTTGTGAAATTATTGCAATATTTTCCACTTTCGCTGTATCAAGTGTTCTTTGCACTTCTTAATAACCTTTTCCAAAGGTAAAATGTCACCAGACAAAATCACCCACCCACTTTCCAGCCCTCACTCAACCTCATTTCATTAAAAAGGTAATCATAAAATCAAGAAATAACCCAAAGACAAAGAAGGAAACACTCTCCCAGCGAATTTATAGAAAAAATAGTTATCGTAAAAAGCAAGTTTTTTATACGAGTTTATGTTTATACGGTGGCAAAGCAAGAAAAAGAAATAAAGAAAAGCAAAACATTTGCTTAGAGTTAAATAGAAAAAAGAAACCTAAAGGTCAGGGCTAGAATGGTAACTTAATGACGACATTAAATGCTAGCACATGAAAGTGAATTTTTTAATATAATTTTGTAAAAGCCAAGAAATGTGAGGCTATTAAAGTACAAGTGTAGCAAGTTCCAGCAAGGTACGAGTTCTATGGAGTCGAAAAGGTCAAGAGATCCATAAACTAAAATCTTATTTTTAGGGGTGAGAGAGGGGGAAACATTAAAAATAAATATGAAAAAGTTGCGCTATTTCTCATAAAGAAAAAGTCGCTCAAGGTCAATTAGTAAAGACTAAACAATTTCTTATGGGGTTAAATGATGGCTTGTTTGTATTAGTATTGCTTACTAGCGAACTTGCGAAGCTAGTTTTTCTATTTTTGCTTAGGAATTAAGTTGAAATAACACTGCAATATAAAATATAAAGGTTATGTTTACCTTGAGTTAGCCTACCTGCAATGTCATTATCAGCTGATTAATTTAATCTACTTGAAAGGGCAGGGTTAGTGACAAGCCGTATCGTAACGCAATGTTTATAGTTTTAATCCGTATACGCCAAGGTGGCCAAGATAGAAATAACAGTTTGTAAACATAAATAGAAGAAATTATTAATTTATAAAAATTCTATAAAAAAAATCTGTAAATAATAATGTTATATAAATAAATTTTCTATAAAATCAAATTTTAAGAAAAAAAATTTATATTTTCTATAAAATAAAATTCTAAAAAATTTAGTAATATGTCTCGAGACATTTTTTACAAATACAAAACCAAATTAAATATGTAAAAAAGTAAATATTAAAAAAATAAATATCAAAAAAATAAATATTAAAAACATAAATATTAGAAAAATAAATAATAAAAAAATAAATAATAAAAAATACGTAATAAAAAATAAATAATAAAAAAATACGTAATAAAAAATATAAAAAATAAATAATAAAAAATAAATAAATAAATAATAAACAATAAAAAAATACAAAACAATAAAAAATAGTAAGAAGTAAATAATAAAATACAGGGTTTTCCAACAAGAGGTGTCACTTTTGAAGCTTTTATTCTTTGACATTTTACAAGTAGAAACTACGCCATTACTAAAAATGGAACGATACACGATTCAACAACGCATTGAAATTATTAAAATTCGAAAAATCGAAAATCATATTGACTGATGGGGCCCATTTCCACCTCGGTGGCTACGTCAACAAGCAAAATTGTCGCATCTGGGGCTCGGAAAACCCAGTAGTTATTGTTGAGAAGCCTCTCCATCCTCAACGTGGTACTGTTTGGTGCGGTCCGGCGGGGTCATTGATTGGACCTTATTTTATCGAAAATGAGGTTGGGTCAACAGTTACGGTGAATGGATTGCGCTATCGAGAGATGATTAATGATTTTTTATGGTCGGAGTTGGATGGTATTGATCTGGACAAAGTTTACTTTCAACAAGACGGCGCTACGAAAGCCACGAAACCATTGCTCTGTTACGGGAAAAGTTTCCGGACCGTGTTATCTCTCGAAGAGGTGATCACAATTGGCCACCGAGATCTTGTGATTTAACACCTTGCGACTTCTTCCTTTGGGGCCACGTGAAAGATAAGGTCTACGCCAACAGCCCAGCGTCGATTCAAGACCTCAAAGATAGAATTCGTGAGGCTATCGAGGACATGGGGCAGCCACTTAGCGATTTGGTTATGGAAAATTTCATGAAATGGATATGGTCCTGTAAGCGTGGATTAACGGCATACCTTCCTCTTTATTATGAAATAAACATCCGATCATTTATCTCAAAAAATTGCATTTTTCTTTGAATACCAAAATAACACCTCTTGTTGGAAAACCCTTTATAAATGATAAAATTAAAATAAATTAATAATAAAATGTAAATAAAATAGAAATAAAAATAATAAATAATAAAATAGAAATAAAAATAATAAATAATAAAATAGAAATAAAAATAATAAATAATAAAATATAAATAAAAAATAAATAACAAAAATAATAAAAACAAATAAAAAAATAAATAATAACAAAAATAATAAAAAAAATAATAAAAAAAATAATAAAAAAATAATAAAAAAAGTAAATAAAATACATATAAATAAAAAAAATAAATAAAAACAAATAATAAAATACATATAAATAAAAAAAATAAATAAAAAAATAAATAATAAAGGAATATAAATAAAAAATAAATAATACATAAATTAATATTAAAAAAAAATAAAAAAATAAGCAATAAAAATAGTAAAAATAATAATAATAAAAAAATAAACAATAAAAAATTAATAATAAAAAATAAACAATAAAAAATTAATAATAAAAAAATTAACAATAAAAAATAATAAAAATATAAATAATAAAAAATATATAATAAATTATAAAAAAAAAATAAAAAAATAAATAATACAAAAAATAAATAATGAAAAAATAGTTTATAAAAAATAAATAATGAAAAAACAGTTTATAAAAAATAAATAATGAAAAAAATAAATAAAAAAGGAAATAAAAAAATTAATAAAAAATAAATAATAAAAACAAATAAATAATAAAAAAATAAATAATAAAAAAAAAAATAATAAAAAAATAAATAATACAAAAATAACTAACCAAAAATACAGAAATAAAGTATAAAAAATATAAAAAATTGATAATCAGATAAAAACAATAAAAAAATAAATAATAAAGACAAATAATAAAAACAAATATTAAAAAACAAATAATAAAAAACAAATAATAAAAAGCAAATAATAAAAATAAATAATAAAAAACAACCAATAAAAAATAAATAATAAAAAACAACCAATAAAAAATAAATAATAAAAATAAATAATAAAAATAAATAATAAAAATAAATAATAAAAATAAATAATAAAAATAAATAATAAAAAATAAATTATAAAAAATAAATATTAAAAAATAAGTAATAAAAAATATATAATAAAAATACATATTATAATAAATAATAAAATATAAATAATTAAAAATAAATATAAAAAAATAAATAATTAAAAATAAATATAAAAAAATAATAAAAAATAAGCAAATTATACAAATATAAATAATACTAAAATAAATAATAAAAACATGAATAGTAGAAAATGAATAATAAAAAATATATAATAAAAAATATATAATAAAAAATATATAATAAAAAATATATAATAAAAAATATATAATAAAAAATAAATAATAGATAAATAAATATTAAAAATGTAAATAATACAAAATAAATAATAAAAAATAAATAAAAAAATTAATAATAAAAAAATAAATAATAAAAAAAATAAATAATAAAAAAAATAAATAATAAAAAAAATAAATAATAAAAAAATAAATAATAAAAAAAAATAAATAATAAAAATTAAATAACAAAAAAGTTAAAGCTCTCAGATATTCTCTATATATACAAAATCAAATTAAAACTACAAAGCAAGTTATAAAAAATAAATAATAAAAAAATAGATAATAAAAAAGACCACTGGGACATACGTACATAGGTATGTCCAATGCGATTTTTTTTTAAATTTTTATCGCACTTATGTATGTCTAAAATGTTCCCATTTCCTTTAAACCTTTATTAGTAAGAAGAAACCCTACATAATTTTTTATAATAATTTATCTAGCAGTATCTCAGTGAAGTAAAAAAGTTTGTGAATTTTCCAAACGGTGTTTTACCAGTTTTCTTGAAAATAGGTAAAAATATATTAGTCTTAAATAAATTTTAACTTGTATTTCCAAGTATTTTTTTCTACATTTGCTTTCCCTCTCCCTCTATCATATTCTCTTTTAATTTCCCATCCTTGTCACACAAATTATTTTTCAATTAGAAAAAAAAATCAATGCACAAATTCACAAAATGCTTTAATTATCTTTTAATGACCTTTTTGCCAAACGCCTAATTTAGTAAAACAGCTTTGAAATAGACGACAGCCATCATTACAAATCTTGGCGCCTGTCAACTTCCATTCAAATATATCACTGCAGCAGCAGCGCCGTGACTGTAAATGTTGTTTTTCCACACAAGGTTGTCTTTTTCTCAACCTCTGTTGCGGACCCATTCCCCCCTCCAGACCACCATCATGACATCTCTCTCTCAGGCTGACCATGATGTAGTGTTTGTTACAATCTCATATCGGCTACTTGTAATTATTTTCAACATTATTTGCTATTGATTTTTCTCGCTTTATATAAATACATATATACATATGTATGTAGTTGTTGTCCATCATTGGGTGGTATTTGCTGTATCCATATTTATTTATCTTCCCTATGGCAAACAAGTGTTTGTATGTATATATGAGTAGTGGAATTGTTCTTCCAACTGACCTACAACCTACAAGTACTTGATCGTTGTTAAGGGGTTGTATTATTTGACCCCTATTCCTGACTCTTCTTCTCTTTTCCCCTACCTCTCAGGCACACACGCTCACACACCTAATCACTCTCTCAGTTTTATGCTATTTGTAATATCTTCCACTCCAGTTAATCGATTGTTATCGTAAAATGGGGTCATCATCTTGTTTACTTTGTTCGCTATAACGCGTAAAATGGATAAATACACTCACCAAAATTATTGTGTGAAAAAAGCAATACAGATTGTCTATTATTCGCGGCTTACGCTACGCGTATACTAAGAAATCATCTTCATCGATATCTAATCGATTATTTTCATCAGTTGCCTACGATAATTTATTCACAAATTGAAATAAAATACCAAACAAATCTATCGTTGCCAACTCTAGAAAATTTCTCAAAAATGTTTTATTTAATGAAAAATTTTATATTCATAAAATATTTTCAGTTTAAAACTTTTCTGTTTAAAGATTTTTTTGGAAATTTGAATTTAAATTTCTTAGAATTTATTTATTTATAGAAAATTTCTCAGAAATTTTTTATTTTTAGAAAATTTCTCAGAAATTTTTTATTTTTAGAAAATATCCCCGAAATTTTTTATTTATAGAAAATTCCTCAGAAATTTGTTAACTATAGAAAATTTTTCAGAAATTTTTTATTTATAGAAAATTTCTCATAAAATTTTTTATCTATAGAAAATTTCAAATTACAAATCCTAATCAAAATCTAAAACAAAAAAATGAAATGAAATTATGAATTCCCAAATTTGAAATGTTAACCTTTTGTTTAAGTAAAAAAATCGTGTAAAGTCTCAATGGTTTGTTCGCAATGGCAATAGCCCAGAGAATAGTATTTTAGGCTAAGATTTGTTCACTTATTGTTATTTTCATTGTATAATAATGAAAGATTCAATAAAAAAATGTAATGAATTGGAAAAAAAAATAGAAAATTTCTCAGACATTTTTTATCTATAGAAAATTTCTCATAAAATTTTTTATCTATAGAAAATTTTTCAGAAATTTTTTATCTATAGAAAATTTCTCAGAAATTTTTTATCTATAGAAAATTTCTCAGAAATGTTTTATCTATTTCTCAGAAATTTTTTATCTATAGAACATTTCTCAGAATTTTTTTTTATCTATATAATATTTTTATCTATAAAATATCTTTAGAAAATTTCTCAGAAATTTTTTATCTTTAGAAAAATTCTCAGAAATTTTGTATTTAATAAAAAATGTTGCAAAAATTTTTTGTTATAGAAAATTTTTCAACAATTTTTATTTGATAGACATTATCTCGAAATTTTTTTTATTTATAGAAAGTTACTCAGATTTGTGTTATTTATAGAAAATTTCCTAGATATTTTTTTTTGAAAAAATTTCTTACAAATTTTTTTTTATGGAAAATTTCTTTGAAAAATTAATATGAAAATGTCTTTCGAAAAGTTAAAAAGCTGAATTTAAGCAGAATTGTTGTTGGAAATCTCACTAAGGTTTTTTTTGTTGCAAAAATGTATAGTTTGTAAAATCTTTAGTTTTATTTTCAATGCAGTGAATATTGTTTTTCTTTGATTTCATAACAGCTGACAGCAATATTGCCAATTTTTTTGTTGCCAAATCTACTCTACATAATGTCGTTATGATTCGTAAGAGAACTGCCGTTGCCAACTGATTAAAATGATTGAATTGATTTTAAAGTAGGTAATCGTAATAGCTGACAACAATATCTGCAATTTTTGGTTGGCAACTCTGTTCTACATTAGGTTGTGATAATTTGCTGCTTTTGAAGATGTTGATTTCAACGGTCAGCTGTCAACTGAAGAAAGGCCGCAAAATCGGATAGGAACTTTTGAGTTGGCAACTCTACTCTGTGGTTTAGTCGACTAATCTATTTTCTCAATTTAGGAGAACATATTAAATAGAGCATTGTTTACGTTTCACATTTCGTCTTCAGGCGCAGTGCTGCCATATCACTTTGAAGAAATTTCCCTTTCCGGGAAATAAAGCTAAATTGCTTTTACATACGCTTTAATTACCTGAATTTCACTTCTCCGCTGCAATTAGCTTAGCGCCATTTAACAATCATCACCTTCCTCCTCCCTGCATATCCGCAGCCGCGCGTAACCTGAGCTATATATTTTTGTTGCTGTTACTGCCATAATTCAAAGTAAAAGATCCTTTGTCACGACTTTATGACGACAAAAGGACTGCAGTTGTAATTTGTTGTGTTTTTATTTGTGACTGCCTGTCACCGCGCCTTTTCATTATGACAATACACAAATTCCAAGTGCTAAATTAAAATACAAACGTAAAGCGCCCATTTTATAAACAAAGGGTAATGTCTCTGAAACGAGAAAGAAAATGGGCAAAAATGGCAAAATTAGCGCCATTTTTTTTTGTTCAACCCCCAGAATTTGTAAGCGAAAACCACGAATCCACCTTAAGACAGAGCGGACAAAAGTTGCCTATATAATAAATGTTGAATATGACAAAATGTCATGACATATGAACACCGGGCAACGGAAATTTTAAAAATTGCATTATGCAGATAAAATGATATGGAGCCCCATGACGCGTTCCCGCACTATTTGTATATTTATTTTTATATTATGACTAATTAATTTAATTTAAAATAGTATTCTGCACATCTTTTGCTAGAAAACTTTCTATTGAATATAGATTTTGTCACAATTGACAAATATGTATGTATATCACAAAAGTGTACCACAAAACACGGAATAGGGATTTTATTAAGGCTAGTCAAAGCTTTTTCAATATTATAAATTATCAAACTTATTTTAAGTAATATTCTGCACATCTTTGGCAGAATAACGTTATTTATGACACAAACGTGGGCAGGGTTTTTTTAGGGCTATCCCAAGCCCTAAAATACCTGTAAATGCGAGAAAATCGCATCTAATGTTTTCAATATAATAAGAAATACAGCTTATTTTGTTGTGCCTTTAAAAAATCCAGCATATTGTAGGATGGTGTGTTTACACCACCTATCTAACCATGGACCCAAATATGTGCAGTGTTTATACGAGTATAGTAAATGATGGTGTACGTATATACATGCAGTTTATATAGTTTGCGCACTCTAAATGCCGGGAATACATAGTACATATACATAGTACATATACATAGTACATATACATATTATACAAATTTAAATATGCTAATATTGCTACACCTCTTGTATATCGCATATATTGTTGGGAAAGGTCTGTAATTTTGAATGTAATATTGTTGGCGTTGTTAAGATTTTCTTAGATTTCTGATGGGTTTGTCTCAGCTTTCTTTTTTCTGTTTTTATTCACAACGGAAGTTTGTGTTTTGTGAAAGAGTAATAGTAACATACAATTATTAAAAATTTATGAAAAACGTTCGAATGAATAGGACGGCGCAAAAGAAGTGAAGTGAAGTGAGAAGAGAATAAGCTACAAAAATAAAACCACAATAAACACATTTACTTTTCATCATCATTAGCTCTTGTGACGAATGAAATGACTGAATAAAATGGGAAATGAAAGACCAGCAAACAATTTTTGTGTAGCAGATTTTAGGAAAGTGAAATTTCATTCCAAAACTTTAAACGGTCATAACTCCTTAAATAAGCGATAACTTATGGTTTTTTCTTTTCTAAAAAAAGATGTTGCCCTGTCAGAGAGCAGCATTTTAATAATGTCGCCTACACCCTCTTGTACTGCTGCATTTTTTATGGTCAGAATCGATAACAAAAATGCAAAAAAACTAGCCTTTTAACTCACTAAAAGTAAACTAAAAACAAAGAATACTCCACGGCGCCGCCTAAGTAAAGCATCTGACCAAACTTCATTATAAAAAAGCACGCACGGACACACGCGGTTATTTAGGCTATTCGCTCGACGCCGAAAAAACATCTGTTTTGTAGGGCAGCGTCCACCCCTTCGATTAAATACAGGGCTGAAATGTTGCATTTTTGCCCCGTGCAATGCGACATTTTTTACAAAAGAAAAAGAAACCCTTTCACAGAGCAGCATTTATTTTACAATCGAAGACAAAAAGGCATTTTTGGGGCGAAAGGCATAAAAAATGTAGCATTTTTTGGCACAAAAGAAAACACCATTAGATTCACCTTTTTTTTGTAAAAAAATGTAAAATTTATTTCCAAAACGTTCTTTCCTTAAATAAGCATCCTAGAGCGAAAAACAAGAATCTTTGGAATCACTTTTTGGTCAACAATTTTAATGGCCATAACTTATAAAATAAGCGCCAGAAATTGACACCTGTAGCGTTCAAGGGTGGTGAAGTGTCTGGTAGATGATTTGGTCGGGGATAGCTTCGGGTTTCTTACAAGGAAAAAATCTGTCAGAGTACGGACATGGGCAAATCCTGCGTAACGAACGCTACATTCGTACGCGTTTTCGGATTAAAATATAACAATTTTTTGGCCTTTCAAAAGAGATACCTTCAACATATACATAGTGTTTAGTGGGATATGAGTGTTCTTTCGAATGCCATAAAAAAATTTTTTGTAACAGGTATAAGTTGCGAAAAAATTTATCACAAATTATTGTGACGCACGCTACAAAAAATGGAAGTAGCTTTGAAGGTAAAGGTATGTTTTCGTATTTTTTTTTAGCAAATTTTGCATAATAAAGCACACAAAATGAGATACCTATAAGAAAGATGAATATAAGAGAATTCAAAAAAAAAAATATTTGCAGTCAAAAATTGTTGTAGTTTTTTTAGCAAAAGCCGTGAACTCTATGTGACGCACGCTACATTTTTCCAGTCAAACTTTCTATATTAGAAATTATGTTTATTTTTACAAATCAAATTACATTATTTTTAATAACATTTTGTAAAACATTTTTTTATATTTATAAATGTATTTATGAATGAATATATGTTTATGAATGAATGTTATGGGTTATCTATGTTAGCACTACAAATAGTGATAAAAACACTTAAAAAAGTTATTTTTTCTAATAAAATTAAGAGATGTGATATGAGGAACTATTTTTTAATACTTTTTGTATTAATGGACACCCACAAATATTTGTTAACATCTAGTCTTATATTCCATTAACCAAACTAATGGTGGATTAATTTTAAAATTTTTTGGTTGGTGGACTGTTTCTGGGATTTTTCCATATAGACATTTCTGTCTGTGCAGATGTCATCAATTCCCTGTTGGGGGAGGGAGTTTAGATAGGTAGAGGTTAAAAAGAATCGGGCAGCAAACTCCACTCCAATGAGAGATGGGCAGAAATTAACACTTGTAGGGTAGCTAGACAAATATGGTCAGGAGACGACCTGAGAAGGTCGTGATTCACACTAAAGTTGCCTTAGTTGCGGCAATTTGGAAGTTCATAGGAGAGAGAGCCAGGCTTCAGTAACAACCAAAGTTGCCTCGTGTGAATCGGAACTAATGGTGATTTCAATTCTGAAAAAATCTTGCCCAGCCGCCGCGAAATTTTGAAAAATATAGGGTGATCCATTTCGAGGTTCCCTACTTTTTTAAAGAAAAAAAAAAAACAGAAAATTCAAATTGAATGGGGAATGTTTATTATCAATTGAAAGAACATTCTTTGGCACTTATTTTTTGAAGATTATGTCTATCAAATGTTGGCCGCGGCCACGTCTCAGATGGTCCAGCCGTTGAGTCCAATTTTCGATGACTCGTTCGAGCATTTCGACTGGTAACTGGCGAATGACACGCGTAAACGTTGTTCAGGTGTAAGTCTTTCTATGATGAAATGCCAAACAATACTTAACAAAAATAACATGGCAGCATGACACGACTCACACGTGATCTGTCAAAAGAAGGCTATTGAAAAAAGTATCTCTACTTGGATCACCCGTTACACTAATCACACTAATTAATCTGTCAATTTGTTGTCAAAACGTTGTAAACGTTGTTCAGGCGTAAGTATTTCCACAAAACAAAAATAACATGACA
Organism: Eudasyphora cyanicolor; assembly: GCA_963930755.1. NCBI lineage: Eukaryota > Metazoa > Arthropoda > Insecta > Diptera > Muscidae > Eudasyphora > Eudasyphora cyanicolor. Next base: position 16,332,986 of record OZ005735.1, on the reverse strand, counting down.
GCATGACACGACTCACACGTGATCTGTCAAAAAAAGGCTATTGGAAAAAGTATCTCTACTTGGATCACCCATATTTGCCCATTTTATTTGAAATTGATGCAGACCCTCGAATTAAACTTAGATGCTGTTTCAAAATTCCAAATTTTTTTTATAAAAGTCCAGTTTATGGGAAAAGGAGAACGAAAATGTTGCAATTTGTTGCAGAAAGACATCGACACAAGTGCGGCATGGAATGAATATATGCTGATTGGCAACTCTATTGTTGATACTTTCAGGATGCTACTTAAATACGGTTAAGAACGGGGAGAGTTTGTCAAAAATGTGATCAACGACATAAATTGCATAATATTTATTAAAATATACATTACTTATTTTATTTTTATAACGCAAACAATTTTTGTTTTGTTTTTCTTCTTTGTTTTTCAGCTGTTCGAACTTTAACTTAACATTAGTTTTCTTTTTAGTTGTTTTTCTTTGCAATTTTTAAATTTGCCCAAATCTTTTGCTGGTGACAAAAAAAAAAATATTTTAACTTTGTTACAGTGTCTTTTTGTTCTACAAATTGACTTGAGCGCCTCCAGTTTTGTGTGAGTGAGTGACTGAGTGAATGTGGATCTCTGAATGCGTTGACACACGCCATGGTATGCAAAACAACATTTTAGTACCCATCGTTGGTCTACGCTTCCCCCACCCGTCCTCACCTCACCAGCGTTAACAACTAACTAACCCATCATCATCATTCTCATCGTCATGAGCGGCGGTGGAGGTTCATCACGTTATGCGGGTGGTGGTGCATGAATTGGGTGGGGTGGGGGTGATGTAGGCAGATTGTATTCGTTGAGAGGATGTATATGTAAGTGAGAGTTGTGAGTTCAAATTGAGGTCGTGTTGTTGTTTATTTTTTGTGCTTTTTTCGTTGTTTGTTTGGTGTATAAAAAAAAGAAATTGTATGAAAACGCGTTTTTCTCATTTCAATTTTTCTAGGCGCTACGCGACGTTGCTTTTTTTTTATGAGAATGTAGGAGAGTAGGATTATAAGCTAGAGAGTTTGGGAAATTAACTAAAAGTATGGGTATTTATAATTGAGGTTAGTATGTGATAGATACAATACACATTTGCATATACTCACGCAATTTGGCACCCACGCTCTCTCTCTTGCGCTCACACCGTCTTTCACATTCCAGTCAGTACTCTGGCATAACTAATTTGTGCTTGAGTAGGGTCTTAAATTGTAATGATAACAACAACAACAACAACTATAAAAATCCCTAGGAAATTGTCATATTAGACTGAGGATCTTAGCACAACAAAATTTTTTTGAGAAAATATTGGCCTATCCTCCTACTCCCGAAGTAGAAATACACATGTAAGTATGTATATGTGAAGGGTATTTGTAATACATATTTTATTATGCCCTCTTTTGCATTGTTATTAGGTTATTAAACGACCGGTTATGACCCCATAAACCGCACATTTAATTTAGCGGGTTTTCGAGAGGGTGTATTTATTTGTGGTTGAGGTTAGCCATACTTTAATTGACAGCTAGCCAGCCAGCCAGCCAAACAGTCAGTCAGTCAGTTACCCTATAAATCCATACCTACTGACAGAAGTAAAAAAAGAGTATTAGAGAAGGGCTTACAGTCATAATTATAGCTTTACTATGGCACACATACTTTGTGAGGGAAGCCATAAAGTTATTAACCAAATATTAGTTTATAATCAATTGATATTTGTTTTCGCCATACTCTAACTCTCTAGTTTCCTCTCTCTCTCTCTCGCTCATCAGGTCTGCCTCTCTCTCACTCTTTTGCCATTTATGCTCAAATAAATAAACAAAAAATGAATTTTAATGACATCATTATTCATATCAAGTGGTTGCTGACCAATTCAAAATAATAATAAAAAAAAGAATATGCCAAAAGCACTTTTGAAGACTAATAGGAATTTATGGCCACTACAAAAAAAGCCCATATACTTCAGCAGGGAAAATATGCTATGTCAAATTCCATTTAAGGCCATACAGTGCCTTCTTTTTTTGGTAATACCTTTGATTTTTTTATTGATTTCTTTTATGAATGAAATTTATCGTATTATTTTTTTTTTGGTAATTTGTTAAAAACGCATTCTTTAATAGGTAACAAAGGGGAAGGGGAGGTGGGGCATTATTGAAAAAATAAAATATTTAATTTTTTTATAGTCATTATAAAGATAAATGAGTACAAGTCTCAAGTTTCCTAAAGTAAGGCAAAGCTTTTAATTAAAAATACCTGAGCAAGATTTGAATAATGAAAAGAAGGTAAATTAACACACATATGCTTTATGCAACACAAATATTTTTTTTTTGAAAAACAAAAAATAGTTCCAGAATGAACATATAACTCTCTAGTTTGCAGAAAAAAATTAAATAACAATAATTTCTTATATAACACAAGAAAATATAGTAAATTTCAGCAAAACTTTTTTAAAAATTCTCGCTAGTTTGAGTTGCTATAAAAATTATAGCAAGTTCTCAAATTGAAAAATTCCAGAATCTTTTCATATAATTAAGATAAAAAAGCCGAAATGTGTTAATTCTTTCACAAATTAAACAAAAATTTTTTTATATTCTGAGAAATTTTAAAATTTAGGTGCATAGTTTGGAGATATAAATTAAACTTTTTGAAAATTCTCGCTAGTTGCCTTAAAAATTATAGCAAGTTCTCATTTTGAGAAATCCCAGTATCTTTTGATATTATGTTAAATCTTACAGAAATTAAATGAATACCAATAAGAATTTCGGAAAAAGTGTGTATCTACAAATATGGTTTTTATATTCTGGGGAATTTTAAAACTTAGCTGTCTAGTTAGGAGAAATCAATTAAATACAGTTATTTAATTGATTTCTCCTAACTTATTTCTCATATAAAACAAGAAAATTTAGACAATTTCACCAAAACTTTGTAAAAATATTTGCTACTTTGAGTTGCTATAAAAATTATAGCAAGTTCTCTTATTGAGAATTTGCAGAAATTTTTGGTATAATTATAATAAAAACGATGAAGTCTTCTAATTATTCCAGAATATAAATAAAATAAACGGTTACAAATTAGAATTTTGGAAGTTTGCTGAATCTACTATAATGATTTAGTATTGACAGTAATTTTGATATTTAGTTAAGAGAAATACAGTATATATCTAAAATATATTACATAAAATAAATAATAAATGTAGACAATTTGACAAAAAAAAATTTTTTAAAATATTAGTTGGTTTGAGTTGCTATAAAAATTATAGCAAGTTCTCTTATTGAGAATTTGCAGAAACTTTTGGTATAATTACATATAATAAAAACGACGAAGTCTTTTAATTGTTACCGAATATAAATAAAATAAACGGTTATAAATCTAAATCTTTGTCAATCTGCTGTAAATTTCTATACTGTCTGAAATTTTTAAAAATTTTGCTGTTTTTTTAGTTAATAGAAAACAGTGAAATATCTACAATAAATTATATAAAATAAGAAAATATAGGAAATTTCATCAAATTTTTTTAGAAGTTCTCGCTAGTTTGAGTTGCTGTAAAAATTATAGTTTTCATATCGATAATTTGCTGATATTTTTGGTAAAATTATAATAAAACCGACGAAATCTATTAGTTCTTATAGAATATAAATAAAAAGTTTTAATACTTAGGCGAAAAATTTAAATAACGACAATTTATTTCAGAATACAATACAATTTTATAATCAGAATTTTGGAAGCTTTGTTAATCTACAATAATGGTTTAAATATTTTGAGAAATTTTAAAATTTAGATGTCTACTTGGGAGAAACAAGCTGTAATTTCTTATATAAAATTATAAAAAATAGACCATTTCACAAAATTTTTTTAAAAATTGTTGGTAGTTTGAGTTGCTTTAAAAGTTATAACAAATTCTCATATTGGGAAATCGCAGTAAATTTTTTTTATAATTATAATCAGATCGTTAACATCCGAATCAGAATTTTTGAAGTTTCAATCTTCTAAATTGTTTTCATATTGTGAGAAATTCTCAAATTTTCTCAAAATGAAATTACATCAATTTCTTATACATATAAAATATCACATTTATACAATTTCGACAAATCTTTTTGAAAATTCTCGCTAGTTTGAGTAGCTATAAAAATTATAGCAAGTTCTCATTCCGAGAATTCGCAGAAACTTTTTGTACTATTATGATAAAAACGACGAAATGTGTCAATTCTTACAGGAAATAAATAATGTACACGAATACAAATTTAATTTTAAGAAGTTTTGCACATTTACTATAATGGTTTTATATTGTGAGCAATTTGAAAAAATAGCTGTTTAGTTGAAAGAAACCGTGAAATATCTATAATTTCTTAAATAAAATAGGAAAATGTGTGCAATTTCTCCAAATATTGTTTAAAATTCTTGTCAGTTTGAGTTGCTATAAAAATTATAGCAAGTTCTCATATTGAGATTTCGTAGAATATTTTTATATAATTATGATAAAAACGACGAAATATGTTAATTCTTTAAGAATATAAATAATTTAAACGGATACAAATCTAAATTTTTTAAGTATTGCCAATCTGCTATAATGGTTTTATATTGTGAAAAATTTAATATATTGGCTGCTTAGTTAAGAGAAAACTGTGAAATAGTTACAATGCTTATATAATATAAGAAAATTAGACAATTTCACCAAATTTTTTTCATAGTTCTCCCAGCTTTGAGTTGCTATAAAAATTATAGCAAGTTCTCAGTTTGAGAAATCCCAGAAACTTTTTATATAATTCGGATAAAAACACCAACATTTGTTAATTCTTAAAAAAAAAACATAACAAATTAAACGTATACAAAGTAAAATTATGGATATGTGGTCAATCTGCTAAAATGGTTTTATATTGTGAGAAATTTTAAAATTTAGCAGTACAGTTAGGAGAAAAAAATTACTTAAATTAAATTATTACTACAATATCTTATATGAAATAAGAAAAGTCCGGCAATTCCACCAAACTTTGTTAAAAAATCTTGCTAGTTTGAGATGCTATAAAAATTATAGCAAGTTTTCATATTGAGAATTTTCAGAAATTTTTAGTATAATTTTAATAAAACCGATAAAGTCTTTTAATTCTTACCGAATATAAGCAAAAAAATGGGCTACAAATCAGGAGTTTGGAAGTTTGGTCAATCTACAATAATGATTTTGTATGGAGAGAAAGTTTGATATTTAGTTCTTTAGTTAGGATAACAAATTTAAATAACAATAATTTATAACAAGAAAATTTATATAATTTCACCAAATGTTATTAAAAATTCGTGTTAGTTTGAGTTGCTATAAAAATTATAGCAAGTTCTCGTTTGGAGAAATCACATATACTTTTTATATAATTATAATAAAAACGACGAAATCTGTTAATTCTTACAGGATATAAATTATCTAAACGGATATAAATCAGAATTTTAGATATTTTGTTAATCTGCTATAATGGTTTTATATTGAGAAAAATTCCAAAAATGGCTGTTTAGTTAGGCTACAATAATTAAATAACTACAATTTCTTATATGAAATAAAAATATTTAGACAATTTCTTCAACAGTTTTGGAAAATTCTCGCTAGTTTGAGTTACTATAAAAATTATAGCAAGTTCTCATTTGGAGAAATCGCAGAAACTTTTTGTATAATTATGATAAAAACGACGAAAGGTCTTAATTTTTACAAAAAATAAATAAATCTACTATAAAGTTTTTATATAGTTACAAAATTTTGATTATTAGTAGCTTAGTTGGGAGAAAGAAATAACTATAATTTTTATATAAATCAAGAAAATGTGGAGAATTTCAGCAAAGCTTTTTAAAAATTCTCGTTACTTTAAGTTGCTATAAAAATTATAGCAAGTTCTAATTTTGAGAACTGTCAAATACTTTTTATATAATATTGATACATTTTTTTATTATGCTTTTTTGTTATGAGAATGAGTTGAGAACTTGTGATTATTATAGAATCTACAATAAAAGCTATATGTAACAATAAAACAAAAACAAAAAAACAAAATTAAGACATTTTTGTTCTTTGTCGCAAAAAAAATTAGGTTATCATTTTTTTTTTAATATTTGGTTATAAAATTCGCCAACTCACGCGAACATATCTGATAATTATTTTATAATATGTTTAATATAAATGCTACTTAAAATCTCATTTCGCCAAAGCAGAGCTGATAAAACACAAAAAAGCAAAAACTTTCCGAGTTTACTTTGAGTTATGAGTTTCTATAAAAATTATAGTAAATTCTCATTTTGCGAAATTCTTTGTGGTTTGTGGATTTATAAAATAGAGCAGATATGTTTCTTAAGAAACGGTTTGAAATAAAAAATTAGAAATTTTTGGAAAAAAAATTTTTTTATTAAAATGAATTTAGATAAAATTTTAAAAAAAAAAATGCTTTGCACATTAAAGCGGACAATTTTTTCTTTATATTTTTTGAGAAAGAAATGTGAATATATAAAAAATTTCCACAAATATCCGCCCTTCTGACTTGCTATAAAAATTATAGCATGTTCTCATATTGACAAATTGAAGCATTTCTTGGAATTCTCATTTTAAATGCACACTATTGATTATGTCTATGCATAATAAACAAGGTTAAACATCTTTGCTTTATAATTTTAAGTATCTTCTAGATAATTAAATTGGAAAAACGTGTCATTTCTCTAATTAATTTGCCTTATTGATTACTTTCATTTTGGCAATGCTTAATTGTTATTACTTGCAATTTGTGCCCACACATGCCCAACATGCGTACCAAGCCGCCCACTTGGGTGACGTATCATTATTTTAAAAATCTGTATTTATTATTTTCTTTTGCCTCCACACACCCACTCTGCCCCCAGATTACTCTGGCACCAAAGCTGCTATAATGACTAATTGCTATATGCCATTAAAGCAAACCCTTGACCCAAATGGTAACTATTAGAACTATTGGCATGATGGATATATCTAGCTTTCATTTTGGTTATATCAAAAATTGTAACTATGATCCAAAAACCATGACCTTATTTAAAGGACATGTGTCTGGGAAAACTAAGGCATGTCCCTCCCAGGCACTTAAAGCCATGAAATATAAATTACTTAGGGTTTGAGTGTCTGTGTAGTATGTTGTATTAACAATACTAGCCTACAACCGGAAATTGTTTGACGGTATGTGGTGTGGTGGGGCAGAGCATGGTTTATAGCAACTTTTCCTTTCCTAAGACTTCCAATGACATGTCGACATTTTGATTTTCTTTTCATTTGTTATGTTCGTCAACCAAAAAGTCGACATTTCCTGTTAGAATAATATCTTTGTATGTTTGTCAAATTTTGCTCTACAATGGTTATATGTTTGTGTAGAATGATCTATGTACGCAAAGCATGATTTATTTATGGCATACTTTTGGGCGAATGGGAAAGTCATGACGTAATAATGGCATACTTTTAGGCTAACGCCAATAAAAGCTATTTCCAGCATACTCTCTCTGCTAAAATCTCCATTCAAACATACTTTTAGGTTTTAGCAAAATTCAATAAACATTTTGCTTGCGTTTTTCTTTGGGGAGTAAGAGGCGTAGATTTTTTATTTGTACTTTTGGAAATTTGGAATTCGTCTAACTCGTCACGATTTCGTTGCCAAACAAATGTCTTTATTATGTGTATGGGAGTGAGCTGAAGTATTGGGAGAATTCCCTGTTTTTAATTAACTTTCCATTGTTTTGTTACGTAGACTTGTGCTATAACAATTTATCTTGGGGGTTAATTGTTATTTTTTCTCTCCCACATTTATTTAGAGATTATCACCACGTTTTCATTCATTTGCATCTCTTATTTTTTGTTTTTGTGTTTATTTAACTTTTCTAATTAATTTCTCAATGTTTACCCCCAAAGTTTAATTTGCCACATCAGCATTATTAAATTCTTTCAAATTGCAGGCGGCGAGCAACAATGAAATGTTAAAGGGTTTTGTTTTGCTCTTTCAACGCCTTATCGAGTTTAGCTATTAGGCAATAAAGATAAAAATCTATGTCTTAATTACTAAGATTTTTTCAGTAGCTTAAGACAAACAAATCCGGTTCATTTGGATTTCAATATTATTTTAAGTGATTCAAATTAAGAAAGAAAGAATTATAAGGCATTCAGTATTTGTTTAAACAAATTTTTGTATTGCAATGAAATTTGCTTATTTAGCTCATTTTTAACAATAATCCATTAAAAATTTTCCGAAATTTACAAGTTGAGAACTTGCTATAATTTTTATAGCATCTCTAGCCGAACAATCTTTTAATGATTTTCGGCAGAAATTGTATCCCGGAACACATACTATGGTCAAAAACGTTTATTTAAAAATTTATAAAGTTGGTTTAGTAAACATTTTTGTGATTTTTTGCTGTTCACAATTTTTTTTTCCAAAAATCTATGCCAGAAGCTTAAAACTTAAAAATTATATACCATATTTTCTAATAAATTACATAGATATCATTAATCCGTTCAAAAATGATGAAATTTTGCAAATTGAGAACTTGCTATAATTTTTATAGCATCTGTAACCAAGCAAATTTCAAATAATTTGCGGCTGCAATCTTATGTCAGAACATATTCTATGGACAATAACGTAGGTTTAGAACTTTACATAGGTCGCTTAGTAAATATTTTTGTTTTCCTTTTCACAAAATTGCTGATCGGGTACTAAAAAGACACTATTATTTTTTCAAGAAATGTCTACACCAGAAGCTTAAAACTAAACAATAATGTACTACAGATTCTATAAAATTGCATATAATTCAATAATCCGTTTAAAAATTATCAAAATTTTCAAGTTGAGATCTTGCTATAATTTTTATAGCATCTCCAACAAAGCAGAAATTTAAATGATTTTCGTTAGAAATCTTATGCCAGATAACAGTCTATTGACAAAAAAGTATGTTTAGAACTTTATACAGTTCGGTTCGTAATTTGTTATTAAATTAAAAAAATGCTGAACGGTTACCGAACTTACGCTATTATTTTTTTTTTTTTCAAGAAATCTGCGCACCAAAAGCTATAGACTGATCAATTATACACTTCAGGTTGTAAGAAATCACATCAATTTCATTAATCGATTGACAAATTATTAAATTTCGCAAGTTGAGAACTTGCTATATTTTTTATAGCATCTTTATCCGAACAAAATTCAAATAATTTTCGGCTGCAATCTTAACCCAGAACATATTCTATGGTCAAAACGTATGTTTAGTTCTTTATACAGTTAGCTTTAAACAAATTGTTATGTTTTTTTCTTGTTCACAAAATTGCTGATCCGGTACTGAAATACACTAAAATTTTTTTTCTCAAGAAATCTGTGTACCCAAAGTTTATAATTGATAAATTATACACTATAGGTTCTAAGAAATTACATTTATTTGAATAATTCGTTTAATCATTATGAAATTTCTTGAGTTGAGAACTTGCTATAATTTTTATAGCGTCTCTAACCAAGCAAATTTCGAATAATTTTGGCTGCAAACTTATACCAGAACAAAATCTATGGACAAAATGAATATTTCGTTCTTTATAAGTTAGTTTAGTACAAATTGTACAGCAAACTGAACAGACACAATTCGTCTTTTTTTTAAGGAATATATGCACCAGAATCTAAAAACTGATAAATTATGCACTATAGATTCTAAGGATCATTAATCCGTTTTAATATAATGAAATTTCTCAAGTTGAGAACTTGCTATAATTTTTATAGCATCTCTAAGCAAACAAATTTCTAATAATATTCTACAGAAATCTAATCCCAGATAGTCTTCTATAGACAAATACTTATGTTTCGATATTAATAAGTGTAAATTATTTAATTTTTTTTAAAAAACCTTGCCGACTGGTTAGTTTTGAGCATACATCAACACTATTTAAAAAATCTGTGAATTGAACGGTAAATTGATAAATTTCACAGTACATTTCCTAAGAAATTACATAGATTTTATTAATCTGCTAAGAAATTATGAAATTTCACAAGTTGAGATCTTGCTATAATTTTTATAGCATCTCTTACTAAGCAAGTTTTAAATGATTTTCGACAGAAATCTTATCCCAGAACAAATTCTGTGGATAATTATATAGGTTTATAGTGTTACAAATTTCGTTAAGTACAAAATTGTATTGCTTTTTTGTTCACAAAATTCCTGATCAGTTACTGAACGGAGATCACACTTTTTTTTTTAGAAATAAATATGTTATCAGAAGCAAGATAATGATAATTTTTACCCTGCAGTGTCTATGAATTTACATTGTTTTTAGTAATCCGTCAAAAAATATTAAATTTTCCCAAGTTGAGAACTTGCTATAATTTTTATAGCATCTCTAACCAAAGTAAATCCAAGCGATTTTCGGTCGAAATCATATGTCATGAAGTATTCATTCAGCAAAAATGTCTATATTGAAATTAATAATTAAAATTTTTTTCTACTTTTGCAAAAAAAGGTATTAAGGCTCTGAATAATTAATAACATACTCTGAATTCTAAGAAATTGTTCTAGTAGACACCCTTAATTGTTAATTTTGTTCATTATAGTATCTAGCAAATTAATTTTTGTTATTATTTTGCTATGAAATGATACATCTTCACAGGTTGAGAACTTGCTATAATTTTTATAGCAACTCTAACTAAACTATTCCTTGATGATTTTTGTTAGAAATTGTATTTAGGGTTCAATGCTATTAACAAAAACATTTCATATGTAGCTTAATTACCCTTATTGCACGTATAATAATAAATTTTGTTCGACAGAAATCTCATCTTTTTCAAAATTGTGTTGTCAAGCATTTTGACATACCACTGCTATGTACTTTGTTATCTATAAAAACCGGCCACCCCGCAATTTTTTATATATATATTTTTTTGCTTCTTTAACATCTCAAAAATTTATGTTATCAAAATCCCGAAAAACCACAAACACACACGTCATCCGAAATATAAATCAAACACTTTTTCAGAAAATACAGAAACAAAAAATGATTAAAACCAAATTGAAATGAAAGGAATTGTTTTGTCGGTTGTGAAAAAAATGTTATAATTTGCAAAAAAAACCGTCTTGCCTTCATTGGATGAGATCATATCATAATTGTTACTTATTTCGTGAGCGTTAAATAGCAAATTGCGCGAGAGTACACAAACAATTTTTTTTTATCATTTTAACACGTGACAAGAAAATTAAATAAAACAACAGTCGCAACAACAACAACAGCGAAAGAACAATTAAAAACCAGCGAGTAAAAGATAAGTTAGCACAGGGAAAAAGTAAATATTCGAAAACAAAAAAGCAAACAAAAAATTTATAAAGTAACGCAAAATTAGTCCCGACCACACCATAAATGACGTTTGACGTGGTTGACGTTATGCGATAACTCACTCACCACGGCAAAGTTAGAAATATTATCCTCATTTGTATAAAACGTTTAAAACTAAAGGTCAATTTATAAAAAGAAATGAAATGAAACTATGGTGACAAAAACAATCAAGGGACCCCCCTCCCCTCGTTAGAACCGAACAAATTATATTTTACATGGAAAAAAAGGTTAAGGTTAAGGTCAATGTTGTAATATTTTTATTTGATTAATATACAATTTGGTATTTTTAATATTCAAGGGTAGCCGTTGGTTATAAATAAAAGAAAAACGATGACATATTGATAAACACTCAATACGAGCTCTTTGGCAAACACACACAAAGTGTAATCAATTGCTGCTTCAATTAATAGAGATTAATTATTTACATTTTGAAAGCCCAAATTCTAGAAATACATATCAATTTCTTTTTGAAGTTTGTTATCTTTAGAAGGTTTTCAAAACTTCTGGGAAGATGGATTAATTGAAGTAAAGTAATTTTATGTTTAAATTCATTAAACACAATTGATTTTACCAAAAATATTGTTAAAAACTCCACTTATTTGACTTGCTATAAAAATTATAGCAAGTTCTCAAATTGAAGATTTTAATGAAAAACTAAAATTACTTTAAATATAGGTGGTTTGTAATCAACTCTGGGGGTTTATTTTAGATAATTTGATTACCACAAATACTTGTGAGATGTTATTAGGCAAAAATATTACCACACAAGGGAAACACATATTTTTTCTGGAATTTTTACATCAACTAATGTTTTATTTGACTTGGAAAATTATATTTAAATCGTAATTGAACTACAAAATTTTATAAAAGTGCTTCTACTGACTTGCTATAAAAATTATAGCAAGTTCTCAAGTTATGATATTTAATAAAAAAATATATTGTTGTGATTGTCTTCTAACAGAAGATGGTTAATGGTAATGAAATTTAAAGATTGTATTCATTAAGAAAAATTTATTTGTTCAAAAATTCTGTTTGTAAAATCCGATATTTTGACTTGCTATAAAAATTATAGCAAGTTCTCAAATTTAATATTTTAATGAAAAAATAGTTTATTATACTTTTAAACTAAAATAACTTTATATATAAGGAGTTTTTAACAAATTGTGGGTGATTTCATTTTACAATTTTCTTAACGAGACTTTTTTTTTACGAAAATATGACCATATCGGTAAAAACATTCCTGTGAATTAGAATTCTACTTAGTTGTATAAAAAAGGCTTAATTTTACTCAGAAATAATTATTGTAATTGTATTTGGCTTAAAAAAGAGTTCCGAATTGCATCCACTGACTTGCTATAAAAATTATAGCATGTTTTCAAATTAAGAAATTTAAAGAAAAAATGTTTTGCTATGATTGTCTTCTAATAGTAGATAGATTTTATGCAATAATTTGGAAAATTTTATGATTAAAAAGTAAAAAATTATCCACAATTATGTTTTAAAAAAATTTATGTTCTAGTTTAGAACCATAACGGTAAAAATATACCATTATGTAGAATTTTTACTACGTATTGGTATAACAAAATACTTAAGTTGACTCGGAAAATATTATAGTAATATTAATTGGCTTAAAAGAGTAAGCAAAATTACATTCACCGACTTGCTATAAAAATTATAGCATGTTCTCAAATTAAGAAATTTAAAGAATCAAATCTAACAACAGATAGATTTTATGGCATAATTTTATGTCCAGCCTAGAAAATATAACTGTAATGATAAAAATCTAAAATCTAAAAAATATCTAAAGTTTTTACTACTCATTGGTATAAAAAAGTCATATTTGTTTCGGAAAATATTATTGCAATTTTAATTGGCTTGCTATAAAAATTATAGCAAGTTCTCAAAATAAGAATTTTAAAGAAAAAATTGGTGGCAGCGATTGTATTCTAACAGCAGATGGATTTTAAGCCATTATTTGGGTAATTTTATGTTTAAAAAGTATAAAATTTAAACAAAATAATTTGAAACACATTTATGTTCTAGTTTAGAAAATATAACCTACCGGTAAAAATATGCCTTTATCTAGAATTTTTACTACATATTGGAATAAATAATACTTCATTTGACTCGGAAAATATTATTGTAAATTTAATGGGCTTAAAAAAGTATCCAAAATTGCATCCACTGACTTGCTATAAAAATTATAGCAAGTTCTCAAAATAAGAAATTTAAAGAAAATTTTGGTTGCTATGATAGTCTTTTAACAGTAGATAGATTTTAAGCCATTATTTGGGAAATTTTATGGTTAAAAAGTATAAAATGTAAACAAAATAATTTGAAACACATTTATGTTCTAGTTTAGAAAATATAACCTACCGGTAATATTATGGTTATATATATTAATTGGTTTAAAAAGTGCCCAAAATGGCATCCACCGACTTGCTATAACATTTATAGCTAGTTATCAAATTAAGAAATTTAAGGGAAAAAATGGTTGCTGCGATTGCCTTCTAACAGTAGATACACTTTATGCTATATTTTGGAAAATTTTGTGGTAAAAAGGTATAAAATTAATCCAAAAAAATTTTAAACAAATTTGAATTTAATTTATTGATTCCTATAAAAATAAAAATTATAACAAATATTCTTAAAATCCCAGAAATTATTTTAAGGAATGATTATGATTAGTTTAAATCCTAATTATCAAGTTGTATGACTTCCTATAAAAATTATAGCAAGTTCTTAGATTGAGATTTTTAAACAAAAAAAATATTTTTAATAAAATTACATTATTTGTTTATATTCTGCTCCGTTTTATATCAGATTTTGTATATTTTACTAACTTTTTGTTTATTTTTTATCTTTACAGGTAAAAAGAATCTGTCTATGTCATTCGGCTCTAATTAAGTATGTATATTTAACTTTTATTATATTTGTTGAAACGTTATTAAAATTACACTTGAATATGCTTTGTTCAAATACAGTCGAATTACTATTTCAATGATGAAATTATTATAATTTCTCATAGCGCAATTGTTTTGTATTGATTCCACTGAAAATCTCAATTTAGATATTATATGCATTTATTATAATGCATTTATTATAATAAGTTATATTATAGTGAACAAATCCAAATTTTCTCTATCGAGTGAAATTCAAAAGGGAAACCTACAAAACAAAGCTACCCCATTCATTTAAAGCCATAAAACGTAGAAATATTGTAATATATTAATGAAAAAATATTTATGGATGTGTGTCGTTAATGTCATTAAACTGTGTAGAATGTTGTTTTCTATCAATTGAATAACAAATACCATTCAACTGCATTGCTATAAAAATTATATCAAGTATCCAATGTTTATAATTCTAAGAAGTGACTAAAGGCGAAAATTGAAAAATTGTTTGATTTGAGATATAATAACAATTTAATGGCATTGTAAGTTGTTTTATTTAAAAATTTCAGAAATTAATTATCAAAACGCTATAAAGTGTCGATAAATCGTAAAATATTTCTGAAGAAATTATGACAGCTGTGTTTTTAATATTATTTAAATGTGCCAGACATTAATTTTCATTAATTTAATAGCTAACGCCTTGCCGGTGAGTTGCTATAAAAATTATAGCAAGTGTCCCACTTTCATAAATCCAACTAATTTAATAAAAGAAATTACTCTACAATAAGTAACAAGCTCTGTGAAGAGTTTTATGAAAATTTTAAAGCAATATATAGTTAAGAAATTTGTAAAATATTAGTAGAGTATTATTTACTGGAATAAATTTTTTAATTGTCGATAAATCGAAAAATATGAGTAAAGAAATTATTATATATAGGTTTTTGAGATTCCTTAGCCGTTTTAAACACAATTGTTCATCAATTTGGTTGCTAACGCCTCCCCAGTGAGTTGCTATAAAAGTTATAGCAAGTGTCCAACTTTCATTATTCTAGCTAATTTAATAAAGCAAATTACCTAACAATACTCTACTGATTGTATAAAAACAATCCACAAGCTTTGTGAAATTTTTTTTGTAAGAAAATTGAAAACAATAAATCATTGAAAAATTTTTAAAATAAAAGCACAAAATTTGTTATGGGTACATTATTAGTATCATCAAACTGTGCAAAACTCAAATCTTTATCAATTACCTAAGAAATGCCCCTCAGGTGAGTTGCTATAAAAATTATAGCAAGTATCCAAAGTGTGTAATATTAAAAAACTGTCAACGGGATATTATACAATGGAGTTCCGTTATACCTAAAACAGACATTTGCAAACATTTTGAGTTATTTTACTCTAGAAATCCATCTAATATACTTCAGATTATGCAGTATTTTAGGAATAATGGTTTTAATTTTTCTTTTGCAATTGAGAAATTCTTTTCTTAATTTTAGTTGCTTTAAAAAGTATAGCAAATATCTTTAGCGCAACGTCGGGAATAATTTGTTGTAATAGGAAGTTCCCTTTTTTAAAACACCCATTCATAGATTTTTTTAATCTATGTAAACTTCGTACATTGTTTAATACTTATTGGGAATATGTAATACAATTCTCATCTCCATAAAAAATTGCTAATAAATCTTAAAATAACTTAATAAAATTCCAAAGCCAAAAACAATTAATTTCAGTTGCTATAATTTTTTTTCCAATTATCCCAAAAACAGATTTCTTTGTGACAGTAAAAAATAAAGCTTGTAAAACAATACTTAGCTTGTTCACAAAATCACCTTTTACGAGCTTTTTACACATTTGTGTATAAATATTCAAAAACATTTCATCAGAACAGTTTGGCAAATTGCTTAGGTTATAAACCAGTGGTGCCCAAACACTTGTTAGAACAACGAAGATTAATCGGCTTTTTCATATACACAGCCCGAGCGTCAACGAAGGTAAAAACAGAGAGCGTAAAAAACAAAACAAAATTGTTCAGTTGCTTGTTAGCAGTCAGCGAAGAAAGTCTATGTCGCTTTGTTTAATAAAAAAAGTACACTGAAAATATTGTACAACAACGAATAATATTTTTTTATTGTATTTATTTTCATTCATTGTATGTATTTATTATGTGGGATTTTGGTTGGGAAAACGAATTTTTATTTTGCTTAAATGTTTTTGATGAAGCAGAGTGCCTTGTTTGCAATCAAACATTGAAAGGCAAATATGCTTCCTATTTTAGGCGGCACTATAACAATAGTCATTCAGATCTTCATTCAGTTACTGGAAATGACAGAGTTATGTTAATTTCAAAATTAAAAAAAGATTTGCGACTTAAATACAATCGATTAATGAATACCCATCATGAAGAAAGTATTGATTCATCTTGTGGTCAAATCAAGGCGACTTATGCAATTTCATTAGCTTTAGCATCAAAAGGTCGACCTTTTGAGGATGGGGTATTTTTTAAGGAAATGTGTATTTCAATTTGTCCTTTTTTTGGAAATGTGGGAAAAGAATGGGAAAAAATTATTAATGAAATGCCTTTGTCCCGCAACACAATTACCCGCCGCACTGAAAAAATAGGTATTTTTATACAAAAAGAGACAAATGATCGAATTAAAAACGCTAAATACGTTTCTGTTTGTTTCGATGAAAGTGTCGATATTTGCGACACTAGCCAGATGATTATATACATACGAACAATTGATAATCATTTTAATTCATTTGAGGAAATTTTAAAACTGGAATCCTTTTATGGTAACGTCAATGGTGAAACCATTTATGCATCTTTTGAGCGCAATGTTTTATCATTAATAAATAAAAATAAGTTGTCTGCAATATGTACAAATGGTGCTCCCGCTTTAGTTGACCGTAAGCACGGTTTTATAGGGCGTTTAATAAAAGCAGGAATAAATGTGCCCACCCTTCACTGTATTATTCATCAGCAAGCCCTATTCGCGAAAACACTTGGCTTTGCTGAAGTAATGAAAACTGCAGTGAAAATAATTAATCGCCTAAAAGGCGGACATAATGCAATGACAAATAGGAAGCTGGTGACATTTTTAAAGGAAATTGATGCAGATTATGGAGACATCTTATTATTTACTGAAGTAAGATGGCTAAGTCGAGGAAAAAGTTTGGAACGTCTCTTTAGCCTAAAAGAGGAAATATTTATATTTTTGCAGTCTGAAGCCTCCCCGAAGGACTCTGACTTACTGAGAGCCATTACATGTCCCGACTTTTTATTAGAGTTAGCTCTCCTTACTGACATTACCCTTCTTATAAATAATTTGAATCTTGTTTTACAGGGAAAAAATAAAACCATAGTTGATTTATTGTATGCCATTAATGAATTCACGAGAAAATTAGTAATTTTAAAAGATCAAATGGCTTCCCAAAATTTGGCAAATTTTCCAAAAGTTCTTGAAATACATTCGAAATTTCCCAATGTAAATAAATTAAACCTATTTTCTGATGAACTAAAAAGGCTTATTGAAAATTTTAAACAAAGATTTCAAGATATATTTGACATTAAATGGGTTATTAACATTTATAATAACACACTTACATGTTCAATGGACAATATACCTTCAAATATTCAGTTTGAACTACGTAATATGAGGGACGATTTCTCTGTACCAATGGAAACAGGTATTCCTTTTTGGAAAAATATTTGCCCCAACAAATATGGTGCCAGTAGGGATCTGATACTGAATATGCTTTCAATGTTTTCGACAACCTATATATGTGAGTCAACATTTTCGTCATTGTCTCAAATTAAGAACAAATATCGAAACAAATTGGCTGACAACCACTTGGAGACATTGCTCAAAATAAAATGTTACAACAAAGAAATTAATATTGATAGATTAATTGAGTTTCATAATAGTTTTCATTAAATACATTTTTTTAATATTTATAACATACCTTTATTTTTTTAAGGCAATGCATTATGTGTTTCCCTGTTTTCTAAAAGAACGTTTTTATTTTTTTATTACCTATGAATTCCATTCACTCATATTTTTTAATTCAAATTCATATACGTATATATATATCGTAATTTATTTTTTTATTACCTATGAATTCCATTCACTCATATTTTTTAATTCAAATTCATATACGTATATATATATCGTAATTTATTTTTCCATTCAATACTTTATTTAACATACAAAGCCAAAACAATTAAATTAAAAATTAAGTTCGAAAATATCAACATTATAATTATTTATATTAAAAACAATTAGAACGCAGAAATGTTTAACTTTGCTGAATTTTACAAGATTTAATATAAAATAATTTTGATTTTTTTACTTTTTGTTATTTTTTAGTTTATCAATATATAAAATTATTTATATATATATTTTGTTTTGCCCAATAAATTATTGGCAAAGAACACATGTACCTATTTTCTTGAAGAATTTTTTTTTGTTACATATGCATTGTTTTTATGTTTATTTCTTTTTTTATAGGCCTCATTGCGAAAATTTAACACACAAAAACATAAATAGTAAAAACAAAACCAAGTGATTTTGTTCAGTGCAATTGTACCACTACAATCTCATTTTTGTGTAACCTAACTAACACATTCTCATTTCTCTTTGTGGGCACCACTGTTATAAACTGTTAAAAAATTGTAAAATATAAGTACAGATTTTTTTATGGGCTTACATATAAATAAACCTCGTAGAACACAATATTCTATTAAAAGCTTAACAAATGTCCAGCGGGCTGCTATAAAAATTATAGCAAAAACCCAAAGTGAATAATTTCCATAATTTTAGATGGAAATTACAAAATAATGACATCTTATTCATAAAACGGTTATTTGCAACCTATCTGAGATGTTTAAGATTACGAATTACGAAGGAATATTATTTGTGGGCTAAAACATTTTTTCACTTTTAATATAATTTACAGTTCAATCACAAAATACGAACGAAGAAATTTTTCTGACTGTGTTTTTTGTGTTGTTAATGCGTATAGAATCTGAATTTATATCCATTATGCTGCAAATGCGGCTCATTCGAGTTGCTATAAAAATTATAGCAAGTGTCTGAAGTTTATAATTCGAAAGAACTTGAAGCGGGAAATATTAAAATAAGTTACCCCTAATGATTTGTAACAATTTATAAGATCTCTTAGCTGTTCTAGCTTATATTGTGGCATAATTTCTTTTAAAATAGGAACATTTTCAATTTTAATATAATTTGCCACTAAATAAAAAATACATGTCAGGAAATTTTTCGGACTGTGTTTTTTTATGTTATTTATGTGTATAGAATCGGATTTTATATCAATTGTGCTGCAAAAGTTGCTCATTCGAGTTGCTATAAAAATTATAGCAAGTGTCTGAGATTTATAATTCGAAAGAACTGGAAACGGGAAACTTTAAAATAATTTAGCCCTAATGATTTGCAACAATTTACAATGTCGTCTAGCTTGTTTAGTTTGAATTGTGGCATAATTTCATTTGAATTAGGATATTTTTCACTTTTAAAAAAATTTACCGGTAAATCACAAAATACGAGAGATAAAATTTTTTTTAAATGCGTTTTTAACGTTGTTTAGTTGTACAGATTGTTTGTATCTATTATGCAGGTAAAGCCGCTCATTCGAGTTGCTATAAATATTATAGCAAGTGTCTAAAGTTTATAATTCGAAAGAACTTGAATCGGGAAATATTAAAATAAGTTACCTCTAATGATTTGAAACAATTAACAATATCGCTTAGCTCATTAACTAAGATTGTAGCATAATTTGTTTTAAAATAGGACTATTTGTTTTAAAATAGGAACATTTTCAATTTTAATATAACTTGCCACTAAATAAAAAATACATGCCAGGAAATTTTTCTGACTGTGTTTTTTATGTTTTTAATGTGTATAGAATCTGATTTTATATCAATTGCGCAGCAAAATCCAATCATTCGAGTTGCTATAAAAATTATAGCAAGTGGCAAAAGTTTATAATTCGAAAGAATTGGAAACGGGTAATATTAAAATAAGTTACCTCTAATGATTTGTAATATATTACTAAGAAGTCTAGCTTTTCTAGCTTAAATTGTAGAATAATTTCTTTTAAAATAGGAGCTTTTTCAATTTTAATATAATATACCCCTATATCACAAACTACGAACTAAGAAATTTTTCTGCCTGTGTTTTTCATGTTTTTAATATTTATAGAATCTGATTTTATATCAATTGTGCTGTAAAAGTCGCTCATTCAAGTTGCTATAAAAATTATAGCAAGTGTCTGAAGTTTACCATTCTGAAGATTTTAAAACGGAAAATTACAAAATAGGGTTCCCTTATTTATTTCTTAGAATTTATAGCTTCTCTAAGCTATACATTTTTCTGCTATGGTTGTAGGATAATTTTGTTACAAATGACATTTTTTTTTACTTAATTTATCCATAACTCCCAAAATATGAGTGATAAAATGTCTCCGGGTGTATTTTAAATGCCACTAAACTTTATAGAATGTGATTTCATAATATTATTGGAAACTCCATTCATTTGAGTTGCTATAAAAATTATAGCAAGTGTCCCATGTGCATATAACTGCAAAATTTTAAAGCGCAAATCATAGAACAATCAATGTTTATTCATGTTATGCATTGTTTACCAATATTACCTATAAAGTTGGGGTTAATTTTCTTAAAAGAATGCCCGCCAAACAATACTGTACACCGTTTTAACTTGTTCTTTTTATTTTTTGTGTGTGTTCTTTCTTAAGATTACAAACAACGCCTTTATTATTGTATTTATTTATGTTAAAAACCGACAATAATAACACGACCAAAACAAGGGCACACCCACAGTAAAGATTAATTTTTCAGACGAACGATATACAACTTGGGTTAAATTTACCCAAAGAGTCAACAACAGTTCCAATATACGCGGGACTTAATATGTTTTTTTTCTTCTTCTTCGCCGTCGCCTTTTTTGAGTTTGACATACACACGTAGTACGAGGTCTGTCGTCATGAATGATCATAATGACGCTGATGATAATTATGGTTCATTGGGTTGGTGGATATGACTGTTGTGGTCGTTGTCATCGTCGTATACAATTTGAATAGACATCACTTGAGGATCTGACACAACATATTGGACGACTGTAGAAGAAAACGACAGAGGTTTGGCTTTGAATGTCTTCTATTCCCAAGAATACATATAACAAACGACAAAACCTGAGAGAGGGAGGGGTAGAGCTGAAGTGAAGTTTATATAAGATTTGAAAAGAATTAACATTGGATGGTATTGTTGTTAAAGAAATAGCGATAGAGAAAGAAAGAAATAAAGAAAGTACAAAGGAATTGCAATGAAAAAAAAAACATACATATCATCATCATTGCCGTATGCAAAATATCATGTACACCGTCCACCAACCAAGCAACCAACCAACGAAACGACAACACATTCATGCCACAAACGGCTTTTGTTGTGTGATGCAAGTTATATTGCCTGTTGTGGTTGCAGCTCCACTCTACAGCACTCCTCCTACCCACCCTCAGACACATCTCGAGGGGCACACGTTTGACGTAGTGTGGCAAAGAAAAAACCGACCAGTGCTTATGTCACGTCTTATACGGTTAACAGCACCACCAAAGCAAACTGGAAACCCCTCCCTTAGGATAGAAACTGACAGACAGACGGACGGACGAGCGGGGACGAATGACTCCTTTAAAGCTCAACGAGTTTAACTGTAACTAAGGCTAAGTCAAACACAAGAACGAAGGTTGGCTGCCTGGATTTGACGTTACACATATGTGCCCAAAAGCCTCAAACATCAATTTGTTTAAAAAAGAAAAGAGGTCCTTTCAATTCTCTTCCTAGAAGGCAACGACAGTATTAAGTGATTTCGTCTGAAGTCCTTTGTATTTGTAGCAAATCGATTCCTTTCACAAAGGGTCAAAAGAATTGAATTCAAATACTATAGGAAGAATTTGAATTTATTAAAAATCTTTTATGGAAAATAAGATAATAAATAAAAAAATTATATTAAATTGTTAGAATTACCTTTAAAATACTCCAGAAATGAATAATTGATTGCAAAAACCGGAAAATTGTCTAAAACAGTTGAAAAAAACGATTTTATAAATTTATAAAATAATTTTTTATAATTTTATAAAAAACTCTAAATTGGTTTATTTCATATTAAAAAAATCATTTAACCGTACAGTGGATTTTATACGTAATAAATATAATTAAAATTACGCATACGACCCCATTGCACTCGATATACATTAATATAATTAAATTATATAAATAAGTTAACCTAGAAATGCTAAGAGATATATAAATATTGGTTGCTAGCTTCTTCGCACTATTATAAAATTAAATTATATAAATAAGTTAACCTAGAAATGCTAAGAGATATATAAATATTGGTTGCTAGCTTCTTCGCACTATTTCGTTTGTGAAGTCCCGGAAATTTTATCATAAATATTCAAACGAAGCTCTAAATCAATTAATATATACAAAAACTATTACATATTTAACAATCGAAGATATTCTGGAGGTATTTTTAATAACGAAAAGCTGTGAAAAGTTTGATTTTCTATCAATTTTGAAGCTAATTCCCTTAGTTTGAGTTGCTATAAAAATTATCGCAAGTACCTGTAGATCATAATTATAAAAATTATTATTTTGAATAGGAAATTAGAAGACAAGTATTCCATATTGATTTACAGCCGTTTATAACCTCTTAGAGCTGTTCTGGCTTATGTTGAGTTAGTTTGAGTTGCTATAAAAATTATAGCAAGTACCTGTAGATCATAATTATAAAAATTATTATTTTGAATAGGAAATTAGAAGACAAGTTTTCCATATTGATTTACATGCGTTTATAACCTCTTACATCTGTTCTGGCTTATGTTGACGGGTCATTTATTTTAAGTAAGAGTTAAAGAGTAGGTACTTACATTTATCCTAATATGTTGATAAATCATTAAAAATGTATGTGAAAAAAATGCCTGGTTGTGTTTTTAGCAACGGCGAATTGCAAAATATTTAAGTTTGTATCAATTTGAAAGTCAATGCCTTTAGTTTGAGTTCCTATAAAAATTATAGCAAGTATCTAAAGTTCATAATTATAAAGAATTTTAACTGGAAAATTAGAAAACAAAGTTTTCTTATTGATTTACAATCATTTACAGCCTCTTAGAGCTGTTCTGGCTTATGTTGTAGGGTAATTGATTCTTGAAGTATGACTTACAGAGTAGTCATTTACATTTATCCTAATATGTTGATAAATCGTTAAATATTTAACGTAAGAAATTTATTTGGACTCGTTTTTTGCAATGATGAACTGTGAAAAATCCCATTTTCTCTAAATTTCGAAGCCAATACTATTAGTTTGAGTTGCTATAAAAATTATAGCAAGTGTCTAAAGTTGATAATTATAGAGAGGTTTTAATAGGATCGTATATAATGTATCTCTGTTCATGATTTGCCAAAATGTAGAAGTTCTCCATGTGATTTTATCTTAGATTGTAGGAAATTTTCTTTGTTATTAAGAGAATTTTCATAATTTTCCTATAAATCGCAAAATATGGCCAATAAAAATTTTTAGAAGTGGTTTTTTTTTATCATATTTATTTTTTAGAGTCGGATTTTATATAATTTAAAAGCTTAATGCCATTAGTTTGAGTTGCTATAAAAATTATAGCAAGTATCTAAAGTTCATAATTATAAAGAATTTTAATTGGGAAATTAGAAAATAAGTATTCCTTATGGATTTGCAATAATGTATAAGCTCTCCGTGCAGCTATAGCTTATATTGTAGGGTAATTATTCAAAGCAAGACTTCCAGAATAGTCATTTACATATATCCTAATAAGTATGAGTTTTGGGGGCGTGGGTTCGATTCCCACCAGAGGCTCTGGACTGTCGCTGCAAAATCTAGCCATATGTTCTTTGTAACCCGGCTTTTCCCTGGACCATAAAATTAGAATATAAATTTACTTTGTATTGTAATTCATATAAATAAATAAATAAATATTCTAATATGTTTAAAAAATAATTTAATATTTAACTTAAGAAAATTACATGGATACGATTTTGGTAATGGTGAACTATGAAAAATTCGATTCTCTATCAACTTTGAAGCCAACACCTTTAGTTAGAGTTGCTATAAAAATTATAGCAAGTATCTAAAGTACACAATTATAAAGAATTTTGAATGGGAAATTAGAAAATAAGTTTTCCTTCTAGATTTACTAGCATTTAAGAACTCTCAGAACTGGCTTCTGGCTTATATTGTAGGGTCATTTGTTATAAATAAGTGTTGTATACTAGTTTATTTAACTTTATTCTAATATGTTGACAAATCATGAAATATTTATGCGACAAAAAATTTCTGTTTGTGTTTTTAACAACGGCGAGTTGTGAAAAATTCGACTTTTTCTAAATTTCGGGGCCAATGCCCGTAGTTTGAGTTACTATAAAAATTATAGCAAGTACCTGAAGATCATAATTATAAAGATTTTTGAATGGGAAATAAGAAAACAGGTATTCCTTATTTATGTACAACCATTTATAACCTCTAATATGATGATAAATCATTAAATATTTTACTGATAAAAATTTCCGGGGCTGTTTTTAACATCGTCCAACTATATAAATTCGATTTTCTATCAACTTTGAAGCCAATGCCTTTAGTTTGAGTTGCTATAAAAATTATACCAAGTATCTAAAGTTGATAATTCTGAAGGGATATAAGTAGCAGATTGCTAAATATGTCTCTCTTAATGATTTGCCAAGTAATTTCAGATTAAATTATATGAAAATGTCTTTTTACTTAACATTATTTCCCTATAATTCAAAAAATATGGGCGATGACATTTTTCTGTCTGTGTTTTTTTATCTTCTTAGTTTGTGTAGACTAGGATTTTATACAATTAGTAAGCCTAATGCCATTAGTTTGAGTTGCTATAAAAATTATAGCAAGTGTCTAAAGTTTATAATTATAAAGAATTGTTAATGGGAAATTATAAAATGGGGTTGTCTTATTGATTTACAAACATTTATAGGCTCGCAGAACAGTTATGGCTTATTTTGTAGGGCCATTTATCGAAGCAAGAGTTATTTGACATTGGTGCTAATAGGATGCAAAATAATTAAATATTTAAATGAAAAAAAAAAATTTTTGCGGGTGTGTTTTTTATAAAATTATATTTCCTCTCAATTGCACTTCTAATTGCATTAGTTCAACTTGCTATAAAAATTATAGCAAGTGTCTAAAATGCATAATTCTATAGAATATTAAATGGAAAATTTCAAAATATAGACTATTTTATGTATTTTTAAAATTTTTTAAGATATATTGCAGGTTTTATCCTAATTTGCAGGGGATTTCTGTAGGATTTATAAATATATAGTTTTTTTGTTTTGTTTTAATGCTAATATGATTTTTTTCAGTGAAAATGCATAAAAACATGTTTCCAAATACGTTTTTAGTGTCCTTGAATTGTTATTATTTCAAATTGCCATCAATTTTGCAGCCAATGCCATTAATTTGAGTTGCTATAAAAATTATAGCAAGTATCTTAAGTACATAATTCTGAAAATTTTTGAATTGAAAATTGCCAAATAAGCCTCTCTTATTATTTTGTAATAATTTATAAATTAACTTTAGTAGAATAATTTATTCGAAGGAGCATTTTCATCTTTCGGACTTCAATATTTTTGTTTATTCCTGCAGCATGCAGTGTGTACATCAATTCATTAAAGAAAAACCATTTCTACAAATCTAATAAATCATTGCCTAGCTTTAGGCGTTGTATTGCAACATTAAAAAGATTTCAAAAATCATTGCCTATCCCCTCGGGCATATATAGCAACATTATGCGCAAGTGTCTCCCACAGATGCTACGCAGTTTACGTATATTATATTTCGCAGTAAAATATGCTACAAAATCAATTACTTGTGCCTGGGGCGTATAAGGCAAATTCAGGATAATTTTCTGGAAAAATTAATATGCCTTCATAACAAGAGCAACATCATTTCTCCAATTGATAAGAAAAGAAAGGAAATATTTATTAATAACGAAGTAAATAACATGAAATGGCCTCTTATAGAATATATACATATATGTAAGTAAATAATAATGGGCTATGAAAAGAAAAAATGTCTTGGTAACAAGTAGTACCTAAACTCTCTCATCTAGTCTAGTCTATATAAAGGTACGGGGGTTGAAGCCAGGAAGGAGCCAAAAGCTTCACCTCAAACACAAAAAAATTGCTTCTTTTTTTTCTTGGTAAATAGGCAACAAATTGGAAATTCCATGGAATACAAATAAATTCTGAAGCATACTTTTAGGCAATTTAATGTGAATTTTTGGGGGTTTCAAGTGTTGAAGGTGGAATACACCTTTTTTGCGTTGCTGTGGTAGAAAGCAAAAATTCCTTTGAAATTGCAGAAGAAAAAGGAAATTAAAAAATATTTGTAGTACACCTGTGTGTTTTATCAAGATCGAATTATTCTTGCCATGCCCGGACGTGAATGTGATTATGCTTTGTGAGCATCTTTGAAGTAGCATACTTTTAGGATTGTGGGTTTATTTTCGACTTTTTTTTCGCATGAAAATAAATAATCTTTTTTCCATTCACATGTCATTCGAGTTGACAAAAAATATGTTTGTCATGTGCAAAATTTTTTGTTATTACTTCTCCTCATCCTGCTTAAAAGCGGAGAAGTGGTTATTTTCCTCGGCTTTTGACTTTAGCGAGCTTGTCATAAAATGCTACCGTAACTGTCAGTTATGATCAACTGTTTCGAAATTGCCACTAAAATGCTTTGGCGTAGTGACGACGTTTTTGAGGTAAAAAAAACTTGTACTTGGTTGCAACAAAATTGCGGCTTCTTTGCTCATTGTGTCTGCTTTGACATTACGACAAAATATGTGGTTTGGCTGCCACTTACAACGTCGTTCGGCAGCTACTACGGATGATGGTGATGATGATGATGATGACAGCAGTAGTGTTGATAGAGCTGCTGAAGATGAGATGATGGCGGTGATAATATTGCTGCAGACATTTCTCACTCAACATTTGTTGTAAAGTGGTGGCTCTTGTCTGACTTATGCTGGCAAATGAAAAACAAAAGAGAGTTTTGAAAATTTGTGAAAGATGTCTGCAGAACCTTTTGATTGGTTTTTGTCTAGGATAGCATCAGGAGCATTGCTGGAATGACATACTCGTATGGTTATTGCATTTCCCATTTCCCTTTTTCGCTGGATCATGTTCTCGATTAATGTCTTGGCTATTTCCCCATCAAATTATCATTGCGATATTCGAGTATATTTGCTACGTCTCGAAGGACCATTTATTTAGTTTATATTTTGGTCACATTCTGTCAAACTATCATCCATTCGATATTTTTTCCCACCCCTCGAAGAGCCGTACCACAGTAAATTCTTAAGTCTGTGATATTTCCCCTGTCAAAGGACCATTTGTTTTGGTTTATGTCTTAACTATTTCCCCCCTGAACTTAACCTTTGATATGTTGTTCATTTTCTTTTTCTCTTATTATGTATGTATTTCAACATAAATTTCCTTAAATATCTAATTAATAACGTCACATATGTTAAAGGTTTCAATTGGATTGATATTGAAATTATGCGATCCATATAAAATAAACGAGCATGATGATGTGCTGTGGTTGGTGCTCTTTAATCATTCATGGGAAATTTCTTATGATATATGTCACATTTAAATCAATGATAAATGAGTGTATTGCCTTTAAAAGCGACAGATACCGAGATGTCATCTATATACATACTCGTACATACATACATATGTATGCATGTCGCCCAAGCACATAGTGAGAGTGGGACCCAGTTTTTTTTTCCAAAGATATTTATAATTAGAATTCTATCGTTGACTCTCTCATGCTCTCTCTCCCTCTATGAACACCTCTGCCGCTGTGTTAATTGTTGCTCTCTTCGTACCGGTGTGGTGCCTTGCCTCAAGATCACACAAGAACCCCGAAACGCAGCAATGTCATCGGGTGGGAAATATGAAAAAATAAAAACAAAAACAAACAACAACAAAAATACTAAAAGATATGAAATATAATTTGTTTTATGTTTAAAATTGTTGTTGTTTTATATACATGCATACATACATACATATAAAATTATGTATGTGCATGTTTTTATATTTGTTTTTGGCAAAAAAAAAAAAAGAGCTGAGAAAAAAAAAACAGCAAAAAAAAATTGCGATAAGATACGAGTACTAATAAATAAATATCTTTTTCAACGACCGTACGAAAAAAGCGCTTGGAATGTGTGTGAATGGCATCCGAAGGTCTTTCTGGTTTTATGTTTATTTTTTTTATCAGGGCAAAATAGCAGTGAAAAGTATTAAAACCGAGACAATTATTCGCGTTTTTTTTAAATATAAAATTAAATTATTATTAGTCGAAATAAAGTCTAACGGGATACCTTTATAATACCTTAATACATTAAATGTAGGCTTCAAATATAGGATCCATTATTTTATTCAAGGGGTACTAAAATGATTTTTTTTTTATAAAAGGATACAAAAGTTACCCTTTATCTTAGAAAAAAGGTACTAATGTTACGCTTTATTATATAAAAGAGTACTAAATTTAAACTTTATCTTTAATTTAATTTAATTTATTGAGTATTTTCTAGAGATTATAAAATTTGTGCTGAACAATGAAGATGTGATTTCTTAAAACTATTATTTTAATTACAATTAATAAACCCAGCTTCTAGCTTCAACGTAATTTTTTTTAATTAATATTTTTTTTTAATTTTTTATAAAAATAATTAAAGTAATTTTTTTAATTAATATTTTTTTTTTAATTTTTTATAAAAATATTTAAAGTATTTTTTTTAATTAATATTTTTTTTTTTAATTTTTTATGTATGTTTTTTTTTTTTAATATTTTTTTTTTAATTTTTTAATTTTTTTTTATAGTAATTGTAAAATTCGTGCTTGCTCCCGGCACTAGCTTAACATGAGTGAGAAAATCAACAATAATATACTTAATACTTATCTTAAAACTAAATTTAAAATAAAACTTTATCTTATAAAAGGGTACTAAAATTACACTTCATCTTATAAAAGGACTCTAAAATGACCGTTTATCTTGAAAAAATAGTTCGAAAATGAACCTTAATCTTATAAATGTATGCTAAACTGATGCTTAATCTTATAAATGGTTAAATTACTCCTTAATCTTATTAATGGGTATCAAAATGACCCTTCATCTTAGCAAAAGTTTCCAAGATGACCGTTTATCTTATAAAATAGTTCAAAAATTAACCTTTATCTCATAAATGGGTACTGATGGGGTACGCTTATTCCTAAAAAATGGGTACTAAAATGACGCTCAATCTTATAAATGGGTACTAAGAAGACCCTTTCTCTTATAAAAGCGTACTAAAATTGGCCTTTTTTTAATTATGGTATCTAAAAGGACATTTATCTTACAAAAGGGTACTAAAATTACTATCTTATAAAAGGGTAAATACTAAAACGACCCTTTATCTTATAAAAGGCTACTGGAATGACTATTTTTCTTAAAAAATCAACAATTGGCTTATAAAAGGGCAATAAAATTACCCTTTGCCTTTTAAAATAGTACTAAAATGACCCTTTGTCCTTACACAATAGTACTAAAATTACCCTTTACTAAATAAACACTATATTATAACATGGTACTAAAATTACCCTTTATCTTAAAACATGATGATACGTTTATCTTATAAAGGGGTACTAAAATTATCATTTATCTTAAAAAATGATGATACGTTTATCTTATAAAGGGGTACTAAAATTATTATTTATCTTATAAAGGGGAACTAAAATTAACCTTTATATTATAACATGGTGCTAAAATTACCCATTATTTTATAAAAGAATATTAAAATCGATCTGTATCTTAATTATACTTTTTCTTATAAAACTCTACTAAAATTACCATTTATCTTATAAAAGGTTACTAAGATTACTCTATAAATTATAAAGGGTACTAAAATGACCCCTTACCTTATAAAAAAAATAATAAAATTACCCTTTATTTTATAAAAGGTTACTAAAATGAGCCTTTATCTTATAAAACGGTACTAAAATGACTCTTTATCTTTTAAAATGGTACAAAATTACAATTTATGCTATAAAAGTGTACTAGAATGACCATTTATCTTATAAAAGGGTACTAAATTAACAATTTGTCTAATAAAACAGTACTAAATTTAACTTTTATCTTCTAAATGGGTACTAATGACCTACTATCTTATGAAAGGTTATTAAAATTACCCTTTATCTTAATAAATCGTGATATATTGAACCTTATCTTGTGCACTAAAATTACTTTTTATCTTACATAAGGGTACTAAAATTACTCTTTATCTTATAAAAGGGATCTAAAATTGCCCTTATCCTATAAAAGTGTTCTAAAATTACCCTTTATCTTAAAAAATTGTACTACAAATAATATTTATCTTATAAAAGGGTACTAAAATGACTATATATCTTATAAAATGGTACTAAAATAACACTTTATCTTATAAAAGGGTACTTAACTGACCCTTTTGTTTTGTAAAGGGTACCAAAATTAATCATTTGTCTTATAAAAGAGTACTAAAATGACCATTTGTCTTATAAAAGGGTATTAAAATGGCAATTAAACTTATAAAAGGACACTAAAAAGTTCCCTTCATCTTATAAAAGGGAACTAAAATGAGAATTTATTCTATTAAAAGGTACCAAAATTATCACTAATCTTAAAAAAGGTAACAAAAATTACCCTTTATCTTGTTAAATGGTACTAAAATTACCCTTTATCTTATTAAGGGGTACTTAAATCAAACTATCTTTCGAAATGGTATTCAAATGACCGTTATTCTTATAAAAGGGTACTAAAATTAACCTTTACCTTAAAAAATGGTTCTACAATTAATATTTATCTTATAAAAAAGTACTAAAATGACTATTTATATTAAAAAATGGTACCAAAATAACACTTTATCTTATAAAAGTGTACTAAATTATTCATTTGTCTTATAAAAGAATACTAAATTAATCATTTTTCTTATAAAAGAGTACTAAAATTACCATTTGTCTTATAAAAGGACACTAAAAATTTCCCTTCATCTTATAAAAGGGTATTAAAATGAGAATTTCTTCTAAAAAGTTCAAAAATTATCACTAATCTTAAAAAAGACAACACAAATTACCCTTTATCTTGTTAAATGCTACTAAAAATACCCTATATCTTATAAAAAGGTAATAAAGTTACCCTTTATCTTGTATAAGAGTACTAAATTGAACCTTCATCTTACAAAAGAATACTAAAGATACCTTTTTGTCTTATTGAAGGGTACTGAAATGACCCTTTATCTTATAAAAGAATACTAAAGTGACCCTTATTAAAGCGTGATATATTGTACCTTATCTAGTATAATGATACTCAAATAACGCTTTATCTATAAAAATGGTACTAAAATTACTTTTTTTTCTCATAAAGGGGTACTAAGATGACGCTTTTTCTTATAAAATGTTACTAAAATGTCACTTCATCAATCAATCAATTATAAAAGGGTACCAAAATGGTTCTTTTGCTTATAAAAGGTTACTAAAATGAGCCATTACTCAAATTACCATTTATCTTCTAAAAACTTACAAAAATTACCCTTTATCATATGAAAGGGTACTAAAATGACCCTTTATCTTATAATAGAGTACTAAAATTAACTTTTATCTTAAAAAATAGTACTAAATTGATCCTTTATCAACGTAGCATCATATCGCCCAATGTCATATCCCCCAAAAACCATGAATGTCGCATCGCCCAAAAAAGTCATGTTAGTTGATGTTGTAGGAAAAATTTGGGCAATGTGCCATATGCATTGGGCAATGTGTCATTTTGTACCATATGTAGAAACAATTTTTTTTCGCCCAAAAATAATTATGTTATGACGACGAAGCAATTTTATGTTCCAATTTTATAGACCATTGCCCATTACGGCTACGTGGACCAAAGTGTGCCTGCGTGGGCGGCCTTCGGTCGGGGTTAAAGTTTTCTCCTCTGTGGTTTGTATGTCCCAAGACGACTACGCGGTCTATAGAATTTTAGCGTAGCCGGCCGGGCTTAAGGGCTTTATCCTCTGGGATATTTCCAAAAACGACTACGCGGTACAAAGAGAATATGCGTGGCCGGCCTTTGGACGGCGTTAAATTTGTTCTCTTCTGTGGTATGTCCAAAGATGGTTACGCGGACCAAAGCTTATTTGCTAAAGTATCTTTAGTCCGAAACAATTTTGTGGGCGAAATGACATCCATCTTTTTTGGCGATAAGACATTGGGCTATATGACGCTATATCTCCTTTACCCTTTAAAATGGTGCTAAAACCTAATGTATCTATCTAAATAAGTCAAACGTACACCTTGACGTATAAGTGTTATTAATTTGTTTTGCATTTCACATTAAACATAAGCCACCGAGTAAATATTAATCATTCGTTATACACAAATATTCAATATTCATCTATAAACAAAAACATCTTTAAACTCAATCATTTTCTTTAATTTATTATTCGTATTATCATAACTCATGTAATTTATTATTAGTATTTACCTTTCTTCTACTTCTGCGTTCCGGTCAAAATCCTATTACTGTCAAATTGCAAATTAAATACATAATTTAATATTAATGCCAACACAACACCCAAGTAAATCCCTGTTAAATCCCTAATATGTATAAATTAAATTGATTACATTTTAATGTAGAACGACAACAAAGGGCAAAATTGAATTACATTGCTTTTTCGGAGCTGTTTGGCATTAACTCAATTCGACAGGACTTTGGAGAGCGCAACGACAAACTACATAAAATGAGTTGGTCGGCCAATGAGGAGGATGGGGAGGAGGAGAGAGAGCGAGAGGAGAATGGGGATGGGGATGCATAAAATGCAGTTTTCATAATGGCCAAAAGAAAAAGTACTGCTTTTTTTGTCGAGTACTAAAATATGTTTAATCTGTAAAGCCAAGCGAAGTTACGAGGAAATCAAAAGAAGCAAAAAGAAAAATAATGTGAACAAAATTAAAGGTCAAAAGGATATACTCGTATGCAGTCTACAACTTCAGTGCACGTTTCTTTGGAATTTTATTAAATTAAAATTATTTGAAATGAAATGTAGTCCATGTCCAGTAATATATGATTGAATTAATGTATTTTATTAAAAATGAATAGCAGTACTGCTCTTCGATGAGATACTAAAAATGTATCACTCAATAAGTTACTCGTCAGTAAACACACCTTAATAAGGCATTGCAATGTGCTCCATAGAGACCCAAAAATGTATCCTTATCTTTAATGGAGATCAAAAACTTAGACATTTTCTTTGGAAAAGTAAAAAGAGCTACATTTTATTTTCGATGAACAAATTCCTTTTAATTGGAAATTGTACTGAAAGTATCTCGATGTATTGCAAATGGTACACAAAAATATCCCATTTCTAATGGAAATGACACTAAAAATATCCCCTTCGTTTGGAAAAGATACTACCAACTACACTTTCTCTTAGAATTGGTACTAAACACGATCCTTTCTCTTGGAATGAGTACTGAAAATTACGTTAGGGGTACTCCAATGATTATCTTATAAAAGAGTACCAAACTTACGCCTTCTCTTACAAAAGGGTAATATGAAAAACCAATTCTCTTTTTAAAAGCAACTAAAATGAAACTACCCCTCATAAAAGAGTATTAAAATGATACTATTTCATATAAAAGGGTACTAAAATAAAACTTTCCCTAATAAAAGAGTACTTAAATAAACTTTTCCTTTTAAAGGTACAAAATGACACTTCCCCTAATAAAAGAGTATAAAAATGATCCTTTCTTTTATACAAGAGTACTCAAATTAAACTTTTCCTAATAAATCAGTTCTAAAATGACACTTTCCCTAATGAAAGTGTATTCAAATGGCACTTCACCTAATAAAGGAGTACTAAAATTACGCTTCAAAAATATTTTAAATGATACGAAAATTATCCTTTCTCTTATTAAAGGGTACTACAAAAAGCTCTTCCCCTAATAAAAAGTACTAAAATGATCCTTTCTTTCATACAAGAGTACTTAAATAAAACTTTTCCTAATAACTGTATTCTAAAACAAGTAAGAAAGTTCAGTCGGGTAAACCGACTAACGAATCCGCTCACCTTGAGTCTCAAAAAAATATTAGTACATTTATTTATTTTTTGTTTTATTTAAATTATTATCAATTTAAATTGCATTTAATAACTATAAAGTATGTACTGGTAGTATAGCTGTTTACTTTTGGTACAAAAAGGTGCATTTGTGTGGGAGGTACCAAATGAGGCGTGCAAATTGCGGCCGCTTTTCTCTAGACTCTAGGTACTATAAAAGCATTACACTGTACGAAATTTCAAGTATTTGTATGCACTGGTATTAAAGTTAAAAGCTGTTAACTTTTGGTACAAAAAGGTGCATTTGTGTGGGAGGTACCAAAAAGGGCGGGCCAATAACGCCCATTTTTCTCTGGCCTATAGGTACTATACAAGCATTACACTGTACAAAATTTCAAGTATTTGTATGCACTGGTATACAATTTATAAGCTGGTAACTTTTGGTACAAAAAGATGCATTTGTGTGGGAGGTACCAAAAAGGGCGGGCCAATAACGCCCATTTTTCTCTGGCCTATAGGTACTATTAAACACCACACTGTACAAAATTTCAATTCTTTGTATGCACTGGTAATAAAGTTATAAGCTATTAACTATTGGTTCGAAATTGTCCATTTGTGTGGGAGGTACCAAAAGGGGCGTGGCAACTTCGCCTATTTTTCTCGAGGTAATAGTGATTAATAAACTAATACTATGTGAAGACTTTCAGAGGATTCAAATAAGTGGTATAGAAGTTACTAAATAATCAATATTTCACTAAATGTTAACCCTTTGTGGGCGAGGTACTAGTGGACCAATATGACCCATCTTCGAAATTAGCCGGAGATAGAAGAAAATATTACTACATACCAAATTTTAAGTCAATCGGTTACTCCTTTCGAGAGTTATCGTGCGCACCAGCCAGCCAGCAGACAGACAGACGGACGGACGGACGGACATTGCTCATTCGACTTAAAATGATCCAAAACGGATATCCGCCGAACATACTTAGGGTCACTTAGGTCACTCCTTCGATGTGTTACACTTTTGGTTCGTAGCAGATGATATATACCCACCTCTCTAAGGTGAGGGGATAATGACACTTTCCCTAATAAAAATGTACTAAATGACACTTCTCCTAAAAGAAGTGTACCAAAATTACACTTCCCCTAATAAAAGTGTGCTAAAATAACCCTTTCAGTTTTAAAAGTGTACTAAAATGTCTCTTTCCCTTATAAATGCGCAATAAAATGGCACTTTCTCATATAAAAAATAGCTAAAGTAGTCCCTGCTCTTTTAAAACTGTACTAAAAGTACCTAAATTTTATAAAAGGGCACTAAAACGACCTTAACCTTAGCGTTATAAAAAGAGGCTAAAGGGTACTAAAATTACCCTTTCTCTTATAAAAGGTTACTTAAACGATTTTTTTTCTTTTATAAAAGACTACTTAAATGATCATTTCTCTTATAAACTGGTACTAAAATGAAACCTCACCTAATAAAATAGTACTCAGATGATGATTTCTCTTGTGAAAGCGTACTAAAACGAACCTTTCTTTTATAAAAGAGTACTAAAATAAAACTTCCTAATAAAATTATCCTTTAATGACTTTCACTGATAGAAGTGTACTAAAATGGCATAAAAATATACTAAATGACACTTCCCCAATCATATTGTACTAAATGAGATTTCCCCTAATTAAAGTGTACCAAAATTACACTTCCCTAAAAAAGTGTTTTAAAATAAACCTTTCAGTTTTAAAAGTGTACAAAAATGTCTCTATCCCTTATAAATGCGCAATAAAATGACACTTTCTCATATAAAAATTAGCTGAAGTAGTCCCTGCTCTTTTAAAACTGTACTAAAAGTACCTTAATTCTATTAAAGGGTACTGAAAAAAAAGGTTACTTAAATGACCCTTTCTCTTATAAAATGTTACTAAAACAATTTTTCTTTTATAAAAGACTACTTAAATGATCATTTCTCTTATAAAAGGGTACTAAAATGAAACCTCACCTTATAAAATAGTACTCAGATGATGATTTATCTTATAAAAGCGTACTAAAACGAACCTTTATAAAAGGGTACTAAAATAAAACTTCCTAATAAAATTATTCTTTAATGGCGCTTTCACTAATAGAAGTGTACTAAAATGGCATAAAAATATACTAAATGACACTTCCCCAATCATATTGTACTAAATGAGACTTATGGCGAATTCTTTTCTGCAAAAAAGTGCAACATTTTCATTGCCCTTTTTCCGAAAACGGCACTTTTGTGATACTTTTTTGAAATTTGGTAATTAAGTTACTCGAATTTAGCACAATTAAAATTTCAAAATTCAAAAAAAAAAACGCTATAACAGTGCTGTTTTCCGTAAAAGGGCAATGCAAGTGTTGCACTTTTTTGCAGAAAAGAATTCACCATTAACCTAATAAAAGTGTATCAAAATTACACTTTCCCTAATAAAAGTGTTTTAAAATAATCCGTTTTTATTTAAAAAAATGTACTGAAATTACACTTTCCCTTATAATTATAAAAGTGCTCTCAAATGGCCCTTTCTCATATAAAAAGGCAACTAAATTTACCCTTTTTCTTTTAAAATTGTACTTATATTACCTTAATCTTTTAAAAGGAGACTAAAATGACCTTAATCTTATAAAAATGTGCTGAAGCGTACTAAAAAGACCCTTTCTCCTACAAAGGGTACAAAACTGATGATTTCTTTTATAAAATGGTACTATAATTGAGGCTTCTGTCATAAACGGTATTAAAAAGGCTTATTAACGCGTATACAAATTAATCTTTATATTATGAAAGGATACTAACATTTTCTTTACTCTTACAAAAGTGTACTAAAATGAAGTTTTCATATATATATTTACTAAAATGACACTTTGTCTTTCAAAAGGCTCATTTAACACACTCTCTTTTACAAAACGTTACTATAATGACACTTTCTCTTACAAAACGGTGCAAAAATTACGCTTTCTCTTTCAGAGAAGGTATATATAATGACATCATTTATTTTGGAAAAGGCTATTATAAGAGAGTTCTATAATTACACTTTCTCTTATTAAAGGATTCTATAAAGACATTTCTCTTACAAAACGGTACAAAAATGATGCTTTCTCGTACAAAAGATGACGCTTTCTCCTTCCAAATGATACTAAAAGGCATATTTGCACTATAAAAGGGTACTACAATGTCACTTTTTCTCATAAAGGGGTACTAAAATGACCCGTTCTAATTAAAAAGTAAGCTTAAATGAACCTTTATTTTATAAAAGGGCACTTAAAAAACCTTTTATATCTGACAAGGGTACTAGAATTTACCCTCTGTCTTAAGAATGGGTACTAAAATTGTCCTTTATCTTTTAGAAGAGTACTAAACTGACTAGTTCTCTTCCAAAACTATATTAAAATTACCCTTCTTCCCTTAAAATGGAACTAAAATGGTTCCTGTGTCATACAAAAGTAGTCTAAAATTACCTTTACTCTTGTAAAAGTTTACTAAAATAGTCCTTTTTCTTATAAATTTTAAAATTACGATTTTTATTATTAAAAGGTACTAAAATTACATTTATCTAACAAAATTGTAACTAAATTACCCTTTTCTTTACAAAAGTTTGGTTAAAATAACACTATCTTATCAACTAATAACACTATCTACTAAAATTAGCCTCTGTCTAATAAAAGGGTTGTAAAATTGCACTATATGTTAAAAAAGGATGCTAAAAAGGACCCTTTTTTAACTTTA
This sequence comes from Eudasyphora cyanicolor, assembly GCA_963930755.1. Taxonomy (NCBI): domain Eukaryota; kingdom Metazoa; phylum Arthropoda; class Insecta; order Diptera; family Muscidae; genus Eudasyphora; species Eudasyphora cyanicolor. Next base: position 16,294,780 of record OZ005735.1, on the reverse strand, counting down.
AAATGGTTACTAAAATCTCGTATAAAACGGTACTAAATGTAGGCTTTCTTTGGAAAGGGAACTTAAATTACCCTTTTTCATATAAAAATATGCTAAAATGGTACTTTCTTTCTCTTATAAATTACTGGTACTTTCTTTCTCTTCTAAATTACCATTTTGTTATAAAAGGGTACTATATGACTCTTTCTCTAATAAAAGAGTACGATGAATGTGTACTAAAAATACTTGTTTCTCTTTTAATAGGTATTAAAATGGCCCATTTTCTTGTATATGGCAAAAACGTCACTTTCTCCTAGAATGGTACTAAAAATAACTATACATATTTCTTTGAAAGGGTTCTACATTTACTATTTCGTTTTGGGAAAAAATTACCCTTTCTCGTATGAAATGGTACTTATTATTCTTTCTTTAATATAAGAGTAAAAGTGAAAAGGTTACTAAAAAATTACCCTTTATCTTGGAACACTTTATTTAGTATAGGGTACTAAAATTATGTTTTCTTTTGTAAAGTGAAACACTTTTTTTAGTATGGGTACTAAAAACGATTCTCTTTTTTGTAAAGTGCTCCAAAAATTGCACTTTATTTTGTAAGGGGTACTACTAGTGACACTTTCTTTTTTAAAGGGTTCTAAAAATTACATTTTCTCTTGTAAATTGTGCTAAAAATAACCCTTTATTTTGTAAAGGGTACTAAAAATCACCATTTCTTTTGTAAAAGGAACTAAAAATTACAATTTCTGTTGCGAAGGGTACTAAAAATTACCCTTTCCTTCGCAAAGGATTCTCAAAATTATCTTTTCTTTTGTAAAGGATTCTTAAAAGTACCCTTTCTTTTGTAAAGGATTCTCAAAATTATCTTTTCCTTCGTAAAGGATTCTCAAAATTACCCTTTCTTTTGTAAAGGATACTAAAAATTACCCTTTCTTTCGTAAAGTGTACTAAAAATTATCCTTTCTTGTGTAAAGTGTGCTAAAAATTACCCCTTGTTTTGTAAAGAGTACTAAAAATGACGCATTATCTTAAAAGGGTTCCAAAAATTACACTTTCTATTTGGTTTAGTATAGATTCTTTTTGGTAAAGTACTAAAAAGAATCAGCTTCCTTCGATATACAGGGTTTTCCAACAAGAGGTGTTATTTTGAATCACCCGGTATTTCGTAGCTGTCACTTTTGAAGCTTTTATTCTTTGACATTTGGCAAGTAGAAACTACGTCATTACTAAAAATGCAACGATACACGATTCAACAACGCATTGGAATTATAAAAATTCAAAAAATCGAAAATCATCGAAAAATCATCTTGACTGATGAGGCCCATTTCCACCTCGGTGGCTACGTCAACAAGCAAAATTGTCGCATCTGGGGCTAGGAAAACCCAAGAGTTATTGTTGAGAAGCCTCTCCATCCTCAACGTGTGACTATTTCGTGCGGTTTATGGTCCGGCGGGGTCATTGGACCTTACTTTTTCGAAAATGAGGTTGGATCAACAGTTACGGTGAATGGATTGCGCTATCGAGAGATGATTAATGGTTTTATGGTCGGAGTTGGATGGACAACGTTTACTTTCAACAAGACGGCGCTACGTGCCACGCAAGCAACGAAACCATTGATCTGTTTCCGGACCGTGTTATCTCTCGAAGAGGTGATCACAATTGGCCACCGAGATCTTGTGATTTAACACCTTGCGACTTCTTCCTTTGGGGCCACGTGAAAGATAAGGTCTACGCCAACAGCCCAGCGTCGATTCAAGACCTCAAAGTTAGAATTCGTGAGGCTATCGAGGACATAGGGCAGCCACTTTGCGATTTGGTTATGGAAAATTTCATGAAAATGATATGGTCCTGTAAGCGTGGTCGTGGTGGCCATTTGGCTGATGTTGTATTTCATTATTAACGGCATACGTTCCTCTTTATTATGAAATAAACATCCGATCATTTATCTCAAAAAATTGTATTTTTCTTTTAATACCAAAATAACACCTCTTGTTGGAAAATCCTTTAGTACTACAACTGGTCATTTGTCTTCGCTATGATACTTAAAATAATATGTTATCCTCTTCGACATTCCATTATCTTTCACTCTCATTTTTCATCTACATTTAAAGCCTTTGAGCTATGCTCTGATTTTCATATATTTGCATCCTGCGTAATTCTAATTAAAGATTATTGACATTGTTCTTTGATGAGTGTAAAATTATGCCCTTTCGTACAACATGATGTAAATTAATACAGACATTGTGAGCTGATAATAATTTTATTCTATACTTGAATGTTTCACCTATTGACAAAGTCATAAAATATGCTGTGGCATAAGTTTGCCACACACACACACACAAATATGCTACCCTCTACTGGCTGGAGTTAGTTGCTATGCCTCTGCATAATTGGCAAAACCACACTTTACCTAAATAAACTCAAGGCAATTTGTTGTGTTAACTAATTGTAACACATGCAGAATACTTAAGTTAGGTGATTTATTAAGAAATTAAAGCTCAGTCGTCCTACACCTACAAGTAGACTTTGAAATGTTGTTGATTTTGTTTTTATTTTTAAGACATAACTGAAGTATTTGAAAAAATATTCAAAGAAATTTGAATTTTTTTACTGCTCCTAGAAGTATGCTATGCATTTTTTTGTACATTGCCTAAATAAATGCTTCAGGTTGTTTGTTGTATAGAAGAGAAATGTTCTGAAGTGTGAGTACATAATAAAAAAAATGGAAAAATTAACTGCACTTCATTTCAAAGTAAACATAGACATTTCTTTTGAGTGCGGTTAAATATGTTATTTTATGGTTTGAACTTAAATGTATGCATTTCATGTTGTTTTAAGAGTTGGGGTCCTAACCTTTTAAAATATAATTGTAAAATATTTTCCATTAAATGCTAGAAAAAAGATGTTGTGGAGCTAATTAAAAAAAAATTTGCTATACATTTTATTTGCTACAAACGCCTAAAAGTGTTCTTAATTTTTTTTTGTTTTATAAAAATCGTATTATATCTTTACTCTTAAGGTTAAAAGAAGTTTTTATTATCATACTTTTGTGAGTTTGTCTTAAGTTTCACCTATAAGTATGCTTTGCATTTAATTCGCTGCAAATGCCTAAATATATGCATCAATTTCTGTTTGCAAAAGAAAAACATTTTGAAGTGTTAAACTGTATGATGACTTTTGCTTATCTTCAAAGTAAATATTATTAACATAAATGTAGACATTGGGCATTGCCTCAACCTGAATGTATGAGTTATTACTTCAATAATGTTCTAATATTATTTTCATTATAATTGAAACTCTGATGTATATATGATTAGTTAGGATTTTGCTGGGAACTCCTAAGAGAATGCTTTATTTTTATCCCCTCACCTTAGAGAGGAGGATATACGAGTATATCATTTGCTACGAGCCAAAAGTGTAACACATCGAAGGAGTGACCAAAGACCCCAAGTACACGGGGCAAAATCGCCTTTTTTGATATGTTTGAATATAAAGAAAATATATTTGGAATACTAATTTTTAAATATTATGTATTTCTGAGCAAATACATTTTATTTGAAAATCAATAAAATATGTTTGGAACTCGTATATTAATATGTTACAACATATAATATTTGCAAACTAAATTTCTCAAATAAAATATGTATTTGAATACAAATAAAATGATTGTTTAGGAATTTCTCCAAATATATTTTATTTAAAAAAGATTTTCGAAACTTTTGTTGAATTTTTCGAATTTAAATTTTATTTTTTTTTGTTTTTTTTTTGTTTGAACCTCCCAGTTATGATACCAAATGCAGCAATATCTTATGTTTTAAACCAATCATTTAAAATTGCTGAGTATTCCAAGCCAGCATTGGTTGTCAATCCTCCAAGTATATATTTCGATCCAAGATTATATGATTTCTATTATTATTATTTTTTGTATTTAAGACGTTAAAATTTTTTAAAAAATTAACTTTGAATTACTGAAAATTTTAACACAATTTAGATATTTTCTGAATACTTAAATGAAAATAAATATTTGTTTCGGAAAAAATAGTCCAAAATAAACACATTGGGATGTAAACAAAGATTTGTTTAGAACAACATCTTCCCAAATATATAATTTTTGTGTGTACCAAATATTGTATGTTTATAGTGTATCCTAAAGATATATATGTTTCAAGCCGAATATGTTTGGGACAATATATTACAGGATCGATTTTTTTTCAGCGTGTATGTTCGGCGAATATCCGTTTTGGGTCATTTTAAGTCGAATGAGAAATGTCCGTCCGTCCGTCTGTCCGTCCGTCTGTCTGTCTGTCTGCTGACTGGCTGGTGTGCACGATTACTCTCGAAAGGAGTAACCGATTGACTTCAAATTTGGTATCTGATAATATTTTCTTCTATCTCCGGCTAAGTTCGAAGATGGGCCATATTGGTCCACTCCTTCTAGTACCTCACCCACAACGGGTTAACATTTAGTGAAATATTGATTATTTAATAACTTCTATACTACTTATTTGAATCCTTTGAAATTCTACACATAGTATTAGTTTATTAGTCACTATTACCTCGAGAAAAATGGGCGAAGATGCCACGCCCCTTTTGGTACCTACCACACAAATGGACCATTTTGTACCAAAAGTTACCAGCTTATAACTTTAATACCAGTGCATATAAATACTTGAAATTTTGTACAGTGTAATGCTTTTATATTACCTAGAGTCCAGAGAAAAATGGGCGTTATTCGCACGCCTCTCTTGGTACCTGCCAAAAATTCGAAATGTTTGTACCAAAAGTTAACAGCTTTTACTTTAATACCAGTAAATACTTTAAAGTTATTAAATGAAATTTAAATTGATTATAACACCATGCAACAGAAATTTTGTCCAAGGGATGTGGATAACAGTTTCTGGTGTATTTTGGTGTCACAAACACGAAAAAAATATTTAAAAAAATTATAGGGCAAATTTTTTTTTATTTTTTTTTTTAAATTCTTACTTTCATGGAAAGTACATTTAGTATTTGGACCATAATTTATCAAGTATAAGTCTGATTGAGCCTTGTTATGCGTTAAATTAAAGGGAATTATGAGGGCTACATATGCTGCAAATATCACTTTAACATAGAATCTTTGGTTTAGTAACAGTCGTTAAAACAATTGGAGGACATGTTGTTCCAACAGGACGCCGCCACAAGACACACAGCGAATGCCACAATCAATTTATTGGAAACCAAGTTTGGAGAACGTGTTATCTCACGAAATGACCCAGTCGATTGGCCGCCTCGGTCGTGCGATTTGACGCCGTTAGACTATTTCCTGTGGGGCTACGTCAAGTCTATGGTCTATGCCAACAAGCCAGCGACGATTGATGAAGGTACGAATATCGAACGTGAAATTGCAGCAGTATCGGCCGATTTATGCTTGAAAACCGTCGAAAATTGCGTTCAGCGTCTGGACTTCTGCAAGCGTGCCCTTGGTGGCCATGCAAAAGAAATCAAGTTCCATACATAATGGCATCGAACGTACTTTCACAGGAATAAAGAATTTCATTGATATCCAAAACCGTTTTTGTTTTATTAAAAAAAAATAAAATAAAACAAGTAAGAAAGTTTCAGTCGGGTAAACCGACTAAGGTATACCCTCACTTTGTGAGTAATGTAATATTGAATATTACTGGAATTATTCTGTCAATTTGTGTGGGAGGTACCAGAAGGGGTTTATCAAATACACCTTTTTTTTGCTGAACATTAGATACTTTAAATTCATTGCACTGTGCCGACTTATAAGCATTTATGTGCACTGGTATAAACGTTATGAGACATTAAAATGTGGTATGATTTGGGCATTTTGTGTGGGAGGTACAAAGAAGGGCGTGGCAATAACGCCCATTTTTCACAGGGCTATAGTCACTATAAAAACATTACACTGTACAAAATTTCAAGTGTTTTTATACACTGCTTTTAATGTTATAAGCTGTTAACTTTTGGTGCAAAAATGTACCTTTGTGTGGGAGGTACCAAAAGGGGCCTGACAACAACGCCCATTTTTCCCTGGACTGTAGGCAATATAAAAGCATAATACTGTACAAAATTTCAAGTATTTTTATACACTGTTATTAATGTTATAAGCTGTTAACTTTTGGTGCAAAATGGTGCATTTGTGTGGGAGGTAACAAAAGGGACGTGGCTACTTTGCCCATTTTTCTCGAGTTGATAACGACTAATAAGCTAATACTATGTGTGGAATTTCAAAAGATTCGAATAAGTAGTATAGCAGTTATTAAAGAATCAATATTTCACAACATTTTAACCCTTTGTGGGGGAGGCACTAGAAGGAGTGGACCAATATGGCCCATCTTCGAACTTAGCCGGAGATAGAAAAAAATATTACCACATACCAAATTTGAGGTCAATCGGTTACTACTTTCGAGAGTTATCGTGCGCACCAGCCAGCAGACACACAGACAGACAGACAGACAGACAGACAGACAGACAGACAGACGGACGGACATTGCTCATTCGACTTAAAATGACCTAAAACGGATTTCCTCCGAACATACTTGGGGTCTTAGGTCACTCCTTCGACGTGTTACACTTTTTTCCGTAGCAAATGATATATACCCTCGTCACACTAAAGTGAGGGTATAAAAATAAAAGTAACAAATAAAATCGCTATTTAAACAGAAATTAAAAAAAAAGATTTTTTGAAATTCTCTTACCTCTACCAAAAGGGCCATAATATCTACATTTATCCATAGATTTTTTCAAATTAGCATTATTTTCTTCGCTAGGATGCAAACTATTAAAAAATAAAATAAAATATTTTTTTCGACTTTTTTTCTTCTATTTTTATGTTTTTTTTCTTCCCAGGATTTTTTTTTTTTTTTTTGAAAAAAAATCGACTTTTTCCAATTTGTTTAATGACTGTTACTAAACCACTGTTTCAAAGTGAAAGAGATATCTCCGACATTGGTAGCCCACATTAATAGCTTTAATTTAACGTATAAGTCGACCTGCTCAGGCATATACTCCAAAAATTAAAGTGCAAATGCTAAGGGTACCTTCGACGATAATAGCATTTTTAATAAAAAAAATTTAAAAAAAAAAATTATCCATAGACAAGTTTTTGGTTTTGATATTATATAACAGTATGCCACAATCTATAGAAAAAAATAATTTTTAGGTCTAGGAAACAAAAAAAATATTTTTTGTTGCATAGTGTAATTTAATAAAAACAAAAAAAAATAAATTTACTAATTATTTTTTTTGGGACTCAAGATGAGGGGCTTTATAGGTCGGTTTACCCGAATGAACTTCATATGTACTCATCTATTAGTATGCTTTAAATTTATTTTGCTGGGAGCTCCTAAGAGTAGGCTTTATTTTTTGTTGTATTAATATCATATAAGTATATAAAGATTTAATTAATGCTTGTGGTAGGCCTGTAAGCATGCTTTGAACTTTAGTTACTCCAGTGTCTAAATGCGGGCTTCATTCATTTATTTTGTTAAAAAACACATTTATTTTATTTAAAAAACACATTTACTTTATTAAAAAAAACACATTTATTTAATTTAAAAAACACATTTATTTTATTTAAAAAACACATTTACTTTATTTAAAAAACACATTCTAACTACCATAAAATTTTTAAAGGCAAATTTTACCTATGACTTCTTAGTAACAAATCCTAGATGTATGCAATAGTTCTTTAATATAACTAATTTCTTCATTATTTGTCATTTAAGTCCAGCTAAGTCTAGTAAACCCATTACTCCTTTAATCTGGCATGTCTTTCGCTCTCTCTCTCTCTCCTTTATATACCCTTCAATTTTCTTCTCTAGCATGTCTTTCTCTCTCTCTCCTTTTTATCCCCTTCAATTTTTTTCTCTTCGCCCAAATGTATGCCATCTATTTATTTCCTTTTTCAATTTAATATTATTTTCTTTCTCAAAGAGGATGTCTTATGATGATGAATTTCTTTTACTTTTCTTCATCAATGCAAAAGCCAGTTACACCTTGTCTTCTTCTCTGTGGCTAGAGAGGCGTTTCGGCTAGAGGGAGGGTGATATATCCTCATGATTTGATTTATTTACGCATAAATGATTTTAACTGTGGACACGAGTCCAGCGGCTGGCTAAAGGCACCTACACTAAGCCAACAAATTACGAGCAATGAAAATGAGTGAAATGAATAAAGACAGACGACAGAGACAACAAAAATTAAATTATGCGTAACTAATGGACTTTACTTATGGAGAAGAAGAAAAAAAAAAAACTAGAAATGTTTGTGCTTTTCTAACTTCCTTTCAGGACTAGCAGACTCATTCCCTTAGCGGAAATGGAATGATAAAGGGTGACACCAAGGAAATGTGATGAGAATTTTGTTTATGTGTAAAGAAGGGTACTAAAATGACCCTTTCTCTTATAAAAGGCTACTACAATGGTCCTTACTATTATAATAAGGTAATAGAATTGTGATTTATATTATGAAAGTATTCTAAAATGACACTTTCTCTTGTAAATGGGTACTAAATTATTCCTGTCACTTATAAAGAGGGACCTTTCACTTGAAAGGCCTACGAAACGACCGCGTCTCTTTTAAAAGTGTAAAAGTGAAAAAATACAAAAATTAAACATTTTCTTGAAAAGGTTACTAAAATTAAAATTTTTCTTATTATTAGAACATTATAAAAAGGAACAGATCATTGTTGCGATTTTTTAAGGCACTGGATGCACTTTTACGTCCAATTCTCAGAATTGGGTCCCAAAATCATGTGTTGTACTGTGTTATAAAGGGTACTAAAAATTGCCATTTCTCAAAAAAATTGTGCTGAAACACTTGTTGTTATCAAAGTGTACTAAAATGACACTTTTTGTGTCTTCTTATAAAAGGGCACTAAAATTCACCTTACTCTTATAAAAGGGTACTAAAATGCTTCTCTCTCTTATAAATGACCATTGCTCTTATAAATATGCTAAAATGGAACTTTTTCCTATAAAAGCGTACTAGAATTACACATTCTGTTATAATACGGAACTAAAATGACACTTTCTGTTATAAAAGTGAACTAAAAATATACCCTCGTCACACTAAAGTGAGGGTATAATGACACTTGGTCTTTTAAAATTGTACTAAAATTTCTCTCATAAAATGACACTAAAATAGCCCTTTCTCCTATGAAAGTGGACTAAAATAATACTCTGTTTTAAAATGGCACTAAAATGACGCTTTATCTTATAAAAATGTATGGAAATGATACTTTATTTTATAAAAGGTTACTAAAATGGCAATTTCTCTTATAGAAAGGGTACCCAATGACCCTTAATCTTATAAAAATGTGTTAAAATGGCAATTTTTATTATAAAAATGTGCTAAATTGCCCATTTGCCTACAAAAGTCCATTAAAATGGAACGTTCTATTATAAGATTACTAAAATGGTCCATTCTCTTAGAAAAGGATACAGAAATTCGGTTGAAATGTGTACTGGGTACTAAGCTTTTATTGCCTTATGAAAGTATTCTTAAATAGCCCTTTCTCCTAATAAGGGTACTAAAATGACACTTTTCCCTTAAAAGTTTACTTAAATAAATAATATCAAATAGAACTAAAATAACCCATTCTCTTATAAAGTGTATTAACATGTCTCCTTTTGTTATAAAATGGTACTAAAATGCACCTTTCTATTAGAAAGGGCACTAAAAGGACCTTTCTATTAGAAATGTTACTAAAGTGGCTCTTTCTCTTTTAAAGGGGATACGAGTACTAAAAATAAACTTTTTTTATACAATGGTGCTATATAAAGGTGTACTAAAGTTTGCCTTTTCTCCTTTAAAAATGTGCTAAAATAACCCTTTCCCTGATAACATGTTACTATTGTTGCTGACAAGTTATCTTATAAAATAAGACTAATATTACTCATTCTCTTGGAAAGGGTACTAAAATGGACCTTTGTCGTTTAAAAAGGTGGTAAAATGTCCCTTTCTTTTATAAAAGGTTACTCGAACGTATCTTTTTCTTACAAAAGTCCGCTGAAAAAATAATTTTTCTTAGAAAAGCGTAGTAAACTTTGGCTATTCTCTTATAAAAGGAGTATAATGTGGTAATATTTCTAAAATGGCCCTTTCACATTTGAAATTGTATCAAAATGATGCCAAAATGGACCTTTCTATTAGAAAGGGTACTAAAATATACCTTACTCTTTAAAAGGGGTACTAAAATTATACATTGTCTTTTATAATTGTACTGTATTTGCACTTTCTTTTATAAAAGTGTACTAAAATGGAACTTCCAATTATAAAAGGGCGATAAAAAGACCCTTTCTCTTGTAAACGGGTATTAAAATTAAATTTCTAAAGGGGTCCTATAGTCAGCCATTTCTCTAATAAAGTGTGTTAAAATTAACCTTTCTATTATAAAATGTTACTAAAATTGCCAGTTATCTTCTAAAATATTACTAAAATGGCCAGTTATCTTCTAAAATGGAACTAAAATTACTCTTTGTCTGGGAAAGGGTACTAAAATGGCCCTTTGTCTTATAACAGATTAGTAAAATATCCCTTTTTTCTAGAAAAGTGTACTGAAATTAACCTTTTTCTTAGAAAAGGATACTAAAATGACCTTTTTTAGGAATATACACTTAAATTACTCTTTTTCTTAGAAAGGGTACTATAAATACTCTTTTCTTCGCAAAGTTAACTATAATCACACCTTTTCTTAGAAAAACGTAGTAATATTATGTATTTTCTTATAAAAGGACTCTTAAAATGCACTACCTCTTGGAAAGCGTACCAAAGTTGCCCTTTTCTTTATAGAAATGTGCTTAAATGGCCCTTTCACTTAGAAAATTGTATTAAAATTACACTTTCTCTTATAAAAGGGTACTGAAATATATATTTTTATCAGAAAGCTTTCTAAAATGACCATTTATCCTTCGAAGGGCTACTAAAATTATCCTTTCTCTTATATAATGTTACTAAAATTGCTCTTTCTCATAAAAAAGTGTACTAAAATGGACTTTTATATTATCAAAGGGTACTAAAATGAACCTTTCTCTTGTAAACGGATATAAAAATTATATTTAACATGTAAGAAAGTTCAGTCTGGTAAACCGACTTATGAATCCCCTCACCTTGAGTCCCAAAAAATATTAGTAAATTTATTTATTTTTTTGTTTGAATTAAATTATTATCAATTTAAATTGCATTTAATAACTTTAAAGTATGTACTGGTATTAAAGTTCAAAGCTGTTTACTTTTGGTACAAAATGGTTCATTTGTGTGTATTGTGTATATTGTGTATAGAAGCAAGAAGTAAGACTTGTAATCACTGTACGAAATTTCAAGTATTTGTATGCAGTGGTATTAAAGTTCAAAGCTGTTAACTTTTGGTATAAAATGGTCCATTTGTGTGGGAGGTACCAAAAGGGGCGTGCCAATTACGGCCACTTTTCCCTAGACTCTTGGTACTATAAAAGCATTGCACTGTACGAAATTGCAAGTATTTGTATGCACTAGTATTAAAGATAAAATCTGTTAACTTTTGGTACAAAACGGTCCATTTGTGTGGGAGGTACCAAAAGGGGCGTGCGATAACGCCCATTCTTTTCTTAGAAAATTGTGCTAAAATTACTCGTTTCTTTGAAATAGGAAAATTTCTTAGAATACTGAAATTAAACTTTTTCTTAGAAAAGGGTACTGAAATTAACAATTTTTTTCGAAAAAAGAAAGTAAAATTGTTTTTTTTTTCTAGAAAAGTAAAATACAGGGTTTTCCAACAAAAGGTGTTTTTTTTGAATCACCCGGTATTTCGGTATCTGTCACTTTTGCAGCGTTTATTCTTCGACATTTGACAAGCCATTACTAAAAATGCAACGACACACGATCATCGAAGGATAAAAAAAACGACCGAACAAAAAAACGATACGAACGATACAAAATCCTCATCTTGACTGATGAGGCCCATTTCCACCTCGGTGGCTACGTCAACAAGCAAAATTGTCGCATCTGGGGCTAGGAAAACCCAAGAGTTATTGTTGAGAAGCCTCTCCATACTCAACGTGATTTTTCTATGAGTCAAGAAAATTAAAAAATAAATCTTGCTTTGCCACCATAGCAACCGTGAGTAGTAATTATACACCAGCAAGAAAAATGTTTAGATAAATTTGTAGCGGAAAATAATGGAATAAGTTTAAAATATACGCCATCGTGAAAATATAATTTCCCACCTTAGCTTATGAGTGTTATTATTTCTCTAATTATTCCTAATCATACGCCCCAGAGGAGGTTAGGAAGTTGTTGACTGAAATATAGAGGGAAACATTGAAATGTAAATCAGTTAATCAATTAACGTATTAGTATTAATTATACGCCCCAAGAAAAAAATATCTTGTTAAATTTGTCAATTGGGCGTATGGATATTATTATTCCTCAATTAAATCTTATTCATATGCCGCGAAGGAAATTTTTCTATCATCTCTATATAGTGAAAATTTAAAAAACCTTGCAGAGATGTACTCGTAGATTTGAAAATAGAAGAAAATAATTGAATATAAACGAGAAGATGCCAACATAGCGTGTTAATATTAATTACACGCCACCAAGGAAAATATTTAGTTTAATTTTCCACCTTAGCGTATGAGTGTTATTTTATTTTTTATTTATTTATTTGTATGAATTACAATACAAAGTAAATTTATATTCTAATTTTACGGTCCAGAGAAAAGCCGGGTTACAAAGACCATGTGGCCAGATTTTGCAGCGACAGACCAGAGCCTTTGGCGGGAATCGAACCCACGACCCCCAAACTCATAGGCGAGCACGCTACCAACTAACCTACTGGGGCGCTCATGAGTGTTATTATTTATCTAATTCGTTAGGATTCCAAACCCTAAGACGAGATCGAGCATATTTAAATGTTGGCATCACCTTGCCCTCTTAATTGTCTTCTCTTCTTTAAGGAACTCAAGGAGGATGACCTTTATCTGTGTTTGTGAGACGATAATTGATAGACCTTAGGGACACTTTGATCGATTATTCTATTGTTTTCTTAAGAAATGAAGGCTTTCATAGAAATTGAGGATCGGACATCATATTTGCTTCTTTAGGGACCGATGATTCTGGTCTCTAGTTAAGGCAATGAAAGTCACTAATAATCCTCTTAAGGCTGGATGATTGCCGTTTCTTCTTAAGGAACCGAAATGATGGATGCTATGATTGAAATTCATACGCCACTGAGTTCTTAATTAATCATACGCCAAATTAGTTAAATAATTTTCTTTTTACACCTTTGTGTTCTTTAAGTGTTCTATATGATTTGCGCCCCCCAAAAGGAAGTCATGTCATTCATACAGCATAAAATATTTTCCATCAACTATATTCTGCATCACCTGATGCACTCTATAGTTAGAAGAGGACGAAGGATTAAGTAATGCGGCGGGTGCTAATAGGTTAAAAAAACGATGCCTACATAAATATTCAGTTAATGGTTTTTGAGAGCCACTACCGGAGAGGTTGCCATGCTACATAGTAAGGGGTTCACACAAGGCAATTTTCTCTAAAACATAAACCTCGCACAACACTTTGAGCTTTTGAGAAGGCTTCCTTGAATTGAATAATTCCTAACAATTGTATATCTAAAGAAAGTCAATAAAATGTCCTAGGAATTTAATAAATCGTATAGTGTGAACCCTCCTCTTGAAGCTCATCTGTATGCTTTTTGCTCATGCTGCAGCATCTGAGTTTGGCATTGCTGTTCCTCTATATACAGCCCCTCTCTCCATATTTCTCACGTTTAGCTATCTGAAGTACTTGCTTGTACTCCAAATTGTTGATGTAGCTTTTGCTGATATTGCTGCTGCTCCTTTCAAATGCGGTTTTGAATACGAGTGGAGTACTTAAAAATACATTTGCGTTTTTGTGGCTTGTTGACGTTGCGTCAAAATATGTCAACTGTCAAACTGAAAGGCAGGCAGGCAGCAGTAACTGAGCTCACAACACGACACCACGGCGTTTTTACGTTACCTTCATCTTGCCTACAATAACAGCAACAACTGCTACCTACTTCTTCCTAAGTTGCCAATGGTTTTTGCACGTCTGTCCGTCCATCCGTCTTTTGAGGGATTTTCCTCGTTTTATTTTTTTTTTATTCTCTACTTGTTCCATTTCCTTTTGCTTCTGCTAACTGTAAAAAAACAATCAAATGTCGTGGAACCTCCGAGGAAGGAGAGGGAAAGGGAAGGAGAGAGAAGAAATAGAAAAGTGTCATGTCACTTGATGACAAATTGTTTCCAGTGAATGTTACCCATTATTAAAGAGGTCATTAGTTGTGGGCAACATTCGGAAATGGTTGTGGGAGGGGGGAGAGAGGCCATCAAACCCATTTCCTTTAAGTCGCTCACTCACTCACCCGCCCACAAACGCACAATCGTCCTAAGGACTATTAATCTTCTCAAAATGACAATAATGCCAAAAGTTGTCCTTGTGGTTTAATCTTCAAACTAATGTCCAAAGGTAAATCTTATTTGTTTTTGGACAGGAGAAACTATAGGGATTTGTTAGGAAATCTGATCTTCCGAATATTTAAGTTAACATTTAACGTCATTCAACATTTTTGATATGTCATTCGAAGGAAAGGAAAGGATGGACAAAAAGTACTTGAACTAAAAAAGGAGAAGTAGGGGACTTCCTTCAAGACTTAGTAAGAACTTTAAGGAAGAATGTTCAAACAATGATCTAAACCACAAGGTGGTTACCATTCCTTGATTTCCTTCTTTATGGAAATCAAGGAATGTTACTTGGAGGACATCACCGAAGACCTTCTCTTTGTTTAGAGTCCGCGAAGTGATAATGTTTTGGGACCATGCATCGATTATCGTGTTATCTTCTTAAGAAATGATGATCGACGATCCTCTGCTAAAGCGACCCTCAAGTCAGCGATTGTCTTCTCTTCCTTAGGGACGGAGGACCATGTTCGCTACTTTAGGCGACATTGATCGTAGTCTCTGATTAAGGTACCGAAAGTCATTGATCGTCTGATCTTTCTTATGGAGGGATCATCGGAGATGGACATTTCTTCTTTAGCAACCACGATCGGTAATCATCTCCGCTTCTTTAGTGACCGATGATCGTAATCTCTGCATAAGGGACCTAAATTCGGTGATCGCTTTTTCTTCCTAAGAGACGGAGGATTGTTTCGATTCGAGGATCGGTATTCATCTTAGCTTCTCTAGTTACCAATGTTCATAAGCTCTGTTTAAGGTACCGAAAGACAGAGATCGTCCTCTCTTCCTTACGGACAGAGAATCATATTCACTTCTTTAGTGACCGATAATCGTTGCCTCTGCATAAGGGAACGCAACCCTCACAGATCAAAGATCGGTAATCTTCTCAGCTTCTTTAGCAACTGATGATCGTAGTCTTTGCTTATGGGATCAACGATCGTCTTCCCTTCCTTAGCGACATATGATCGCCGTTATAATATATTTTTTTGACACCGATATTCGCTACTTTATGGGACATTGATCCTAGTCTCTGATTAAGATACCGAAAGTCAGTGATCATCTGATCTTCCTTAGGGACGAATCATCGATGATCGTCTGATCTTCCTTAGGGACGAATCATCGATGATCGTCATTTCATCTTTAGCAACCACGATCGGTAATCATCTCCGCTTCATTGCTGACCGATGCTCGTAGACTCTGCATAAGGGACTGAAATTTAGTGATAGTCTTCTCTTCCTTTGAGGACGGAGGATTGTTTTCGCTTATTTAACGGCCGATACCGTGGTACTGATTCGAGGATCGGTATTCATCTTAGCTTCTTTAGTGACCAATGATCATAAGCCCTGCTTAAGGTACCAAATTCAGAAATCTTCCTATTTTCCTTAGGCACAGAGAATCATATTGGCTTCTTTAGTGACCGATGGTCGTAGCCTCTGCTTAAGGGACCGCAAATCAGCGGTCGACTCTTAGAGATCAAGGATATGTAATCTTCTCAGCTTCTTAAGTTACCGATGATCGTAGCCTTTGAGATCGAATGTCTCTCTTCCTTAGGGACGGATGATCGCGGTTTCTGCTTTAGGGACAGAGATTCAATAACAATATTAGCTTCTTCAGCAACCGATGAACGTTGTCTCTGCTTCGATCCAGAAAGTCAGCGGTCGACCTCTATTTCTTGGGGACTGTGCATCATATTCTCTACTTTAAGGAATGTTGACCGTAGCCTCTGTCTAAGGTAAGGTACTGAAAGTGTGATCTTCCTTAAGGACGGATCATCGATGATCGTCAGTTCGTCTTTATGCTTCTTTAGTGACCGATGCTCGTAGTCTCTGCATAAGGGAATGAAATTCGGTGATCGATGAACTTATTTTCTTTACGGACTGAGAATCACTGACAGTCTCATATCTTCTTTGATATTTGAGGATCATAGATAGCTTATCCTATTATGTGAGAATCGAGGACTAATAATTGTCATCTTAAGGAACGGAGGACGATCGTTGTTTCTTCTTTAGGGTGTAGAGGATCTTTTGACGCGACCGAGGTTCGATAATAGCTTTATTATTTAGGAATCGGAGATCGTTGATTTCATCTCTAGGAAACGAGTATCATTGACAATTTCGTTATCAAGGATCATTGATGACGCACAGTATTGTGTGAGAATCGAGGACTAATAATCGTCTTCTCTTCTAGGGGTACGGGGGATCGATGATCGTTGAATGCTTTTTAGGATCCGAAGATCAATGACCGAGGATCGTTTTACTTTTTAGGGATAAAGGGTCATTGATCTCATATCTAAGAAATGGGGATCGCAGACTTTCTTCGTTAGTGACTGGAGGTCAATTATCAAGGAACAATGATCGTGTACACTATTCTGTGAGAATCGGGGGCTAATAATCGTCTTCTCTTCTAGGGGTATGGAGGATCGATGATCGTTGACTGCTTTTTTAGGATCAAAGTATCAATGACCGAGAATCGTTTTACTTGTTAGGGATAAAGTGTCATTGATCTCATATCTAAGAAATGGGCATCGTAGACTTTCTTCGTTAGTGATTATCGAGGATAGGGGTACCGATGATCGATGATCGTTGTCTGTTTTTTTAGGATCAGAGGATCGATGATAGTTGACTCACCTTAAGGGACCGAGGATCGGTGATAGCTTTATTACTTAGGGATCACCGAACGAAGATCTCTAGGAACAGAGGAGGATCGATCTTAAGGAGGATCGATGATCGTTGTCGGTTTTTTAGGATCGATGATCGTTGTCTGTGTTTTAGGATCAGGGGATCAATGATCGTTGACCCACCTTAAGGGACCGAGTATCGGTGATAGCTTTATTACTTAAGGATCGCGGAACGAAGGTCTCCAGGAACAGAGGATCATTCACATTCTTTAGTGAACGGATATCAATAATCTTTATCTTATTTCTGGGAACTGATGATCAATGACCGCCGCCTGCTCTTTTGAATGAATGGTTAAGTTAACGTTATTTTTCCCAAGCGAACCAAAACCGATGAGCGTCTTCTTTCCCTTAGAAGCACGTGAACGATATGGGAAAAACAATCAATGATCGCCGTATTATGTTTTAAGACGAAAACGTGCATCTGGAGCCTTAAAAATCGCAAATATGTTATTTTCTGTTTTATAATGTTCTGTTGTATACGAATACGTATTACGTATACGTTTTTCAATACTTTACTGACAGTTATTTTATGACTTTGTGGGCATTTTTCCGATTTTTAAGGCACTGGATGTGCAAATAATCCACCTTGAGCAAAAAAAAAATCGTATGGCCATTAAATTATTAATTGAGCCAATTTGACAAAACGAATGACTCAGAAGTTCTTATTTTTGGGGCTACTTTCACGTCCGATTCTCAGAGTTGTGTGAGAGCCCCAGTAGGTGAGTTGGTGGCGTGCTCGCCTATGAGTTTGGGAGTCGTGTGTTCGATTCCCACCAGAGGCTCTGGTCTGTCGCTGCAAAATCTAGCCACATGGTCTTGGTAACCCGGCCTCCCTGAACCGTAGAATAAGAATATAAATTTACTTTCTATTGTAATTCATATAAATAAATAAATATTAAGCTTTATTTAAAATTTTATATTAGGCAATTTTGGGGAATTATTTTATAATCGGGTCTGTTCTGTAGCAAGGTGATTTGAAGTCACGGTGATTTTAAAATCACCGGCGACTTACAATCACTGTTGGAGTTCGAAATCGACAGGTTTATTTTTCATAGCCTCCCAAAAAAGATTGTTCGAAATATGTTTGGGTGATTTCGAACTCCAAAAGTGATGTTAAGTCGCCGGTGATTTTTAAATCGCCGTGATTTCAAATCGCCGTGATTACAGAACAGACCCGAATATTTAGTAAAAATTAAGTATACAAAACTGGTGGTTGATATTTTTCTTAAATTTTCCCCAAATATATATGTATGGTTTTCTCTATAGCCTATTTTGAAGCTCGAAATATTTTCCATTAAAATTCAAATTCACATTGTGTCCTCAGAAACAAACAATTCGAAGAAAAACCTACTTCCTTTAATTTCTTTTAATAATTTAATTAATTGCGATTCTTGCTGTTGCTGCTCTCTGCTGCTAACAAATTGCTTTTCGCATATATGCAAATTCTAACCAAAAGGTGTGTTCTGTCTGTCCGTCTCTCTGTCTGTCTCGAACACAGCAAAAAGAAATGCTAGAAATTTAAATTCTCCTCTTCTTTGTATTATTTTTATTAACAGCACTGATTTCTTCCAATGAATTCTAAATTAAGTGAAGCAGAGGCGGGGGATGAGTGGGAAGAAAATATAATTTTTTTGTTTGTAATTATTTTTGCAACGTCAATTAAACGTAATTATTTGTTAGAGACACAAAACAACATGTGTTGAATAAGAAATGTGATACCGCCATTGCCGTCAATTAAACTATTGATTGATGCCATTAGTTTGTCAATGGTGGAGGAGGAGGGCAGATGTGGCAATCGCATGAGCAGGGGAAGGCGGAGGCGTTTAGAAAATATTGGAAAAATCTATTATATTTTCATAAAACTGTCAGGATTTCTGCATAGAATACTCAGTAATACCAGGGGTATTGATGCGTATGATGAATTTTAATTAAAAATCATAATTCAGGGCAATCATACGCCTAGGTGGAAGATATATAGTTATCAGTTGTTCTAAGTCTAGAAAATATTGGGAAATCTATGATATTTCCACAATTATTTCCGGATTTCTACAAAAGAAAAACAAATAAAAATTATGGTTTATAATTCACAAGTTTTGAAGCGAATACGTAATAAAAATGATGGTTCATGAAGCGTATGATGAATAAAAATTAAATATCATAATTCTTGGTAATCGAACGCTCAGGTGGTCTCCACAAACATCATATGAATTCGTTCCATATCGTCCGGGAAATATCTGCAAATAATCTTTATTTTCCGAAATCCTCATAATTATGCGGAAAATTGTGATAAGTATGATAAATAGTATTATGATATGATAACTTAATTCATGGTAATCATGCGTTACAGTTGGCCTCACAAAATTAACAGAATTCTGTCAATTTTGTATTCATAGCTTCCCCCGAACATGTAGTCCTGGAAATATATTTGTAAACTTTATTTCCTTACTCCTTAAAACCTCATAATTCCAATACGTATTATGGTGTGTATGATAAATACCAAATAAATCTCACAATTCATAGTAATCATACGTTCAGGTGGTCATCGATGAATTACCTGAATTCTGAAAAATGCATTCAATTGTTTTTCTGTCATTTTCATTCTGCATTCAATACATTTTTTTCGCCCTCCACCTTTGCTGTATTCAGTTAATAACATATGAATTGCGTTCGTTATTTTCTCACATACATTTTACAAAATTAATTATAAATTAATAACTATATATGTACGTACCACCTCATTTAATTATTCATTATATTAATATCTGTTATGTGTCTCCTCTTCTCTCCCTTCTCTTTACAGGTAACTTTGTTTGCTTGTGAAACTGAAATTATTATTGAAAATTATGTTAAATTAATATTTGAACAATAAAAGTACATAAAAATTCCTTTCCCAACAATCTACAAACAGGTAAGTGAATGAAACCCGCATTTTATGTAGTCTCCCGCCTGTAACCACCAAAGCAACCCTGTTCTTCATAGGGCTATGCCAGGGGATAATTCTAGCTTATTCCTTCTTTTATGGGAAAGTATGTTGTTGTTGTCGTTATAAGACTGACAAGGCATTTTAATCATAAAATGTTTTTCGCTGATGTTTGTCTATGCGACAGGATAGATGGATGACTGCATCTGTTATTGGAAGCCTGGGCTCATAAAGTGGTTTATATTAGTAGCAATATTAAGAAATTTTCTCTTGAGAATGGTGAAGTTTAATAATTTGTAGAAATTTATTTATAATGATAAGAATAACCTAATAGATTATAAAATAGTCGACCTAATTGGTCATCTACTATAGAGTGAATGAGTCAGTTTGTTATATACTACAGAGTAGATGAGCTAATTGGCCATCTACTACAGAGTAGATGAGCCAATTGGCCATCTACTATAGAGTAAGTGACCCTATTTGTCATATATTATGGAGTAAGTGACCCTATTCGTCATCTACTGTGCAGTAGATGACCCAATTGGTGATTTCCTCTTAAGTAGATGAGCTAATTGGTCGTGTACTATAGAATAGATGGCCCAAATGGTCATCTAATATAGAGTAGATGACCCAATTGGCAGTCTACTATAGAGTAAGTTATCCTATTTTGTCATCTACAATATAGTAGTTGATTCTATTGATCGTCTACTATAGAATAGATGGCCCAATTGGTCATCTAATATAGAGTAGATGACCCAATTGGCAATCTACTATAGAGTAAGTGATCCTATTTTGTCATCTACAATATAGTAGTTGATTCTATTGATCGTCTACTATAGAGTAGATGACCCAATTGCTTGTTTACTCTGAAGTATATGAACTAATTGGTCGTGTGCTATATAATAGATGGCCCAAGTGGTCATCTAATATAGAGTAGATCACCCAAATAGTCGTCTACTATAGAATAGGTGACTCTATTGATCATATACTACAGTGTAGATGGGCCAATTGGTCATCTACTATAGTGTAGATTAATCAATCGGCCAATTACTGTACGGTAGATTAGCAAATTAGTCGTCTGCTATAGAGTAAGTGATCTTATTTGTCATCTACTATAGAGTAAGTGACCCTATTTGTCATCTACCTAAGAGTAGATGACCCAATTGATCGTCTACTACAGAGTAAATGACCCAAAGACTAGATGACCCAAGTGGTCGTGTACCTAGGAGTAGATGACCCAATTTGTCGTCTACTATAGAGTAGATGGCCCAATTGAACGTCTACTATATACTAGATGACCCAATTGAACGTCTACTGTAGAATAGATATCCCAATCGGTCTTCTACTATAGAATAGTTGACCCTATTGATCATCTAATATAGAGTAGATAATTATTCGTCTAATATAGAGTATATGAATCAATTGTTCGTCTTAAATATGTAGATGATCCATTTTTCGTCAAAACTAGAGTACCCAATAGGTCACCTACTATAGAATAGATGACACACATATATGGGTTAATTGGTCCTCAACTATAGAATATATGACCCAATTGGTTGCCTACTGCAGAGTAGATGAGCCAATTGGT
Source organism: Eudasyphora cyanicolor (assembly GCA_963930755.1). Lineage (NCBI taxonomy): Eukaryota > Metazoa > Arthropoda > Insecta > Diptera > Muscidae > Eudasyphora > Eudasyphora cyanicolor. The sequence goes on along the minus strand of OZ005735.1, from coordinate 16,273,115 downwards.
ACACTAATATAGAGTAGACGACCTAATTGGTCGTCTACTATACAGTCGGTGACCCATTTGATCATATACTGTATAGTTTATGACCTAATTTGCAGCCTAATGTAGAGAAGATAACCCAATTCATCGTCCAATATACAGTAGATGAATTAATTGGTCGTATAAAATAAAATATTTGATCCAATTGAGTAGATGACCCAATTGGTCATCTACTATTGAGTGGATGACCCAATTGGTCGTCTACTATAGAGTAGATGACCCAATTGGTCGTCTAATATAGAGTAGATGACCAGTTGGTCGTCTACTATAGAATAGATTACGAAATTGGTCGTCTACTATAGAGTAATTGACGCAATTGGTCGTCTACTATAGAGTAGATGACCAGTTGGTCGTCTGCTATTGAGTAGATGGCCGGATTGGGCGTCTACTGTAGAGTAGATAACACAATTGGTCATCTACTATTGAGAAGATGACCCAATTGGTCGTCTACTGTAGAGTATTGGTCATCTACTATAGAGTAATCATCTACTATAGAGTAATCATCTACTATTGAGTAGATGACTCAATTGGTCGTCTACTGTGGAGTAGATGACCCAATTGGTCGTCTACTATAGAGTAGATGACCAGTTGGTCGTCTACTATAGAGCAGATGACCAGTTGGTCGTCTACTATAGAGCAGATGACCAGTTGGTCGTCTACTATAGAGCAGATGACCAGTTGGTCGTCTACTATAGAGCAGATGACCAGTTGGTCGTTTACTATAGAGTAGATGACCAGTTGGTCGTCTACTATTGAGTAGATGGCCGGATTTGGAGTCTACTATAAAGTAGATTACCAGTTGGTCGTCTACTATTGAGTAGATGGCCGAATTGGGCGTCTACAGTAGAGTAGATGACCTAATTGGACATCTTATATAGAATATATGGCCCAATCGGTCTTCTGCTATAGAGTAGAGGACCCAATTGGTCGTCTACTATAGAGTAGATAACACAATTGGTCGTCTACTATTGAGTAGATGACCCAAGTGATCGTCTTCTGCAGAGTAGATGACACAATTTCTCGTCTTCTGTAGAGTAGATGATACAATTGGTCATCTACTATAGAGTAGATGACCAAATAGGACATCTACTGTAGAGTAGATGACCAAAGTGGTCGTCTAATATATAGTGAATGACCCAATTGGTCGTCTACTATCGGGTAGATGACCCAGTTGGCCGTCTACTATTGAATAGATGACCAAAGTTGTCGCCTTCTATTGAGCAGATAACCTAATTGGTTGTCTACTGTAGAGTAGATGAGCCAGTTTGTCGTCTTATATATACTAGATTGGCTAATTGGTCATTTATTATAGTTTATATGACCCATATGGTCATCTACTATAGCGTCGATGAGCCTATTGGTTACCTAATATAAAGTAGATGACACTGACTGTCATCTACTATAGAGTAGATGACCCCATTGCTCGTCTACTGTAGAGTAGATGACCCAATTGCTCGTCTACTGGAGAGTAGATGGCCCAATTGCTCGTCTACTATAAAGTAGATGACCCAATTGATCGTCTGCTATGGAGTCGATGACCCAGTTTGTCATCTACTATATCGTAGATGAGCCTATTAGTCATCAAATATAAAGTAGATGACGCAGTTATATCCCTAATTGGTCGTCTACTGTTGAGTAGATAAGCTAATTGGTCGTCTTTTATAGTTTATATGGCCAAATTGGTCGTCTACTGTAGAGTAGATGACCCAATTGGTCATCTTCTATTGAGTAGATGACCCAAGTGGTCATCTTATATTGAGTAGATGACCCAATTGGATGTCTTATATAAAGTTGATGACACAATTGCTCATCTACAAGAGAATTGATGACCCTACCATAAAATTAATATCCAAATTGGGTTATTCCTTATGAAGTAAATGACTGAATTTGTAGCCTACTATAGAGCAGATGACCCAATTTATCACCTATTGTAGAGCAGATGACCCAATAGGTCGTCTACTACAGAGTAGATGACCTAATTGGTCGTTTACTATAATGTAGATGACCCAATTTTTCATCTACTCAACATTTTCCTTGTCTATATAACATGAAATGTGGGCCTCCATTTCATCTTCCAACATTTTCCCCAAAATTCCATCACCGCCCCTCGTTTGCATACGTGTATTATCTGCAATAACGATACATGGTGTAAAATCATATGTAACCTGTCATATCATTTCATGCCGCGTATTAGTGATATTAAATGAAAATAATTCATAATAATAATGCGTCAAAAGAAATGAGTGATGGTGATATTTAGCAATAAGGAGGTATGAGGACATACAACGACGACGACGATGACAGTGAAACGCCTCACTTGCTATCAGCTTTCATTAACTTGATATTATGAGATACGGATGATTTAATTTTTGGTAAATATACTTGCTTTTCACACACACACTTGTTACTCGAATGTTACATATACATATATGATACATAAGGAAATTTACTTGTTACATTGTATATGATACATATGATTAATATTAATTTAAAATTATAATTTATGACAATCATACGTTGGGTGGGCTTTGGGAAAGGGATGATACAAGTAGTGAAAGTGAAAAATTTATTAAATTTTATTTTTGCAAAGGAAGAAAATATTTAAATATAAGATACACCGATTATTATTAATTCAATACGAATCAGCTACATATATTCCTGAATATGCCCTTCTCTGCGAATAAATAATATGAGTAAATGTTAGAAATTTCCAATAATCATACGCCATGGTGGACCTACCTACCTAAATACCATGGTACTATTGGCCTTGCTGAAGAAGAAATTGCCCAATGATGTGTGACAGAGATGTCTACAATTTGTTGTGGGATTAATCTTGATGAGAGACAGAGATGTCTAAGAATCATCATGAGAATTGTCTTTCATAAATGTTTTATTTTGGGCATTGACCTTAAGCTTTTTTTTTGGCATAGGGAGGGATATTTGTGTGTTTTCGTGACGATTTTGGCTTGCAAGTGTTCTTTGGGGATTTATTTGGTGTTATCTCCACTTATGAATAATATAAAATGAAAATAATTACTAATAGTCATACGCCAAGAGAGACTTGGTAAAATACAATGATACACACATGAGGCGTATGAGTATTATAAAATGTTAATAATGAGTAATAAAAAAATGATAATACGCCATGAGGGATTTGTCAAAGAAATATGATGATACACAGGGAGTTCCCGAGTAAGAAGATATTTAGTGATTTTCGCAGACCTCTAAGAATTATCGTCTTCACTGATTTCACTAGTTTACAGCTATTTTGTCAAAAGGTCGTGTATTATATAAAACCTATACCTAGTCCAATAATAACAAAGATGCTCTCTTAAGAATTAAAAAAAACTACTGTAAGGAAGGGCAAAAGTCGGCGGGGAGCCGACAATATGATACCCTACACCTCTGTTTTAAACGAGAATAAGAAGAAATATTGTCAAGTTTTATCAATATTGTTTGTCTAATGATACGAATATACCCAGGACTGTTAAACTTTATAAGGATCTATGTCCTTTTAAACAGACTATGTGGACTTAGCATACTTTGGAATTAGGGTATTGATATGTCTTCAATATTTTTCTCATATGTATTTATGTTGTCAGTTATTTTGGTCATTCCTCCCTTATTTCTTTCTCATTTTTGTTTGTCCCCCGCCCATAACCATAGTATAACACATGCTGCGAATGAGTAATATTAAATGATAATAATTCCAAATACGTATACGTCATGGTGGACTTACATCCCCCCCCAAAATGTGTTAGTGGTGACTGAAAACTCGTCATCATCACCGTTCGCCCCCCTTTACAATCATCATCAGAAGGCAACTTTCACCACCATTCAGTATATTTTTTTATCCATGGGCATTTAATTTTCTGACTAAACGATGATTGATGTTAATAAACAATTAGCAGACACAAAAGACCGACATCGGCTTAATTATACATTACAGATTTTTCACAAACTTTTACGCCAAAAAAACAATGCCAGTCCGTCCGTCCGTCCGTCCGTCCGTCCTTTGCTTACATGTATTTCTTGGAAAGCAGCAGAAAACTTTTTTGCGGATTTTTTCTCTGGCAAGAGATTCTTTAAAGGTTTCTACTCTCAGCCAGAACGGAAGCATTTTCAATAGCAGCCAGCCGTCACCACTCACTACCTTTCCCTATGCCACCTGTCCGTTGTTTTACTTAATATATTTTCATATTTCAGTCGTTGGTTTGTTGTTTGGTTATTTCTGTTTTTCGTTTTTGTGTATGTGTGTTTTCCATGTTTTGCTTAAATACAAATGTCTTTCTACTTTCATCTCACATCTCTCTGGCACACAAATACTTACAGTTAAATATACATACTCGTATAAGAACGCGAGCGCCTGTGTGTGCTTGTATGTATGTTTGTCTGGCTCTCAGTGTTTTGTGTGTTTGTTTGTCAGTGACGCGCCATGAGTTTAGTAGCCTCAAAGCAGACAAGCCTCATTTGCCGAGTTCGTTTGTGTTTGTTGTTGTTTTTGTTTTGTTGTGTTTTCGTGTAGTTTTTTGTTGCTGTTTTGTTTCATTTCACTCGTTTCTTTTTCATAAGTTTTTCCATTTACCCGCTCTTCCACTACTGCTGTTGTCGACGTCGTCGCCGTAGGCATGCCTTGTTTTTTGCTCCTCTCTGACTAACTTAAGCTCTTGCCTTACGTTACGTTCAACAAGTGTGTGTGGGGTTTTTTTGTTCGCTCCTCGCTTATTATAGTTCTCTCTGCTGCTGCTGCCGCGTTGCAGTCTCTACTGCTGCTGTTTATTTTATGTTTTTGCGTTCAACGCGCCTCGCTACTCTATGGAAAATAGAAAAACACTATCATAGACTTTTACACACAAACGCACACATAAGTGAGCGAAACATTTTAAGTGCTAAACATTTTCTGCACAATGCCATTAGATCTGAAATAAGCTGATCTGCTGCTGGGGTTTCGTTGAGGTACCACAACTCTTCCCGGCATTGCAAATTCTAATTTCTCTTGAATTGTCATGGTATTGCTGAAGGGGTGTGTGTGTGTGTCTTTATGCCTAAATGTGGTGGCGACTTCTTTGTTGTTCCTTGTGCGTGTAAAAACCACATTGCCAAAGCAGAGCAGAGCAATAGCGAACAGAACAGAGCGGTGCACAACCACACACACACACCCATCTGTTTCTGTGTATTTTCGTTACGTTTTGCTTCTTTTTATGGCGGCCCCCAGACGCGCCGACAAAGGCCATGCAAGTCATATTTTACGTTTGTGGCGGCTGCGAAAACATAAAGCAGTTGTATCTAGCAAAAGAAGAAGAACAACAACCAAAGAAGAAAATTGCAAACCAAAGTTATTATTCCTAACACACAAATAAAAAGGCGAACAAAAATTTCATGCAAGTACTCTGCTGGGTATTTTTGTGTGTTTGTGAGTTTGTGTTCCTTTTGCAATCATCATCGTTTTTTTGCATTGTTCTAAAAATACGCTAAACATTTGTGTTCAGTCATCTAAAAATATATCAAACAGACATAAGAAAAGAGATAAAATGTGAAAAGGATTAACTAACAGAAATCGCAGAACCGCAAACTTTTCACATTGACTAAAGTGATCTATTTGATTTGGCACTAAAGACAATATAATAGGCATGTTTTCGTTACAAGCTAGCACTTTTAGTTTAGCACTTTGCAACGAAAACAACTGACTTCCACTAACTGGCACATAAGCAATAAGTGGCGGATTTTCACTATCTGGTAGCAATGGTGTCATGAGTTGCGAAGAAAGAACAGTGCGAAACAGACAAAAAATTCGTGAAAAGTATTTATAAAACATATATTTACTATTCTATGTTCAATTGTTTACACTCTTTTGCAAATATTAAAATAATTTCCCATTTTTGTTCTTCTTCTTCCCGTTAATTCACAATAATTGATAAAATCTCTCCAAAAATGGGATGCCATATTGCTAAATATAGGGTGCCCAATCTGGCAACATCATACTCGATTAAGACATGAACACAAGCACCAAACTTCATCGGGAACTAATAGTGCTTAAAAGTGCTTAGCTCCCCATACAAATTAAGCACTTATGGTGTAACGAAAACACGCCTAATATAACATTAATGTAGAAAATGTACTTCTATTTTTTATTTTTTTTATTTATTTTATTTATTTTATTTATTTTATTTTATTTATTTTATTTATTTTATTTATTTTATTTATTTTATTTATTTTATTTATTTTATTTATTTTATTTATTTTATTTATTTTATTTATTTTATTTATTTTATTTATTTTATTTATTTTATTTATTTTATTTATTTTATTTATTTTATTTATTTTATTTATTTTATTTATTTTATTTATTTTATTTATTTTATTTATTTTATTTATTTTATTTATTTTATTTATTTTATTTATTTTATTTATTTTATTTATTTTATTTATTTTATTTATTTTATTTATTTTATTTATTTTATTTATTTTATTTATTTTATTTATTTTATTTATTTTATTTATTTTATTTATTTTATTTATTTTATTTATTTTATTTATTTTATTTATTTTATTTATTTTATTTATTTTATTTATTTTATTTATTTTATTTATTTTATTTATTTTATTTATTTTATTTATTTTATTTATTTTATTTATTTTATTTATTTTATTTATTTTATTTATTTTATTTATTTTATTTATTTTATTTATTTTATTTATTTTATTTATTTTATTTATTTTATTTATTTTATTTATTTTATTTATTTTATTTATTTTATTTATTTTATTTATTTTATTTATTTTATTTATTTTATTTATTTTATTTATTTTATTTATTTTATTTATTTTATTTATTTTATTTATTTTATTTATTTTATTTATTTTATTTATTTTATTTATTTTATTTTGTTTTATTTATTTTATTTATTTTATTTATTTTATTTATTTTATTTATTTTATTTATTTTATTTATTTTATTTATTTTATTTATTTTATTTATTTTATTTATTTTATTTATTTTATTTATTTTATATATTTTATTTATTTTATTTATTTTATTTATTTTATTTATTTTATTTATTTTATTTATTTTATTTATTTTATTTATTTTATTTATTTTAGTTATTTTAGTTATTTTCTTTTATTCATATTATTTTTAAGCAAAGCTCCTTTGCTCGCCCACTTTCTCTCGATGGCTAAAAAGGTGAGCAGCTCATCTCTTAATGAAATGTATAAGGTTTAGTGAAATCTCACGATTTCCTTTTTTCTCTTTGGTTATCTCTCATTACGTTAGAAGCAATTCGCCAAGAACTAATATCTCTACTCGCATACAGTCCCTCAACATCTGATCGGTATTCTCTTCGGGATCTACAAGCACCACTTTAACTCCATCCAACGGCTAATTGCCATCTCTCAGTCAACAAGTGCTCCGAGCGGAACATTCTTCATAACCCCCCTTTTCATATACATTTTATTTATGTTATTTATTTTATTTCATTTCATTTTCATGAGCTAAGTTATTTTGCTTTTTATCTCCACATCTATGTATGTATGTATATGTTTGCTTCCAATTTCATTTGGTCTCTTTTTGTTTTAAATTTTTCTTTTTTGCTATTTTCTTTCTGCTTCTTCATCTTGTGATATGTATTTCAATTGCATTCTATGGGGCGATTCATAAGACTCAAAAGAGTCTCATGTTGAACTGGAGGGCAATCAATTTTCGATATATGAGTAGTCGTTTCGTACTCAATAGTCGTTAACAATTATGAGGTCTTAAAAGCTGTCCGTCTGTCCAGTGGCCAATGTCGTTTTTGTTTTGTTCGTTGAAGGTCGGTTGGTTTTTTTTTATCGCAAACGCCTTGTAAATGTAGCTCAGGTATTGTAGATTTAAGAATTTAATTTGTAATCTCTACGATGCGTTTTACACTACCTACGTTTGTAATCTAATGTTTTATCAGTTGACTTAATTTTATTTAGATTGGATTTTAAAATAGAAGTGACGGGCCTTATGGAGTGATATACTTACATACATGTGTATGTATGTATGTATGGTATATATGTATATTCTACTAGACACAACTAGATAGACCAATTTAAAAAACTAGAGAATTTAGCTACAAAATCGGAAGTTTAGAAAGAATCTTGCAAATAAGGGGAGAGGGAAGTGACAGCGTAGAAATAGAAAAACAGCTCGAAGGACCATCAAATAGGGAGACAGACAGAAAGACACATAGATTTATAAAAGGGAAATTAGCCGCAAGCAGACAGCTTTAAGAGGCAGTGAACTAACTACTTTGGCGAATCTATGCAAATATAGGTGAATGCAAACAAGTACAAACGGAAGTAGACTCTCACACTGAGAGGGAGAGAGAGAGAGGGAGAGTGAAAGGGAGAGAGAGAGGGAGAGTGAGTGTACAAGGCGAAAAGACGGCCGGACTCCCTAAAAAAATGAATGCACAATTTACAGACATCAAAACTGTCTTTATGAATCAAGAGATGGAGGATAGTACAAAATGCGGCGTTTTTGTATGACTTTTCTTTAAATATTTGAATTCTTTAAAGGAGTTCAAATATGAAATATTTCAAACTTACTGGAAATCACAAGCAATAAAGTGTTCTTTCTTTTAAACCTCATCTATTGAATGAGGTCAAACGTTTTTGTTCAATGGAATTTTCTCTATACTCCCTTCCAACCTTTTGAATGGCTTCAAACTTCCACAGGAAACTATTTGCTCAGATCAAACATTCTAGCAACCGCATGAAAATGACTCAATCCTGCTGGAAACTCATTTGGAATTTTCTTCAAACACCCTTCAAACCTTGTGAATAGCTTCAAACCAACACAGGATTCTATTCTATTGAGATGAAACATTCTTGTAAACACATTAACATGATTCATTTCTTCTTCGAACTTACTTGGAATTGTGTGCATATACTCTTCAAACTTCTCACATGCCTTCAAACTTCCTTGCAATCAATTTGAGGGGATTCAAACACCATTGAAACCGTTCGAAAGGATATCGAATTTCTTTGCTAACAGTTTAACTGCATTCAAATTTCCTTAAAATAATTTACAATATATTCAGATTTCCTTCAATCACCTGAAAGGGATTCAAACTTCCTTGCAACTATTTTGAAGGGATTTAAACTTGCTGGCAACCACTTTCAACCAATTTGAAAGCATTCACATAGTCTAGCAATCATTTAAGAGGGTTTCAAACTTCTCTGCAAACCTATAAAGGGATTAAAACTTACTTAAAATAATTGCCATGTTTTCAAATTTCCTTCCTACGATTTGAAAGTGATTCAAACTACCTTGCAACCATAAGGGAAGAGGATTCAGAACTTGCAACCGTGTTGGCTGGATCCAAACTTCTTTGCAATAATTCAAAACTTTCTAAAACAATTTAAACAATGATGAAATTTGCTTGCAACCATTTAGCAGGGCTTCAAACTCCCTTGCAACCAATTTGAAAGGATTCAAACTGCCTTGCAACCATTCGACAGGATCTTAAACTTCTGTCAAAACAATTTAAATGTATTCAAATTTGCTCAAAACAATTTACAATATATTCAATCTCCTTGAAAAGGGATTCAAACCACATTGCATTCATTTCGTAGCGATTCCAACTTCCCTTCAACCAATGTGAAGGAATTCAAACTTCTTCGCAACCATTCGAAAGGATTGCAAACTTGTGTGCAGACTGTTAAACAGATTCAAGCATTTAAATTTCCTCAAAACAATTTAGAATAAATTCAATCTCTTTGCAATCATTTGAAAGAGATTCAAACCACAGTGAAAGGATTCAAACTTGCTTGCAACCAATTTGAAGAGATTCAAACTTCCTTGCAACCATTCAAGGAAGTCTCAATTTTTTTGCAAATAATTTAATTGGATTCAAATTTTATCGGAACAATTTACTTCCAACCATTTGAAAGAGGTACAAACTTCCTTGCCACCATTAAAGAAGACGTTTCAGAACTTGCAACCGCTTTGGGTGGATCCAAACTTTCTTGCAATAATTCTCAGCTTCCCTAAACAATTTAAACAGTGATCAAACTTTCTTGCAGCCCTTTTTGAAAGGATTCAAACCGCAATGCAACAATTTTGAAGGGATTCAAACTACCTTGCAGCCACTCGAAAGGCTCTTGAACTTGCTTGATAACAGTTTAATTGGATTTAAAAGTCCCGAAAAACTATTTTCAGTATATTCAAACTCCTTGGAACCACCTGGAAGAGATTCAAACTTCCTTGAAACCATTCGAAACATTCTTAAACAGTGATCAAACTTCTTTGCAACCTCTTTACAGAGATTCAAACGTCCTTGCAAGCACTTTGAAGAGATTCAAACTTCTTTGCAACCATTTGCAAGAGATTCAAACTTCCTTGCAACCATTTTGAAGAGATTCAAACATCCTCGCAACCATTTTGAAGAGATTCAAACTTCCTCGCAACCATTTGAAACATTCATAAACAGTGATCAAACTTCCTTTCAACTCCTTAAGAGATTCAAACTTCCTTGAAACCATTCGAAACTTTCTTAAACAGTGATCACACTTCTTTGCAACCTCTTTACAGAGATTCAAACGTCCTTGCAACCACTTTGAAGAGATTCAAACTTCCTTGCAACCATTTTGAAGAGATGCAAACTTTCATGCAACCATTTTGAAGAGATTCAAACTTCCTCGCAACCATTTGAAACATTCTTAAACAGTGATCAAACTTACTTTCAACTCCTTAAGTAATTCAAACTTCCTTTAAACCATTCGAAACTTTCTTAAACTGTGATCATACTTCCTTACAACCTCTTTACAGAGATTCAAACGTCCTTGCAACCACTTTCAAGAGATTCAAACTTCCTTGCAACCATTTTGAAGAGATTCAAACTTCCTTGCAACAATTTTGAAGAGATTCAAACTTTCTTGCAACCATTTGAAAGAGATTCAAACTTCCTTGAAACCATTCGAAACATTCTTAAACAGTGATCAAACTTCTTTGCAAACCCTTTACAGAGATTCAAACGTTCTTGCAACCACTTTGAAGAGATACAAACTTCCTTGCAACAATTTTGAAAATATTCAAACTTTCTTGCAACCATTCGAAACTTTCTTAAACAGTGATCAAACTTCCTTGCAACCTCTTTAAAGGGATTCAAACTTCCTGGCAACTATTTTGAAAGGATTCAAACTTCCTTGCAACCATTCTAAATCAGTCTCAAAGATCTTTTCAAACAGATTAAATGAATTAAGCCGCTCTTAAAATAATTACAACATTCTCAAATTTATTATTAGAATTATCGTAGCGATACCAGCAGGATTGGCTTTACATCCACTCCCACATAGTCTTGTTTATCTATTCTATTCTTTTGTCTTAAAATTAAAATATTATCCTTCAAATAATTGTTTCATTAACCCCCCAATATGATAACCTAAATATGTAAATATTTTGATTTGAATAATTAAATGCAATTCAGTTGCGGTGCCTTTGTCCCATTGGCAATTCGGCAATTTGGCCAAAAACTAAGGACATTCACCCAAAATCCAAACAACCAACTAACCATTCCCAGCATAAGTCGACTTGGAAATTAAATAGTTTGTATCATTAAATCATTTCAATATGGTATGGCCACAAAATATGTAGAAGTTTTGTTGCTGCTGAACTCCTTTTGGGGATATTTAACATAAACTCTAGGAGACTGTAATTCAAAAGATATTTCAAATCTTAAAATATGCCCCCAATTCAATAGACCAATACTCCTGCAACTCGCTTCTTTTGTTCGTATATGTTTAAAGGTCCTATATATTAATATGATGATATATGTATGTATATGTATGTATGAGTATTTATCTACAAATACATTCAACAACATCAGTAGGGTTGCGTTCTGCTTAACATTGTTTTGATGCAAATACGTATAGAACATCCACGTGTGTGTGCCCCGTACTTATGTCTATAATCCTTGCCGGTTATGTTTCACTTAACTCGTCCTTTCTTCTAAGGACATATGTGCATAGCTTATGTACGAGGGGCAAACTTGACGAAAGTTATAAGAAACAAAAAAAAAGAATCACACCTCTTTATAACTTAGTCTACGGGCTTCAAACTATCTTCAAACTGACTTCAAACAGCATCAAACTTCCATCAAACCAAAGAACGGATTCATATCCACTATTGGAAAAGATGTAAAAATCCTTTAAACCACTTGCAAAGGCTTAAAACTTCTTTACAACCACTTGGGGAGGATTCAAACTTCAGAAAAGTTCATCGTTGATGACTTTTCGTACAGAAAAGTTCATCGTTGATGACTTTTCGTATAGAAAAGTTCATCGTTGATGACTTTTCGTATAGAAAAGTTCATCGTTGATGACTTTTCGTATAGAAAAGTTCATCGTTGATGACTTTTCGTATAGAAAAGTTCATCGTTGATGACTTTTCGTATAGAAAAGTTCATCGTTGATGACTTTTCGTATAGAAAAGTTCATCGTTGATGACTTTTCGTATAGAAAAGTTCATCGTTGATGACTTTTCGTATAGAAAAGTTAATCGTTGGTGACTTTTCTTATAGAAAAGTTATTGTTGGTGACTTTTCTTATAGAAAAGTTCATTGTTGATGACTTTTCCTATAGAAAAGTTCATCGTTGATGACTTTTCCTACAGAAAAGTTCATCTTTGCTGAATTTTCTTGTAGAAAAGTTCATCTTTGCTAAATTTTCTTCTAGAAAAGTTCATCATTGATTAATTTTCTTCTAGAAAAGTTCATTGTTGAAGAATTTTCTTCTAGAAAAGTTCATCGTTGATGACTTTTCGTATAGAAAAGTTCATCGTTGATGACTTTTCCTATAGAAAAGTTAATCGTTGGTGACTTTTCTTATAGAAAAGTTCATTGTTCATCGTTGATGACTTTTCCTATAGAAAAGTTCATCGTTGATGACTTTTCCTATAGAAAAGTTCATCGTTGATGACTTTTCCTATAGAAAAGTTCATCGTTGATGACTTTTCCTATAGAAAAGTTCATCGTTGATGATTTTTCCTATAGAAAAGTTCATCTTTGCTGAATTTTCTTCTAGAAAAATTCATTGTTGACGACTTTTCCTATAGAAAAGTTCATCGTTGATGACTTTTACTATAGAAAAGTTCATCGTTGATGACTTTTCCTGCAGAAACGTTCATAGTTGATGACTTTTCCTATAGAAAAGTTCATCGTTGATGACTTTTCCTTTTGAAAAGTTCATCGTTGATGACTTTTCCTATAGAAAAGTTCATCGTTGATGATTTTTCCTATTAATTTTCTTCTAGAAAAATTCATTGTTGATGAATTTTCTTCTAGAAAAGTTCATCGTTGATGACTTTTCCTATAGAAAAGTTCATCGTTGATGACATTTCCTATAGAAAAGTTCATCGTTGATGACATTTCCTATAGAAAAGTTCATTGTTCATGACTTTTACTATAGAAAAGTTCATCGTTGATGACTTTTCCTATAGAAAAGTTCATCGTTGATGATTTTTCCTATAGAAAGGTTCATTGTTGATGACTTTTCCTATAGAAAAGTTCATCGTTGATGACTTTTCCTATAGAAAAGTTCATCTTTGATGAATTCTCTTCTAGAAAAGTTCATTGTTGATGACCTTTCCTATAGAAAAGTGCATCGTTGATGACCTTTCCTATAGAAAAGTTCATCGTTGATGACTTTTCCTATAGAAAAGTTCATCGTTGATGACTTTTCCTATAGAAAAGTTCATCGTTGATGACTTTTCCTATAGAAAAGTTCATCGTTGATGACTTTTCCTATAGAAAAGTTCATCGTTGATGACTTTTCCTATAGAAAAGTTCATCGTTGATGACTTTTCCTATAGAAAAGTTCATCGTTGATGACTTTTCCTATAGAAAAGTTCATCGTTGATGACTTTTCCTATAGAAAAGTTCATCGTTGATGACTTTTCCTATAGAAAAGTTCATCGTTGATGACTTTTCCTATAGAAAAGTTCATCGTTGATGACTTTTCCTATAGAAAAGTTCATCGTTGATGACTTTTCCTATAGAAAAGTTCATCGTTGATGACTTTTACTATAGAAAAGTTCATCGTTGATGACTTTTACTATAGAAAAGTTCATCGTTGATGACTTTTCCTATAGAAAATTCATCGTTGATGACTTTTCCTATAGAAAATTTCATCGTTGATGACTTTTCCTATAGAAAATGTCATCGTTGATGACTTTTCCTATAGAAAAGTTCATCGTTGATGACTTTTCCTATAGAAAAGTTCATCGTTGATGACTTTTCCCTATAGAAAAGTTAATCTTTGATGACTTTTCCTATAGAAAAGTTCATCGTTGATGACTTTTCCTATAGAAAAGTTCATCGTTGATGACTTTTCCTATAGAAAAGTTCATCGTTGATGACTTTTCCTATAGAAAAGTTCATCGTTGATGACTTTTCCTATAGAAAAGTTCATCGTTGATGACTTTTCCTATAGAAAAGTTCATCGTTGATGACTTTTCCTATAGAAAAGTTCATCGTTGATTACTTTTCCTATAGAAAAGTTCATCGTTGATTACTTTTCCTATAGAAAAGTTCATCGTTGATGACTTTTCCTATAGAAAAGTTCATCGTTGATGACTTTTCCTATAGAAAAGTTCATCGTTGATGACTTTTCCTATAGAAAAGTTCATCGTTGATGACTTTTCCTATAGAAAAGTTCATTGTTGATGACTTTTCCTATAGAAAAGTTCATCGTTGATGACTTTTTCTATAGAAAAGTTCATCGTTGATTACTTTTCCTATAGAAAAGTTCATCGTTGATGACTTTTCCTATAGAAAAGTTCATCGTTGATGACTTTTCCTATAGAAAAGTTCATCGTTGATTACTTTTACTATAGAAAAGTTCATCGTTGATTACTTTTCCTATAGAAAAGTTCATCGTTGATGACTTTTCCTATAGAAAAGTTCATCGTTGATGACTTTTCGTATAGAAAAGTTCATCGTTCTTGACTTTTCTTCCAGAAAGGTCCTCGTTCTGGACTTTTCTTCCTGAAAGGTCCTCGTTCTGGACTTGCCTTCTACAAAAGTTCATAGTTCTGGACTTTTTTTCTAGAAAAGTTCATAGTTCTGGACTTTTCTTCTAGAAAAGTTCATTGTTCTGGACTTTTCTTCTAGAAAATTTCATCGTTGATAACATTTTCCTTAACCTTCTATCCTTCCCTCTTACTGTTGATTTAAAAATGCATATGGTCTTTGGAGTCAGCCGTAGTTAACACCCTTATTTCCATTATTCAAGAATGTAATGCATTTCTGTTTTGTTTTGTTTTGTTCTTCCTCCTTCCTTTGCAACCACTGGAGTTGTAATAGGTTTGGAGAAGAACTGAAACCATTTCATACAACATCTGCTTATGAATGACAACCTGCAACTCTAGAACTTCTGGGCGAGAGCAACAACTCGTAAATGTTTACTCTTAATATTCCAACCAGCCAGGAAAGGAATGCAAAAGGAATTGCATTTATTTTGTGTTCTTTTTTTTCATAAAAATTTATATTTTAAATATGATTGAAATCTGAAGACAATTTGAAATTTATTTAAATCCAATTCAAACAGATATATTTTTTTTTTGCTTATCAGTGATTTATGTGTTCCTTTCAAACCTTTTGTATGTAAATAAAAGCCCCTTTAGATTTATGCATTTGCCAGAGTTCTGTATTAGTTACTTCCTTTTCTTCCACTCTCTATCGCTCTTCAAAATTTACCTATCGTCTGGCATTGCGATATTGACCATCAACAAATATTCCCGCGAGCTTACCCCTTTTACTTTACCTTGATCCTACAGCACGTTCTGCTGGTGTTTTGTTGGCCACAGGATCTGATTTCAATGTCAATGTTATTGGATTTTTTCTACAACGAGTCGTCTGTGATTTATAGACCACCCCTTTCTGGCCACACATCGGCTGGTGATGTGTGGGTAGAGGAAACAACCTACAAAAAATACCTTTAACTGTTTTTAGTCTCTAAGGATTTTTCTTTTGCTTTAAGGGTTTACTTTTCATATTCACTTTACTTTTACATATATTTTATTCACGAAAAAGTGCTACAAAAAAAGCCAATATACAGCAGAGCAGAAGACAGCAAAACAAAGGAATTAGATTGGAGATTTTATCTTACAACATTCAGAGTTTGAATGTTATCTTTAGAGAAATGTTTTATCTTAACGTTTTACTCAAGGAAAATTTGGTTAAGTTTTCAGTGGCCTAGAATAAAGCACCTTTGTTCAAAACGAAAGGAATTTAATGGGGGGGAATAGATAATTTTCTTTGATAAAAGATTTATTTTGCTTTGCAAAAAATATATTTGAAATGGGGGATTTTTTTCTTTGCATTCACTTGAAAAGGAATCAAACTATCCTGCAACCACTTGAAAAGGAATAAACTCCCATACAAATTTTCATAAAGGAGTCAAACTTCTTTGCAACCGCTTTTAAATTTCTTTGTAACCACTTAGATAGGATACAAACTGTTCTACAACCACTGAAAAAGGATTAAAACTGTCTGGCAACCACTTCCATCTACTACAAAATGTATCAAACTTCCTTACAACTACTTGTAGAGGATTAAAACTTCCCCGCAAACATTTGAGAAGGATTCAAACTGTCTTGCAACCACTCGAAAATTTATCAAACTTCATTAGAACCAATCAGAATGGAGTCAAACTTCTTTGCAACCATTTGGATAGGATACAAACTTCCCCGCAACCATTTGAGAAGGATTCAAACTGTCTTGCAACCACTTACAACTACTTGAAAATATATCAAACTTCCTTACAACCACTTGGAGGGGATGAAAACTTCCCTGCTTTCACTTGAGAAGGATGAAAACTTCCCTGCTTTTACTTGAGAAGCATTCAAACTGTTTTGCAACCACTTGAAAATGAGTCAAACTTCATTACAACCAATCAGAATGTAGTCAAACTTCTTTGCAACCATTTGGATAGGATACAAACTTCCCCGCAACCATTTGAGAAGGATTTAAACTGTCTTGCAACCACTTGAAATTGAACCAAATTTCCTCACAACCATTCAGAAATGAGTCAAACTTCTTCGCAACCACTTGCAAATAATTCAAACTGTCTTGCAACCACTGGAAAAGGAACCAAACTACCCTACAACAACCATTCATAAAGGAGTCAAACTTCTTTGCAAATCACTTGGGAAAAATTTTAAATTTCTTACAACCACTAGGATTGAATACAAACTTCCCTGAAACCACTTGAGTAGGATTCAAACTGTCTTGCAACAGCTTGAAAATGTATCAAACTTCATTTCAACCAATCAGAATGGAGTCAAACTTCCTTGCAACCACTTGGAAAAGTTTATCCCCGACAACTTTAGCATACGAATAATTCTCTCCGAACTTCCTCTTTGTAGAAAAATTTCACTACAAGCAATTTTTCTATAGATAGTATTTATTCCGAACAACTTTTCGGTAGTAAAAAATAACTCCGAACATTGTTTCTGTGAAAAAGTTGTCTCGGAGAATCTTTTATGTTGCTGTAATAATTTTACAATAACTCCGAACAACGTTTCTCTAGGAAAAGTTGACTCCGAAAAATGACTCCGAACAACTTTTTTTATATACATAGTTGGCTGCGAACAACTTTCATAAGAAAAATTAGACATCGAACAACTTTTCTGTAGTTAAAATTAACTCCGAATAGTTTTTTCTTTGGAAAAAGTTTACTCCCAAAAGTTTCCTACATGAATAGTTCACTCCGAAGAACTTATATGTGCAATAGATATCTCCTACCAAAATTTGCTGTCGGAATAATTTACTCCGAACAACTTTAGCATTGGAAATGTTTACTCCGAACTACGTTTATATGGGAACAATTCTCTCTGAACAACTTTTAATTGGGAAACATTTACTCCGCACATCTTTTCAATGGGAAAAGTTCACTCCGAAAATAAAATTTCTTCACTCTGAACTAAATGTCGATGGGATGTGTTGAGCTCAAGCAACTTTTCTATAGGTTAAATTGACTCCGAATTATTTTGCTGTATGAAAAATGAACTAAATTTTACTACAAACTACATTTTTAAAGAAAAATTTACTCCGAATAACTCTTTCCTTTGGAAAAGTTTACTTCCGACAATTTTAGCATAGGAATAATTCACTCCGAACTTCCTCTTTGTAGAAAAATTTCACTACAAACAATTTTTCTATAGATAGTATTTATTCCGAACAACTTTTCGGTAGTAAAACATAACTCCGAACATTGTTTCTGTGAAAAAGTTGTCTCGGAGAATCTTTTATGTTGCTGTAATAACTTTACAATAACTCCGAACAACGTTTCTCTAGGAAAAGTTGACTCCGAAAATCTTTTCAATTCCGAGAAATTGACTCCGAACAACTTTTTTTATATACATAGTTGGCTGCGAACAACTTTCATTAGAAAAATTAGACTTCGAGCTACTTTTCTGTAGTTAAAATTAACTCCGAATAGTTTTTTCTTTGGAAAAGGTTTACTCCCAAAAGTTTCCTACATGAAAAGTTCACTCCGAAGAACTTATATGTGCAATAGTTATCTCCTACCAAAATTTGCTGTCGGAATAATTTACTCCGAACAAGTTGAGCACTGGAAAAGTTTACTCCGAACAAGTTCTACAGTGGAAAAGTTTACTCCGAACTACATCAATATAGGAAAAGTTCACTCTGAACTTTTTTATATGGGAAAAGTTCACCCTGAACAACTTTTACATGGGGAAAAATTTACACCGAACATCTTTTCCATGGGAATAGTTCACTCCGAAAAAAAATTTTCTTCGCTCTCAACTAACTTAAAATGGGATTTGTTGAGTTCATGCCACTTTTCTGCATGTAATGTCTACTCCGAATAGGATTTCCATAGAAAAAGTTTAGTCCCACAAGTTTTCTGCAGGAAGAGTTCACTCCGAAGAACGCATATGTGGAAAAGTTGTCTCCTAGCAAAGTTTTCTGTCGGAAAAATTCTCTCCGAAAACTTTTTCATTGGAAAAGTTTACTCCGAACTATTTTAATATGGAAAAAGTTCACTCCGAACAACTTTTTCATTGGAAAAAATTTACTCCGAATTACTTTTATATGGTAAAAGTTCACTCCGAACTATTTTTATATGGGAAAAAAGTACACCTAAATGTTTTTTTTTTCGGGGAAAAAGTTCACTCCGAAAATAAATTTGCAATCCAAACTAAATTGCAAATGGAAATGTTGTATCATAAATTTAATGTAAACAATCACAAATGTTTTTCCCTTCAGACTTTGCTTTGAGTGTCTTATTTGTGTCTATGATAGGATATCAAAGCACAGCCCAAACCCCACCGCCCTTCAATAATAACATGGCCATAACCATAAATGCCTTTTGAGAAAATTATTTATTTGCTCTTCTTGTAATTTGTCTTCCCATTATGTAGGCCTCCTAAATGTAGGCTACACATACACAACTCTCACATCCAAAAGCCTATAAGTCGACTTTGAAATGTTGTGAAAAATCTCAGTAAATCCCTTTAAATTGTGTTGAAACCCTAAACATTTTTTTGCTCGAAAAGATTTAAGTATTGGAAAGCATTAGTTTCGATTTTTGTGACGGGTCATTCGGTATGTGTGTGGTTAACCTCAGCATATGCTTTGACCTTAATAAACATGGACATGTCATGTCCCTGCCCGTGTTACCATGTCACTTTGCCTGCGTCTGCCCTTCTTTCCGTCCGTCCCTCCCCCCTTCCTTCAGTTTGTTCAAGTGTAATGATCCGTTTCGTAAAAGCCTTGCAACAAGTTTCTTCCACATGAAAATACTTTTAAAGCCATAAATTATAAATGATTTACTCGTTTTTTACGGAGAGGGCGAGGAGAGGGAGTGATATCCTTTTTTTTCTCCAAGAAAACTCAAAGTCAGAGTCCTTAATGTGGATATGATAAATTTGAGTTGCTGCTGCTGTTGCGTCGTGGAAAGGACCCAAAGGTAAAAACGATTCGCAAACATACACTGACAGTTATCAGAATTTTTCTCCCAAAAATATTTTCAGTTTATGTATTTGAGTGTCTGTCTGTTTGTCTGTCTGTGTGTTTGTTTGTTTATGTTTTATTGTACAATTCATGAGAGTATACGAGATAAATGTTAATGTGCTTGACACAAGTGTCCTTTTCATGGACAACACAAAAAGCAAACCGTTTTCATATATAGTCTTTGTTCGGCGTCTGTGTCTGTCTGCATTATTGGTTACACTCGAAGAAATTGTGCAGATAAAAATTAAACTTGTTATGCTTAGGGGATGTATCCCACTTCTTCCCTAGGAGGAACAAATTTGATATAGAAAAAGGTCCTAAAAAATTTTGTTTAGCTAAATTTTATCATAAAGAGCTTTTCTTCAACAAAAGTTGTCTCCGAACGAATGCTCGTATAGGAAATATCCTAACAATATTTCTAAATCTTTCACTCAAGCTTTCACTTCAAGCTTTCTTTTTAGACAAAGTTGACTCTGAACCTATTTTCGTTAATCGAAGGTTACTCCGAAAAACTTTTCTGCAGAAAATTTGTTTAGGAACAACTTTTTTTGAGAAAACTAAAACTTGATTCCA
Organism: Eudasyphora cyanicolor; assembly: GCA_963930755.1. Lineage (NCBI taxonomy): Eukaryota > Metazoa > Arthropoda > Insecta > Diptera > Muscidae > Eudasyphora > Eudasyphora cyanicolor. The sequence goes on along the minus strand of OZ005735.1, from coordinate 16,252,503 downwards.
AACAAATTGTTCACAGGCAAGGTTAACTCCGAATAACTTAAATCCATCCATAGAAAAAGTTTAATCCGAAAAACGTGTAGATAGAAGAAGATAACTCCGAACCGCTTTATAGGAAAAACATAAAATGTTTTCTCTAAGAAAAGATTCCGAACAAAATTTGTCCAAAATGTGTTTGTGTAAAGAAAAATTTAATTCCGAAAATTTTTTTCCATTAGACTTCATTTATTTCTAAAACTATATTTGGGAAATTTAGCAATGTGGCTCCGAATAATTTCTCTGTAAAAAAAGTTTACTCCCAAAAGATTTACGACAAGTGAACATAACTCCGAACAACTTTATAGGAAAAAAATTAAATATTTTCTCTAAGAATCGGTGACTCCGAACAACTTTTTTGTTTGAAAATTAACACCGAAAATCGTTTCTATGGCAGAAATGACTACGAACAACAGTTGTAGATACAATGTAGACTCCGAACAACTTTCTTTAGGAAAAGTTGAGTCCGAAAATTTTTTCTTTAGGAAATGATGACTTCGAAAACATTTTCTCTGGCCAAAGTTGGCTCCTAATAGCATTTAGGTAGAAAAAATTAACTACTAAGAGTTTTCCAGTAGGAAGAGAACAAATTAACTACTAACAGTTTTCCAGTAGGAAGAGTACTTTTTTTACATAGTAAAAATTTACTATGAACTATTTTTTTATAGGAAAAATTTATTCGGAAACGATCCCACAGTAATAAAGGTTGAATCCGAATAACTAGTTTATGCAAAAATCTTTCCTATAGGAAAGTTGACCCCGAAAAACGTATCTCTATTAAAAGTTGACTCCGAAAAAACTTGTTGTAAGAAATGTCGAATACAAAAAAAAATTCTAAAGGAAAAATTGACTCCGAAATCTTTTCAAATGCAAAAATTGACTCTGAAGTACTTTTCTGTACGAAAATGTGACTCCAAAAAACGTTTCAAATGAAAAAACGTTTCAGTACGAAAGGTTGACTCTTAACTACTTTTGAATAATTGACTCCGAACAACTTTGTTTGATAAAAATATAGAATATATATAAATATAGAATATAGAAAAAATTCAGTCGGAACCAATTTACAGTAATTAAAGTTGACTCCGAATAACTTTTTCTGGGAAAGTTGTATTCGCACATATTTTCTATAGGAAAATTGACTCCGAAAAACTAACATATAGGAAAAAGTGACGGCGAAAAACATTTCCATTGCAAAAGTTGACTCCGATAAACTTTTCTATAGAAAACCTTGACTCCCAAAAATTGTTCTATATGAAAAATTTTCTCCGAAAAACTTTGTATGAAAAGTTGGCTCCGAAAAAAACATTAATGTAGCAAATATGGATTGCGAACAAGTTTTCTAAAGGATAAAATGAGGCTCCGAAAAACGTTTCAAATGAATTAGATGACACCGAACAGAAACTATTTGTTGTAGAAAAACTTGACTTCGAACAACATTTTTATGGGAAAAATTGTGTCGGAACGTTAGATATAAAGACAAACTTAAATCCGAATCTTTTTCAGTATATAAAATTGACCCCCATCAACTTTTTGCGTGGTATACGATAGTAGTCTTTGAACGTCTTTTCGTCTTAGAAAATATGCCTCCAAAAAAAATTTTATAACGGAATAGTCGGCTCCGAAAAACTTTATTATAGGAAAAAATGACTCCGAAAAACTTTTCTACAGGAAAGATGCTCTGAACTAGTTTTTCTCTACGAAAATTTGACTGCGAAAAGCATTTCGAAAGGATAAAATAAAAAGTTTTTCAGTAGAAAAAGTTGACTCGACTAATTTTTTTCATAGAAAACTTGGCTCCAAACAACATTGTGTAGGAAAGAAAAATTTACTTGGAACGGTAGATATAGAGAAAAAGTTTTTTTTTTCAGTAGGAATAATTCACTCCGAAAATTGTATGGGAAGTTATTTTCTAAATTTTTGGGGAAATTTAATGTTGATTAGGCAAAACTTTTCTATATGAAAGTTGACTCCGAACACTTTGTTGTGGGAATAGTTCACTCCTAAATAGGAAAATTTTACTTCGCAAAATAGGAAAGTTTACTCCAAAAAACTTTTTTTTATAGGAAAAATATACTCAAATTTCAATATTTCAACAAAACAAATTTTCTATATGAAATTGTGACTTTGAAAAACGTTTCAAAGGATAAAATGACTCCGAACATTTTTTCAAGAGGAAAAGTTGACTACAAACCAATTTTTTATAGGAAAGTTGACTCCGACACAATTTATTGTGGGAATAGTTGACTCCGAAAAATAGGAAAGTTTATTTCGAAAAACTTTATAATGGCAAACATTTACTCCGAACATCTTTTCTATACGAAAATGCGACTCCGAAAAACGTTTCAAAGGATAAGATGAATTTGAACAAATTTTCAATAGGAAAAATTGTCCCCGAAAAACTTTTCTAGCAGAATAGATGACTCCGAAAAACTTTTATACTGGAATAGTTGACTCCGAAAAACTTTTCTATAGCAAAGTTGACTCCGAAAAACTTTTCTATAGCAAAGTTGACCCCGAAAACTTTTCTATAAAAAGTCTGACTCCGAAAAACTTTTCTGTAAAAAGTGTGAGTCCGAAAAACTTTTCTGTAAAAAGTGTGAGTCCGAAAAACTTTTCTATAGAAAATGTTGACTCCGACAAACTTTCCTACAGGAAAAATTTGATACGAACAACTTTTCTATAGAAAAAAAATTGCTCCAAACAACTTTACAGTTAACTCCGAACAACTCAATGTGGAGAATACTTTCGACCACACTTTTTTCTCTCAGTTCAAAAAACAATAGCTACAATTTTTCGTAAAAACTTTTCTGTAGCAAAGTTGACTCCGAAAAACTTTTCTGTAAAAAGTGTGAGTTCGAAAAACTTTTCTGTAAAAAGTGTGAGTCCGAAATACTTTTCTATAGAAAATGTTGACTCCGAAAAACTTTTCTATAAAAAATGTTCACTCCGCAAAACTTTTCTATAGAAAATGTTGACTCCGAAAAACTTTCCTACAGGAAAAATTTGACACGAACAACTTTTCTATAGAAAAAATTTGCTCCAAACAACTTTTCAGTTAACTCCGAACAACTCAATGCAGAGAATACTGTCGACCACACTTTTTTCTCTCAGTGTACGGTAAACTAAGCAAACAATAAAATAACTTTGAAGCTGCAGCATTAAAACAATAGCTACAATTTTTCGTAAATTTTCAACGTGTTAGTAAATTACGCTGGGAAAGAAAAGTTTTTCACACAACCGAAAGGAGAAAATTGTCGTTGTCTTTGCCTTTGTCGTGTTATACAATGTTTGGAATGTGGAACTGAATTCTAGAGATCATTGAACTGCAGTTGCAGCTGTCCAAAAACGAACAATGTAAATGTATTTTCTTTCTCCCCAGGAACAAGGAACAAAATTTGCCACAACTACGATGTAGTATGTACCTCCCCTCCCCACCGGAAAAAGGGACAATTACACTAAAAAACTTTTGAAAGGAAACAAATTTTAACTTTCACACCATGTCTTTCATTTCCATTCCATGGCATTGCTTAAAATGATAAGTTTTTTTTTTGCGTAAAAGCCAAAAAAAATTGAGGGCCAAAAGTTGAGTTATTTTTAAAGGACGTGTTGGGAATTTTTAATTTCTTTTCACTGTAGTTTAATTGTGGTGATGATTTTAGCCGAAATTAATGCAGTGAATTTATTGTTCGGACGTTTTAAAATAATTCGGGGAAACAAACTTAGTTTATTTTACCCCAAAAAAAAGTTACATATGAATTGAACTTTTGACATAATAATTGCAAAGTTCTTTGCCAGAAGTGGTTAGCAAAATTATTTGGAATTTTTTGTTTGCAGTTTGTTTTTCCTTTTAAATCAAATTTTCCCTAAAGTCTACTTTTGTTTTTATTTAACGAAGAACTCTCTCCCCCAAAGGAGCTATTCTGCTTAGTATGTTTTTAGGATTACTTTGAATCATTCTCTAGAGTCTACTTTTAGGCATTAACACAAATTGCTGCAAGTGTGCTGTGTGTCATAATGAAATTTTTTGGGAATGCTGAACTGACCTTTTGGCCTTTCCACAAAAACAAAATAAAACTAATAAATGTGTAATGCAAGTATAGCATACTTTTGGGCTGGACAAATACTAGTACTGTTGTTATATGTATATTAATCATTTTTTTCTGGTATAGTTTTAGGCTTTGTTTTTGGGGTATAGCTTTTGGAGTACTCAAATGCTTTTAATTATATTTATTATAGCATACTTCAGGGATTGGTGAAAATCTATACTACATTTTTTATGTCAATAATTCTATTTTCAGAAAGATTTTTCATCCTTAATAACATTTCACTTTAAATGAAACAAAAAATAAACATTCAAAATGAATAGCATAGTTTTAGATTTTGTCGTTCATATTACATATGACTATTTAGAAACTTTATTTCCCCAAAGCACTGCGCAATCACTGCACTGTTATAATGCATTTATTTGAAATCCTCAAACTAAAAATATTTGTTTTTAAAAATCCTCGATTTTTATTGTACAAAAAGTTTACAGCGAAAAAATTATAGTTCTGCTCTATTGTCGCTCTCTCCTGAAGTGAATTAAAAAATTCTGCGTGTTAACTAAAAAATTGTTTTCTCGGGTTCGCCAGGGACAAAACACCCAATAAAACTTTTTTAATGGAAATTCCGATGAGAAAGTTTAATTCTAGCAACAGAGCGGAAAAAATGAGAAATTCATCCTGGTCTTGTTTTCGTGATATTAACTTTGTTACCACACGCCCGTCAGCGAAAATAGCTGTGATATTTTTCCCCATTTAGTTCATGTTATCCTTTTTTCTATGTAAAAACCCTCCCCCGACTTTTGTTACTCACAAAAGTGTCCCTATTGTTGTCCGTTTGGAGTTTTATTACATGTTTAGAACTTTGTTGTTGTCCAGTCCCCTCCCACCCCGGCCCCAGAACATGAAGTGCTCAAAGAGATAGTGAGTGGGATTTTTTTATCTGCCCCGTTTTTTCCCTGCAGCTATAGACAGTTAAATGGCGGATGTGTGTGACCTTTGATGGTGTAAATACAATTTATTTATAGCTTTACATTTTTTTAGGATTCCTGTTGATTTAAATTAATTAATCCAAGTACATTAAGTAATGATATTTAAAATTTAATCATTATTCCCTTAACATAGTCGTATATTAATTTTAAATTTATTTTCTTTATCTCTTTGCAGGTAATTTTTCTTATATTTTAAAAAAATAATCCCATTTTACACAAGTGAATATATATCTTAAATCTAGATAGGGGTAAGTGTCTAAAATATTTTGAAAATATTCAATTTGCTATCAATTACAGAGCTAGAGCTACTACTTTGAGTTGCTATAAAAATTATAGCAAGTGTCTGAAGTTGGAAATTCTAAAGAGTTTTAAACCGGAAAATGCATAGCATATATCCCTTGTTAGTTTGCAAAAAAAGTATAAATTATCTGAGTTATTTTAACTCAGATTACAGGAATTTTTCTTTCGAAAAAAAAAAGAATTTTAAATTTTACTATAATTTGTCCATAACTCATAAAATATTGATGCATAATTTTTTTCCAAAGCCTATTTTTATGTTGTTTATTTAAATGGAATCAGATCTTATACTAGGTTTTCAGCTAATGCAATCCGTTTGAGTTGCTATAAAAATTATAGCAAGTGTCTGAAGTTCCAAATTCTAAAGAGTTTTTCCCAGAATACGATAAAAATACCTCCATCCTGTTGATTTTGAAAAAAATATAGGTTATACGACTTGTTTTAGCAAAGATTGCAGGACATTTTCTTTGGCATCAATATAATATTTACGTTTATCATAATTTGCCCATAACTCACAAGATATTGGCGAATAATTTTTTTTTTCAAAGCCTTTTTTTGTATTGCTTATTTGTTTGGAATCTGATTTTCGATTAGGTTTTCAGCTTATGCCATGCATATGAGTTGCTATAAAAATTATAGCAAGTTTCTGAAGTACAAAATTCTAAAGAGTTATGGCCGTAATACTGTTAAAATACCTCACTTCTATTTATTTGTAAAAAAAAAATATAGGTTATACGACTTGTTTTAGCAAAGACTGCAGGACATTTTCTTTGGCATCAAGATAATATTAACGTTTACCATAATTTGCGCATAACTCACAAGATATTGGCGAATAATTTTTTTGAAAGCCTTTTTTTGTATTGCTTATTTGTTTGGAATCTGATTTTCGATCAGGTTTTCAGCTTATGCCATGCATATGAGTTGCTATAAAAATTATAGCAAGTTTCTGAAGTTCCAAATTCTAAAGAGTTTTGGCCGTAATACTGTTAAAATACCTCACATCTATTTATTTGTAAAAAAAAATATAGGTTATACGACTTGTTTTAGCAAAGATTGCAGGACATTTTCTTTGGCATCAATATAATATTTACGTTTATCATAATTTGCCCATAACTCACAAGATATTGGCGAATAATTTTTTTTTCCAAAGCCTTTTTTTGTATTGCTTATTTGTTTGGAATCTGATTTTCGATTAGGTTTTCAGCTAATGCCATGCATTTGAGTTGCTATAAAAATTATAGCAAGTGTCTGAAGTTCAAAATTCTATAAAATTTTGACAAGAATACGGTAAAAATACCTGCCTCCTACTGATTTTGAAAGAAGTATAGGTTATACGACTTGTTTTAGCAAAGATTGCAAAGAAATTTTCTTTGGAATTGGGAGAATTTTCACATTTACCATAATTTGCCCATAACTCACAAAATATTGGCGAATAATTTTTTTCAAAGCCTGTTATTTGATTGTTAATTTGTGTCGAATCAGATTTTTGATCAAGTTTGTAACTAATATTGTCCGTTTAAGTTGCTATAAAAATTATAGCAAGTGTCTAAAGATTAAAATTCTATAGAGTTTTGGCCAGAATACTGTAAAAATACCTCCTTCCTATTGATTTGTAAACAAATATAGGTTATACGACTTGTTTTATAGATATTTTGCAGGAAATTTTTTTGAAAGTAAGAGAATTTTTCATTTTAACCATAATTTGCCGATAAATCACAAAATATGGGCGTTATTTTCTTTGTGGATCTATTTTTTGTAATTATTAATATGTGTGGAATCAGATTTTATATCAAATTTGCAACTAATTTTGTGTGTTTGAGTTGCTATAAAAATTATAGCAAGTGTCTGAAGTTAAAATGTCTAAAAAGTTTTAAACGGGAAAGAGAATAACATATCTCTCTTATTGGTTTGCAGACATGTATAGCTTATATGAGTTGTTTTTGCTCAAATTACAAGAAATTTTCTTTGGAATTAAGAAAATTTTCAATTTTACTATAATTTACCCATAACTCACAAAGTATTGGGGAATAATTTTTTTCTAAGCCTGTTTTTATATTGTTAATTTGTGCGGAATCATATTTTATATTAAGTTTTCCGCTAAAGCCACCACATTGAGTTGCTATAAAAATTATAGCAAGTGTCTGAAGTTCAGAATTCCAAAAAGTTTTTACCCGAATACTATAAAAATACATCCCTCCTATTGATCTGTAAAAAAATGTAGGTTATACGACTTGTTTTGGCATATATTGCAGGGAATTTTCTTTGAAAATAAAAAAATTTTCATTTCTGACATAATTTGTCCATAAATCACAAAATATTTTTTTTTGTGGATCTATTTTATAAATTGTTAATATGTGTGGAATCAGATTTTATATCGAATTTGCAACTAATATTGTCCGTTTTAGTTGCTATAAAAATTATAGCAAGTATCTGAAGTTCATAATTCGAAAACATTTTAAAGGGGAAAGTAAATAACGTGTCTCTCTTATTGATTTACAAACATGTATAGCTTATCTGAGTTGCTTTAGCTCAGATCACAGGAAATTTTCTTTACAATTAGGATAATTTTCAATTTTACTATAATTTACCTATCACTCACAAAATATTGGCGAATAATTTTTTTGTAATCCTGTTTTTAAATTGTTACTTTGTGCGGAATCAGATTTTATATGAGGTTTTTAGCTTATACAAACCCTTTGAGGTGTTATAAAAATTATAGGAAGTGCCAGAAATTGAAATTCTAAAGAGTTTTGAACATTAATTTTAAAAATACCTCCCACCTATTGATTCGTAAAAAAATAGGTTATACGGTTGTTTTAACATATATTTGCAAGAAATTTTCTTTGGATTAGGAAAATGTTCAATTTTTCTATAATTTACCTAAATAAATATTGGGACATAATTTTTTTCTAAGCCTATTTTTATATTGTTAATTTGTGCGGAATGATATTTTATATTAAGTTTTCCGCTAAAGCCATCACATTGAGTTGCTATAAAAATTATAGCAAGTATCTACAGTTCATAATTATAAAGAATTTTAAATTAGGAATTAAAACTAAGTCTCTGTAATTGATTTATAAAAATTGTTAACCACTCTGAGATTTTTTTGGCAGCTATAAATGCATAATTTCTCTTGATATAAGAGTTAATTTATTTTAGTAATAAAATGATGACACATATGAAGAAAATTCGCTTTCCGCGTTTTTTAATGTTCTCGAGCTTTATTAAATTAGATTTTCCATCAATTGCAAATGTTATTCCATTAATTTTAGTTGCTATAAAAATTATAGCAAGTATTTAAAGTTCATAATTAAAAAGAATTTTAAATGGGAAAATCGAAAATAGGACTCTCGTCTTGATTTACAATAAAAACAAACGGAAAAATTTGCTAGATTGAGTGATAAAATGCATCCAAGTAAATAATTTTGCGCCTAAAAGTATAGCAGAACTGGGTAAAGTTTATTGCGAAAATAATTAAGTCATAAAATAAAACTAATGGACCGTGGGACAGAATAAATATTGGTATTCTCAATTGGCTATACATATGTTTGAGTTGACCAATGGAAATGTTCTAAATTCCTAAATGTATACTTTACCATTTGATTTTATTAAATAACAGCCTAAAAGTATAAATTATAGATTTGAGTTGACTAATGGAAATGACCTAAATTCCTAAATGTATACTTTTGATTTTGTTATATAACTGCCTAAATGTATAAATTAATACAAAAATAACGGCTTTTCCATTAAGAGTGATATGATTTCTTTGAAAAAAAACACACTTATTGATAAGGAAATTCAAAAGTTTTTTTATTTAATGTGAAGTACAATCGATACAATTAAGTTCTAAATAAAACTCAATTCAAATGGCCATGAACCAAATGGCGATGAACCCAATTTTTGGAGCACTTTTTGCACTAAATCAAGTCGTACTCGTATTTCATGAATGGCACGTTCAATATTGACTTGTAATGCTTGAAGAGAGTCTGGTTTATTTCGAAAGACCAATGACTTCAAATAACCCCACAAGAAGTAGTCTAATGGTGTTAAATCACAACTTCTTGGAGGCCATTCAATATCACAATTTCTTGAAATAATCGAATCTCCAAACTTTTACGACGCAACAATTCAATTGTTTCATTTGCTGTGTGGCACGTGGCCACAATTGGTCAATGGCAAAAAGATAGCTCTTAACCAGAGCTAAAATATTGCTCATGGGTATCAAGTTCGTAGCTCGACAGGAAATTGTTTTTTTTTGGATTTTAAAAAAAATGGACTTGGCATCATTTTCAAATGTGAACGGAAAGTTTATTTTTGCCTTAGCTCCTTAACGGTACGTCGGATCGGGAATCGGTTAATGGCAAAAAGATAGCTCTTAACGAGAGCTAAAATATTGCTCATGGGTGTTAAGGTCGTAGGTCGACTGGAAAGTGTTTTTTTTTTATTTTAGAAAAAATAGACTTAGCGCACGAAAAGTTGCAATTGTAGAACGATTATTTTGATAATAAAACTGAATAATTTGTAAACGTTGTTCTTGTCAACACTACTGAATGCAATGAAAAACAAATGACAGATCATGACATATTACAAATGGCCGAAACGTTACTTCCAAATGTTATCATCCCTATTGGAACACCCGTTATGTTACTTTTTTATATTCTAAAATAAAAAAAATACCAGTAAGGAAAGGCTAAAGTCGGGCGGGGCCGACTATATAATACCCTACACCACTCTCGTAATATTGAATAACTCTGATATATAAATTTTGTAATTCATGTATAAATTGTTTACATAAATTTACTTTTGGGACATTTTATAATTAAATAATACCCTGTACCACAGGGTGGTGTAGGGTATAAAAACGATTGGATCTAAAGAGGCAAATCGGATGAAACATATACAGGGTTGCCCATATTCGACGGACCCATGTTTTTTTGGGCCCATTCCAATCGACGAGGCTTGTCCGCAGGCAACAATCTTTGCGTCAATAGAATTTTGTACGGGAACAAATGCAAATCAACGCGAATAATCCGTTGTAAAGTGGACCGAGCCATGCCCAACTGCTGAGAACGGCGTTTTTGGGATGTTCTTGGGGACCTCTCAACACTGGCTTGTACGGCAGCGATATTCTCGGCCGATCGCCTTGGTCGACTTTTATTTGGCCTGTTCGGATTAGAAAGAGCCTCACCAGTCGAATATTTTTCGTATAAACGCTTAATGGTGTTCTTAGAAGGCGCACTTCTCACATTTTTTAATATTTTAAAAGCACGTTGAGTTTTCACAATTGACTTCTTCTGTTGAATGTAAATTTCAACTATTTCGCGTGGCGTGTATTGTTCCATGGTAAAAATCTGCTTGGACTGACGCTTCAAACGCGGTATGTCATTAAGCGATCTGACATCTCTGTCAAAAGTTATGGCGTTGCCAGATGGGTCCGTCGAATATGGGAGACCCTGTATATGGGAGCTATAGCTAAATCTTTACCGATTTTCTTCAAGTTCGGTAGTGTTGGTTCATGGATCAAGAAACTCTACCATTCTAAATTTCAAAATGATTGGATGTAAAATACAGCTTCTGCAGGACTAAAGAGCGAAATCGGACGAAACATATATATGGGAGCTATAGCTAAATCTTAACCGGTTTTCTTCAAATTCAGTAGTGTTGGTTCATGGATCAAGAAATTCTGCCATTCTAAATTTCAAAATGATTGGATGTAAAATACAGCTTCTATAGAACTAAAGGGCCAAATCGGACGAAACATATATATGGGAGCTATAGCTAAATCTTAACCGATTTTCCTCAAATTCGGTAGTGTTGGTTCGTGGATCAAGAAACTCTACCATTCTAAATTTCAAAATGATTGGATGTAAAATACAGCTTCTGCAGGACTAAAGGGCCAAATCGGACGAAAGATATATATGGGAGCTATATCTAAATCTGAACCGATTTCAACCAAATTCAATAGGGATCTTTACAGCTGCGAAATACTCTGCAACTGCAAAATTTCAGAACGATCGGAGTGAAATTGCGCCCTGTAGTCGACGAACAACTTTACATGGACAGACGGACAGTCATGGTTAAATCGACTCAGCTAGTGATTCTGAGTCGATCGGTATACTTTAAGGTGGGTCTAGCTGTGTTATTTTCAGGCGTTACAAACATCTGCCGTGAAACAAACTTATAATACCCTGTACCACAGTGTGGTGTAGGGTATAATAACCAAAAATAAAGTAAATTAGAAAAAAATAATTATTTTTTTTAACTTATTTTATTTTTTTCTATTACATAGTATTTTTTTATTTTAATTTTACTCTTTTATTTATGAATATCAAAATTATTTTTACGTTAATTGTAACTGTATTTATTTATAGTTTTAGGCTGCTATTTAATAAACTCAAAATTTAAAGCATATCGTTAGGCGTTTAGGAAATTCCCATTAGTCAGCTCACACCTATCTAAATGTTCATTCTCTCTCTCTCTCTACGTCCATTCAATTTCTTTTATGACTAATGGCTTCTGATTAAATTTCGCACTATTTCTTAATTATTCATGTATTATTATTCTATTATTTTTTTTTTGCCTTTTTCTCAATCAATTATATTATCACTTATTTAATTAATACTCACCACTTTCAAATTATATTTTATAACATCATAATTATTTTTTTTTTTTTGCCTCAAACATTTCCTCGTGTAGTAGCCAACCGCAACACAATTAATAGTTATATACTCGTACTTGCTCTGGCATATAATATACTCGTATGTGCATATACATATATATATAATTTCTATAATAATTTATAAATTCATACATTGTACAATGATAATAATTAAAATCATCATCGTTTGCTTGGTAATCATGGTCATTTGATGCGCCCACATCATTTGGCATAATGCCCAAAAATTGTGGCGAAAAAAATTTTCTGACAAAGAATTGTTATGAAAAATAGCGAAATAAAAAAAAAACATGCATAGATTTTTTCGTCTGAATATTAAAAATAAATATTGTGGATTTAATGTACATCTAGATTTTTTATTTATATTTTTTCGGAAATATTTTATTTGAGTTAATTGACAGTTAAAAAAAATATAGGTTTTTTTGTAATTTTTTTTTTTATAAAAAAATATTCTTAATTTTTATATATCTAACTTGTAATCATTCTTATTCATCTCTGTTTTTTTTTGTTTCACTTTGAAAATCCAATCTAGAGATAAAAAAGGAAATTCCTAACACGTATTGTCTGTATATATATTTCCCTAAGTCAATCTCCCCAAGAATATGAAAACATTTATGCAATATTATTCTTTTTGTTTTGTTTTGTTTTTTTTTATGCGAGATTATCCAAACAGGGAATATACAACAGCAACCCGAGGCATGTTGCATTTATGCATAGTTATCGTCCTCATCGTCCTCGTCGTCGTTGGCAGCCTCCGACAGTAGTAGTCAGCAAACTCGTGCCATGCGTGTCAAGAAAAATATCAAAAAGCTCTAACCTTTCATGCATTTCAAAATATTGCTACTGCACATAGTTTGTTGAAGAATATTTGATTAATGTGCTTGACATGACAACACCAGGATGCAATGCTGCTGCAGTATAAAGAAGATACACGCCCAAAGTCCTTTGTTGTCTGTTGGACCAGACCAAGCTATTGGGTGATAGATATGTATACTGCACAAGAAACAAATTAGAAACAAAAGGCAAAAGACCGAAGAGAGGAGGAAAATGAAATGCATACTTAGCATAGACTTAAAGTGCAAACAATTTACGCTTGTTGCAAATAATGCAAATATCAACTAAAATCATCCCCTAAGAGTAAACTAGGTTTCGCCTTAGCTTCTTAAAGTAGGCAATGATTTATGTGGCTTTTTTTAACAAGAACATTTTTCCTCAAGTTATTCCCTGAAAAGTGTCAAAGAACTTTGCCGCATTAACTATTATATAAAAAGAAAATTGTCAAGCAGAGCTTAAGGACAGGCATTAATAATTTCACCTTTACCATAATTTGTCGATGACTCATAAAATATGGACAAATAAAGTTCTCTCTGCCTGTTTTTTATGTTGTTAGTTTGTGTAAAATCTTATTTTATATCAAGTATGCAGCTAATGCCATTGATTTGAGTTGCTATAAAAATTATAGCAAGTAGCTGAACTTCATAATTCTACGGATCTACTTAAATGGGAATCTGCAAAATAACTCTCCCTTATACTGATTTGCAAAAATGCACAGCTTCTTCGAGTTGTTTTAACTTAGATTAGTGAAAATTTCCTTTGGAATTAAGATAATTTTAACTTTTACCATAATTGCCAAAATCTCACAAAATATGTGTGAATAGCTATTTGTCTGCCTGTTTTTTAAATTTTTAATTTAAGTAGAATCTGATTTTATATCAGTTTTTCAGATATTGCCGCCCATTTGATTTGCTATAAAAATTATAGCAAATACCTGAAGTTAATAAATCTTAAGATTTTTAAATGGCATACTACCAAGCACATCTCTCTGCTATTGATTTGCAAAAATTGCAGCTTCTTCGATTGGTATTATAATAGATTGCAGGAAAAGTTCCTTTTGAAATTAAGGGGAATTTCACTTTTACTATAATTTGTCCAAAAATTCTAAAATATGGGCGAATATATTTTACAGTGATTGTTTTTTATTTTATTAATTTATTTAGAATTTAATTTTATAACAGTTTTGCGTATATTGTCGCCCATTTGAGTTGCTATAAAAATTATAGCAAGTATCTGAAGTTCATATTTCTAAAGAGTTTTAAATGGGAAATTGCCAGAACCTCTCTTTTACTGATTTGTAAAAAATATTAGCTTCTTCGAATGGTTTTAACTTGTATTGCAGGAAATGTTTCCTTTCGAATTAAGTAAACTTTCACTTTTAACATAATTTGCCAAAAACTCACAAAATATGGGTGAACAGTTTTTTGTCTGTCTGTTTTTTAAATTTTTAATTTAAGTAGAATCTGATTTTATATCAGTTTTGCAGCCCATTTGAGTTGCTATAAAAATTATAGCAAGTACCTGAAGTTAATAAATCTTAAGATTTTTAAATGGCATACTACCAAGCACATCTCTCTGCTATTGATTTGCAAAAATTGCAGCTTCTTCGATTGGTATTATTATAGATCGCAGGAAAAGTTCCTTTTGAAATTAAGGGGAATTTCACTTTTACTATAATTTGTCTAAAAATTCTAAAATATGGGCGAATATATTTTACAGTGATTGTTTTTTATTTTATTAATTTATTTAGAATTTAATTTTATAACAGTTTTGCAGATATTGTCGCCCATTTGAGTTGCTATAAAAATTATAGCAAGTATCTAAAGTTCATATTTTTAAAGAGTTTTAAACTAGAAAATATAAAATATATATTTCTTAGTGATTAGAGGAAATCAACAGCTTCTTAGAGTTGCTTCAACATAGATTGCAGTGAAAATTTCGTAAGAATTAGGAAATTTTTCGCTTTTACCATAATTTCCCCAAAACTCACAAATTATGGGTGCAAACATTTTGCTGGGACCGTTTTTTGTGTTGTTAATTTATTTGGAATCTGATTTTATATCAGGATTGCCGCGTATGCCGCCCATTTCAGTTGCTATAAAAATTATAGCAAGTATCTGATGTTAATAAATCCAAAGATTTTTAAATGGGACATTGCAAATCACATCTTTCTTATTAATTTGCAAAAAAAAATCAGAAATTCACTTTTACCATAATTTGTCTATAAAATGTGGGCATATCTATTTTACTCTGATTGTTTTTTATGTTATTAATTTATATGGAATCTCATTTTATATCAGTTTTGCGGATATTGCCGTCCATTTTAGTTGCTATAAAAATTATAGCAAATAGCTGAAGTTCATAATTTCGCAAATTTTTCAATTGGAAATTGAAAAGCTCATCTCTATTACTGATTTGCAAAAATGTACAGCTTCATAGAGGTGTTTTGGCATAAATTGCTGTAAATTTTCTTTGGTATTAAAGCAATTTTCACGTTTACCATAATTTGCCGAAAACTCACAAAATCTGGGCGAATAATTTTTCCTGTGCCTGTTTTTTTATATTGTTAATTTGTGTGAAATCCGATTTTATATCAGGTTTGCAGAATTTAATGTCCATTTGAGTTGCTATAAAAATTATGGCAAGTGTCTGAATTTAATTAATCTAAATATTTTTAAATGGGAAATTGCAAAGCACATCTCTCTTATTGATTTGCAAAAAAATACAGTTTCCCAGAGTTGTTTTAACTTAGATTGGAGGAAAATTTCCCTTTGATATTAAGGGGAATTTCACTTTTGCCATAATATGTCAATAACATATAAAATATGGGCATATATATTTTACTGTGATTGTTTTTTATGTTATTAATTTATGTGGAATCTGATTTTTTATATTGTTAATTTGTGTGAAATCAGATTTTATATCAGGTTTGCAGAATTTAATGTCCATTTGAGTTGCTATAAAAATTATAGCAAGTGTCTGAATTTAATTAATCTAAATATTTTTAAATGGAATATTGCATAGCACATCTCTCTTATTGATTTGCAAAAAAATACAGCTTCCCAGAGTTGTTTTAACTTAGACTGGAGGAAAATTTCCCTTTGATATTAAGGGGAATTTCATTTTTACCATAATATGTCAATAGCATATATAATATGGGCATATATATTTTACTGTGATTGTTTTTTATGTTATTAATTTATGTGAAATCTGATTTTACATCAGTTTTGCAGATATTGCCGCCCATTTGAGTTGCTATAAAAATTATAGCAAGTATCTAAAGTTCATAATTAAAAGGATTTTTAAATGGTAAATTACAAAAAATACCTCTCTCTACTGATTTGCAAAAATTAACAGCTTCATAGAGATGTTTTTACTTAAATTGTGGGAATTATGATAATTTTCACTTTTACCATAATTAATCGATAACTCACAAAATATGGGCGAATATATTTTACTGTGACTTTTTTTATATGGTTAATTTGTGTGAAATCTGATTTTATGTCAGCTTTGCAGCTTATGTCGTCCATTTGAGTTGCTATAAAATTATAGCATGTATCTGAAGTTATTAATTTCAAAAAATTTTTAATGGGAAATTGCAAAGCACCTCTCTCTTGAGAGGGTTTAACATAGATTGCAGTAAATTTTTACTTTGAAATTAAGAAAAATTTCACTTTTACCACAATTATCCGATAATTCCCAAAATTTGGGCAAATAAATTTTCTGGGCCCTTTTTCAGGCAGTTAATTAAACAATCAGGAAAATAAACATATTTCTTATTTGTACAACATACTTTACAGCTTATTAACCAAATAAAAAATTAGCCTACTTTTAGGCATATATCTGTAAATTACATTTCAATAATTTATTGGGAGATACGCCCATTATTTCCCCACGACATGGCCAGCTGCCTACCTTGATAACTACATATCACACACAATGATTACCGCCACCGACACCACCACCGCCACAACAGACGCAATTAGTTTTTAATGCCCTGAAAAATGACTCGTGTCCCAAACAATTTACAAAATGTGCTTGGCGCTGCACTTAACTCACATAAAAAGTGATTATTTGTTATGTGACCAAACGAACGACTGACCGACCGACCAGGAGCGATGAATGCAGGTGGTGGTGGGAAAGAAGGTACATTTTACGTTTAAATGGCTAGACCCCGAGCACGCAATCTTCTTGTTGGTGGAACAATGATTTGGAAAGAAACAAAAAAAAACAGAAAAATCAGCAAAAACTACTGCCAACACTATAATCGTTATTTGAATTTAATAGTTTCAACTAAACAGGGAACACTTGTTGAAGGTTCTGGTGTCGCAACAAACCTTTTGTTCTTTTCCAAGTCCAATGTACTGTGCTATATGTGGACAGTAATTCAAGAGTGTCGGCGGGGGACAAAAACACATTACAAAATACTTAAGTGAATTAACTTGGGAGAACGAGAGAGAAAACGATTTGTATAGTATATGTCAGGGAGGCTAAAAGGTATAGCATAGCTTGAGGGTCAGCACCACAAAAAAATATAAATAGGAAAGGAGCTAATAAAACATTGCTAAGTGTGTGAAGGTTATATAAAATAAAGGCTAGGCTACGAGATACTTGAAGTTTTTTTGCTATGTTTTTTAGAATAATTACAAAAATTAAAGTCTATTTTTAGGCAAAACGTTTGTGAGGGCAAATTACCTGTCTCTAAAAACATTTTTGAGGCTATTAAGAAAACTTTATTTGTTATCATTTTTTTAGATAAAATTTTCTCAGGTACTTCTAAGGACAACTAACTAGCAAATGAGTGTGTGTGTATGTGTCCCTACTTCAAAAAACTAAAGCCTACACTTAGGCTGAGTACTCACGTATAAACTGCGCTCTAGGGATGTTTACCATGCAAGAGAAATTAGTACATAAGCTTTAGCAAAAACAATTAAAAATTGAAAATTTAATTTAAAAAATAATCATATATTTCTCATTAAAAAACGTGTTTACATGTAATTAAAAAATATTACATGAAGGCCTAGAAATAAAACCAAAAGTAGATTAAATAAAATTAAAGAGAGGAGTGTGATGACCATACAGGGTAAAAACAAATAAATGGATAGCCATGCTTTGTAGTCATTAATTTTTGTAAAAGTAATAAACCTACTTTTTTTTATTTTTAATCAAGGTTATCATTAGCAAACAAATTAGTTCAACAAAAAGTGTTTTTTTTTTAGTTTATGAAAAGGGAAATTCAGAGAAATTTATTTGATATTATTGTCATTTTATTGGTATTGATTGAGCGTGAAGAAAGACCAAGATTTCACCAATAATTGGCATCATTGCAAGTAAATTCTGTCGAATATCTTATAATTATTCTACACCAGCAGTTTTGTGGTATACTTTTTAAAACTTTACTGGACTCAAATGCTAATAAATTGTATATGTATGGAAAGCTCGTCAGCCAAAGATGTGCAGAAAATATTTATAATTGATTTTCTGAAGTTAAAATATTTCCAAAAAAATAATTTTCTAAAAAATTTACAAAATCTTGTAATTTTATATTTTGTGGTACACTTTTGGAAAGATTTTCCCATTGAAATGATAATAAAATACTCATCACTGGCAAGCTCTTTGCCCAAAGAGGTGCAGAATAATATTTTGAATTTTTTGCGAGAAAGTGTCACCGTGAATTTTGAGCGTTTGGTTCAGCTAGGTATAATAAAAGTGCTTTGCTGATTTTTGTGGTACACTTTTCAAATCTGTACTGGACTCAAATGATACTAAATTGTATATTAATGGAAAGCTCTTATGCCAAAGATGTGCAGAATGTATTTATAATTAATTTTCTGAAGTTATAATATTCCTAAAAATTTATTTTCTGAAAGAGTACAATATCTTATAATTTTATATTTTGTGGTACACTTTTGGAAAAATGTTCTAATTTAAATCATAATGAAATATTCAACACTGGAAAGCTCTTTGTTCAAAGAGGTGCAGGATAATATTTTGATTTTTTTTCAGATACTTTCACATGAACTTAGAGTGATAGGTTCGGCGAGTTATAATTAAAGCGATATTCCTATTTTTGTGGTACACTTTATATCTCATATCTTTACCGTACTCAAACTAAAACAAAATGCAAATTAATGGAAAGCTCTATTGCCACTGTTGTGCATAATATATTTATAAATAATTTTAACGAATTTTGATTTCCATAAAAAATAAATTTCCCAATATATTCAATGTTATCATTTTATATTTTGTGGTACACTTTTGGGAAATTTTATGACCTGAAATGGTAACAAAAATCACATCACCGGAAAGCTCTGGGTCCACAGAAGTGCAGAATAATATTTTTATATTTTTTGCGTGAAAGTATTACATGAGTTTTGAGTGTTTGGTTCAGTTAGTTATAATAAAGGCGTTGTCCTGATTTTTGTGGTACATTTTTCAAAACTTTACTGAACTCAAATGATAATACATTTTATAGTAATGGAAAGCTCGTTTGCCAATCATGTGCGGAATATATTTATAATGAACTTTTTTTGTAGCTTTAATATGCAAATAAATCATTTTCCAAATAAAAAAAATCATTAATTTGTACGTTTTGTGGAACACTTTTGGACATTTTTATGATCTGAAATTTTGATAAAATACTCTAATTTTGAAAGCTCTTTGTCCAAAGATTTGCAGAGAAATATTTTGAAATTTTTTGCCAGAAAGTATCACATGCATTTTGAGTTTTTGGGTTCAGTTAGTTATAATAAAAGCCATATACTGATTTTTGTGGTACACTTTTAAAATCTTTACTGGACTCAAATGATAGTAAATAGTATATCAATGGAAAGTTCTATTGCCAAAGATGTGCAGAATATAGTTATATTTCTGAAGGAAGAATTTCCTTGAAAACATTTTCTGAAAAAGTCCAAAATCTTAAGTTTGTGGTACACCTTTGGAAAATTTTTGGTATTGAAATGATAATAAAATACACATCACTAAAAAGCTCTATGCCCACAGAAGTGCAGAATAATATTTTTATATTTTTTGCGAGAAAGTATCACATGCATTTTGAGTGTATGGGTTCAGTTAGTTTTAATAAAAGCGTTATACTGATTTTTGTGGTCTTTACTGGATCTTTATCTGATCTTTACTGGACTCAAATGTTACTAAATTGTATATTAATGGAAATCTTGTGTGCCAATGATATGCAGAATATATTTATAATTACTTTTCTGAAGTTATAAAATCATTAAAAAATCATTTCTAAAAAAGTGTACAAAATCTTATAGTTTTATATTGTTGTCGTACACTTTGAGGAAATTTTATGACCAGAAATGCGAATAAAATACACATCACTGGAAAGCTCTTT
Organism: Eudasyphora cyanicolor; assembly: GCA_963930755.1. Taxonomy (NCBI): domain Eukaryota; kingdom Metazoa; phylum Arthropoda; class Insecta; order Diptera; family Muscidae; genus Eudasyphora; species Eudasyphora cyanicolor. The sequence continues at coordinate 16,232,277 of OZ005735.1, read as the reverse complement.
GTCCAAAAATGTGCTGAAATATATTTTGACATTTTTGCGAGAAAGTATCACGTGAACTTTGAGAGTCTGGTGCAGTTAGTTATAATAAAAGCGATAATACTGATTTTTGTGGTACACTTTTCAAATCTTTACTGGATTCAAACGATAATAAATTGTATTTTAATGGAAAGCTCGTTTGCCAAAGACGTGCAGAATATTATATAAATTTTCTTATTATAAATTTTCTGAAAATATATTATCTAAAAAAATTAATTTTCAGAAAAAGTACAAAATTCTATAATTTTATATTTTGTGGTACACTTTTGGAAAATTTTTAGAATTGAAATGATAATAAAATACCCATCACTGGAAAGCTCTTTGTCCAAAGATGTGCAGAAAAATATTTTGATTTTTTTTGCGAAAAAGTATGACGTGAATTTTGAGTGTTTGGTTCAGTTAGTTATAATAAAAGCGTTATACTGATTTTTGTGGTATACTTTTCTTATATTTACTGAACTCAAATTATAATAAATAGTATATTAATGAAAAGCTCTATTGCCAATGACGTGCAGAATATAATTATATTTCTGATGTTATAATTTCCATTAAAAATTGTTTTTTTATAATTTTATAGTTTGTGGTAAAGTTTTGGGAAATTTTCAGACCTGAAGTGGTAACAAAAATGCACCTCATCGGAAAGCTCTTTGTCCAAAGATGTGATAATATTTTGAAATTTTTGTGAGAAAGTGAATTTTAAGTGTTAATAATTAATAATTTTTGTGGTACACTTTTCGGGCCTTTGGTGTATTCGAATGGTAATAAATTGTTTGTTAATTGAAAGCTCTGCTGTCAAAGATGTGCTTAATATATTTATAATTAATTTTCTAAATTTATAAAATACTTAAAAAAAAAACTTTCCAAAAAATCTTTTTAATTTTTTATGTTGTGGTACATTTTTATGAAATTGAATGACCTGAAATGATAATGAAATACACATCACTTGAAGGCTCTTTGTCCAAAAATGTGCCGAACCACATAATTGCAACAAAATCTGCTCATTTCTTCTGCTAACCTCGCGATACGGGTTTGCTGGATTTTTTATTAAAAAGTATTTCGGTTTAATTTAATAAACTTTGACAACATTTCCCAGTTTTTTAGGTATATAAAAGTCCTCCAAATTTGGACTCATAGAAATCTTGAAGACACATATCATGCCATTAGCTCTTTAAATAGTTTGTAGGGTATCACACAGTCAGCTCCCCGCCCAACTTTAGTCTTTCCTAATTCGTTTTCAACCTAGAATTACGTTTTATTTTTTAAGTTTTCTAAATCCTTGATGTATGCTTTGTTTTTAATAAATCCTCCTTTCTTTTGCCTTTCGATTTTTGTCGGTTTGTTGACAATTTTATTAAAAAAAAGTATTTTAATTTAATTTAATAAACTTTGTCAACATTTCCATATTATTTATTTGGACCCCTAGATGACACACATATTATCTTATTTTCATGCTTAATTTTTTTTTCCAATATATTAGAATCTTTTAGATATACTTTTTTGTAAATCTAAGAATGTTCCCAATGTTTTTACTCTCTAGAAGACACTTATATTGCGTATTTCTTTACTTGTTTTCATCCCAGAAGTATACTTCATTTATTTTCAAATGTATATGAATCCTCAAAATCCTGCTTTGTTTTTCATTAATTTAAGAATTGCTTCTTATTCGCC